>CM077114.1:1715767-1772424 GCA_039619505.1 Cimex hemipterus | reverse complement strand
TTTTTTTACAATAATTCTCACATTCACTCATTCACATTCTCCCTTTTAATCCCACTGTCACGCTCTCTCTCTCCCTCTCTCTCTCTCTCCCTCTCTCACTCTCACTCTTTTCCTTCCCCCTTCCTTCTCTCCGTTTTTCCTCCCCTCTCTCTTTCTCTCTCTTCTCCTCTTTCTTTATCTCTCTTCCCCCTCTCTTTCTCCCTCTCTGTCCATCTATTTATCTATCTATCTATCTATCTCTACTTTTATCTGTAGTTCAATTTAAATATGTGAGATTTCTTAGTAAAAAGTATTTCATTTCTGATCTCGCTCTTTCTCTCCCACCTTCTCTCTCTTTCTCTATATACCTAAACCATGAATACCACCATAATTACTACACCATATTCCCTTTCTCCCAGTGCACGCCCTAAACTTATGAAACCTTTTGGCAACAATATTGGAAACTATAATCAAATAATCATTCGTGTTTGTGGGCGCGTGCGTGCTTGTATGTGTGATAGTGTGCGTGTTAAAATAGGAAATATTTTTGTCTGTATAATTACCATCTTTCATCTCTTGGCCGCCTGGACCGCTCGCTTGTTCTGAAAATCCATGGATGTAAATTACATTTGTCTTTCCGTTATGAAGAATTTCCTTGTGATCCTTCTCATTATACTGCTGATAGTAGAAATGATGGCGATCCCTAGGTGGAAAGAAAAAAAAATCCTGTGAAATCTTTCAACTTGATAATATTACGGCACGGCAGTGGCATCGTGTCTCGGTCAGTTATGGTTTAAAAAATTTACCCCCTAGGTGATGATGAAGAGTGAAGAACGGAGTTTTCCGAGTGTAGAAAAATGACATAGCCATGAACAGAAGTTAAAGAGTTTTGTTCATTTGTGAGAGTGGGCTCTCGTTAATTTCACACGAACGTTCACCAATTCGTCTTCCCTTTCCTACCAGTTTTTCCTTCTTTACGACAATAAAATGTCACAAATTACAATAGGCTTAAGTCGTCTACCTAATGTCCTTGTGTAAACATATCCTTGAACAATTTCAACTTATTGTGATATCTGTGAAGGTTTTTTATAATAACAGTGAAATATTCATTTGCCGTTGCCTAACATAAACAATAATATTTTCTATTAATACAAAACATTCAAGACTGTGTTAATAGGTCACCGGCCATACCGGCACAGACAGCCAATGTTTTACATTGCATCACAGGGAAATATAAAAATTCCACTTCCCGTTCTTTATTCTTTTTTGATTCATTTTACAATTAGGACAGAAATTTTTACTGAAAATAGTCCTTAAATAGCATTCATAATTTAGGCAATAGTGTTACAGTCCTTGGAAATATTGGGACTAAGTTGGTCTTCAAAGAAAATTCAATGTGCAGACACATTTAAAAATGTTTTTTTCTGAATGATAACCTTAAGAAGCTCGATAGGTCTTCAACATTTTTTAAAACCATCTATTAACATAATTATTTCGATTTATAAACATATTTAAGTTTTTTTTCCCTGATGATGATGACATAAAATCACAGTCCTTGATATTGTTGGATATAGGTCGGTCTTCAAAAAAATTGGAAACTATCTACTAACAAAATTATGCCGATTTGTAGACATATTTAAGCTTGTTTTTCACCTGAATAACCTTGAAAAAGCTGGATAGGTCTTCAAAAAAATTTAAAACCATCTATTAGCATAATTATGTGGATTTGTAGACATATTTAAGATTTTTTGCCCTGATGATAACCTTGAAAAAGCTCGGTAGATCTTTGAAAAAATTGATGATTTGAGATGACATTAAAATCGCAGTCCTTGATATTGTTGGATATAGGTCGGTCTTCAAAAAAATTTGAAACTATCTACTAACAAAATTATGCCGATTTGTAGACATATTTAAGCTTGTTTTTCACTGAATGATAACCTTGAAAAAGCTAGATAGGTCTTCAAAAAAAATTGAAACCATCTGTTAGCATAATTATGTCGTTTTACAGACATATTTACGATTTTTTGCCCTGACGATGATGACATAAAATCACAGTCCTTGATAATGTTGGATATAGGTCGGTCTTCAAAAAAATTTGAAACTATCTAGTCAAACATAATTACTTCAATTCGTCGACAAATTTACGATTGTTTTTCTCTGAACGATAACTTTGAAAAAGCTCGATAGATCTTTAAAAACATTGTAATCATCTATCCGAATAATTATGTCGATTTGTAGACATATTTAAGATTGTTTTGCCCTGATGATAATCTTGAAAAAGCTCGGTAGGTCTTCAAAAAAATTTGATGTTTTGATACGACATTAAAATCACAGTCATTGGTAGTGTTGGATATAGGTCGGTCTTCAATAAAATTTGAAACTATCTATTAACATAATTATGTCGATTTGTAGACACATTTAAGTTTGTTTTGCTCTGATGATGATGACCTTAAAATCACAATCCTTGGCAATGTTGGATATTGGTCGCTCTTCAAAGAAATTTGAAATTATCTATTAAAACATAAGAATGTCAATACGAATACATATTAAACTTGTTTTTCCCTGAACGATAACTTTGAAAAAGCTCGATAGATCTTCAAAATAATTGGTAGCCATCTATTAGCGTAATTATGTCGAATTGTAGATATATTTGAGATTATTTTTTGCTGAACGATAACTTTGAAAAAGCTCGATAGATCTTCAAAGAAAATGAAACCATTAACTAAAACATAATTATGTCAATTTATATACATATTTAAGGATGTTTTGCCCTGGTTATGACCTTACAAAAGGTTTAAAGCTTGGCAGGAACAAGTTAATATTTTCATCCAGCCTGGGATGCAATTTATTCGTGATTCGAAGAATAAACAAGTATGCATTTGTAATATTAATCAGGTGGATAAGATTCGAGGAAAACGTTTAAATCTTCGCCATCATAAACTAACCAAATTTATATACGAGGCGCTGAGAGCCAGAATGGACCTTCCCACATTTTATTCGGAAAATTGGTAAAATTTTTAACCATACATTGACCCAAAATATAACATACAAAGCTTATGGGATAACTAAAATATATTACATTTTGTAAAACGAATTTTCTAGAAATAGCTGTCTGGCTCACAGATCTCCACGTTGAATCTGTACTCTGCTAACTCTTTAGGAAATTATCGATTTCTACACCAGTGTTTTCTTCCTTTTGCGATGAGACCTTTATGTTCAACATAACCTGCGGATTGGACATAATTAATTCCCGCTATTTTAAAAACTGCTAACGTTACACTACTATCTTATCATCACTGAAATGAACTGTGTAAAAGATTTGGTAGATAAGATAAGGGAGAAGAAGAAGGATATGATGGACTTTTATAATCATTAAAGATCCACTTATAATTTGAACTGTTTTACTCAGGGCTTTAATAATTTTTTCCTAAATCTGGCTTTTTGTCACTTAGAACATTATTAAACTATGGTTACAAGTCACTTGGCTGTATACAGTTGAAACCATAAGATATAAAATAACTTTAACAATAGCCATATTTTTTTTATGATAAATTGTCTTTGGCTATAAAAAAAATACTCTTATTGGGCAATTTTTAAGTGACTGGACTTACCTTCCGTAGATGTGGAATGTAACGTCGTCTTCTTCCATCGGACAGCATATTTTACAATGTCCTTTCGGCAATATCAGTGCGGTGTAGGGTGTGCCGACTGCAATATTTTTTTAATTTGATTGTTTTAGTCTAAAGTACTCAATAAAATACAAATTAAATATTGTTTTATGGAAAAGGCTTGATAAGAAAATTTCCAACACTTTATGATAACTCTATATATCCCTATGCAGAATTTCTCGTAATTTTAATAATAAATCAGTGAAAAAAGTTTCGTTCCTCACCGTATGTAATTGTGATGGGAGTGCATAAAAGTTGTAGGATTAGAGAAATCGGGTATACCAACATCGCGAGGGGGGGAAAATCAACCGGCCGCTTCTTTCGCCCGGTCGCGAATGCAATGAGAGAAAAAGGCAGAAAAATCCAGGAAGGAAAGAGAAAACCGCTGAGAACGGCAGGTTTGTCAGGAATTTACTTCTAAGGTCCATTTCGTAACATGCGTTATTGCTGACAATGGAAAATGTTACAATTAGTTAAAATGTCGAAAAAACAGACAGCTTTTTGGCGATATTCACGCTCAAGTTTATTTACAATCGGATTGAAAACAGATTTAATGTAGTCAAGTACAACTTCAAGCAAATTTTATTACAACGGGTGTCAATCGATCAAAATTTTATGAAAATTTGACCTCCTTTTTTATCAACATTGTGGCGTTGGATTTTTAATTTTATTTTCTCACGTAACGTAAAAGAGCAAATATGGTGAAGTTCCAAACCTTTGGTTCAACTCTAACTAATTTTTATAATAGATCTAGGTAGATTTAGATATAGTTTCGTGGTGTAGCATACTGCGTCCTTTAAGAGTTATTGTATCCCCTGTGCTCTACTAAAGCACATCGGTTCGTCCCTATTTCGTCAAAATTCATTTATAGGGCCGTTTCAATGGTTTGGTGCTCTTCTATGGTCACATTAGACATTCCAAAACATTTCCTCCTGCGGGCTAGAGTAGCTCCGTAGTTTGTTAGTATATGTGTTGATGTCTCTTCTGCCACCTTGCAGAATCTGCACGTGCCATCTTGGATTATTACAATTTTCTTTCAGTGTCCATTTAACTTGCAGTGTCCTGTTAGGAATCCTACTAGGATTCCCAATTTGTTCGTGCTTCCCTTGACACATTCTGTAATTCCTTCCAAAATTCGTTAGAAGATTCTTGGATTGCCTGGGTCCAATAAGTGAATTTCAAAGTTGCCTCGTTTTATTTTTGTCCTTCTGTTTGAGATACTCGTTAATAATTTGGGTTCCTTTGGCACATAAGTGTTCAAGTCCTATCAGGGGTGTAGCAGCACCTTTTGTTGCAAGGGTGTCCGCTTTCTCGCTTTCTTCTATTCCCGTGTGTCCTGGGATCCAGCAGAGGCTGACTTTATTCTGCGTACCCAGTATGTTTAGTTTGGTTTTGCAGTTCAACACCATCTGAGAACTAATGATATTTGAGCTGAGCTGAACTAATTTTAGTCCGTCGGCTCGATGTGGTTACCAGCCTCAGAAATTTACCGCAACTACTTCCAATTTGTTCGGAGGTGTAATTAAGCAGGGCAGGCGTACAGAAGGAGTTTATTATTGAAATTGAGTCCAAAGTTGTAAGAAAAAAGCCGAAAGAGGTACCTCGTGGTACTTTCCCCTTTTTTATGAATTCATTTAGTGACTTAGAAAAATTGAGCTTGTTGTTCGAAATAACAACCAAATATTTGATTTTTCGTCTCATTTGCAAGTTTGTTTGTTTTTTTTGACCGGCTAACTGCTTCGATCATCGCCGGCACCACGCGTATATCTGTCTCACGTTTGTAAAATCTTCACTTTTTGCTGATAACTTCATTTTGATTGTCTACTCACCGGAGCTAACGGTATTTTGTTTGCGTTTCTCTATATATCACCTTACATGTGGTAAACTGAAGTATTTGACCCTTTACATACACACATTCATACTACACATTTATACTAATAAACCTAGTTTCCTAATATTACACTAAAGTGGAGGTCGGTAAAGATGGTTCTAACCCTACCGGCCTCCTTCCATTCTCGCTAATAAATACATTCGAACGGTATGTACAAATTCCACTCATCCATAAAACTAATCCTAAGGTTTTCTGACGGGCCTGTGGAGTACTCGATATTCCTCGACAGCCTCGTCCATTCACACATAACCTCTCACGCTAATAAACACGATCACACTAGAAATGGCGCAGCATCTTGGTAGTATTACTACAACCAAGACGCTGTCGAACCTTCCCACAGTCATACTACAAATATATTATCACTAACCTAAATCGGTGGGCTGTGAGTTACTCGATATTCAGTCACAGCCGCACCCACGCATGCTAAACCACTCACTCTGGTAAATACGTTCATACAGTACAACGGAACCACATGTGGGGGTTATATGCGGTTGTAAGCATTTATTGATTTTAGATATGTCGTAAGTCGATCTTTATGGTCGCTGTTATGCCTTAGAGTTTTTGAGATATCGGAAGGTCGGTCGCAGCGCTCTCTGTGTCGTGCCAGCTGTTCGCATTCTTCTAGGATGTGCTTCACTGTCACGACCGCACCACACATACCCTGGGTCTCTTTCCAATTAAGAGGTGGCCATGTGTCAGCCTCGTGTGGCCTATTCTTAATCGTGTGAGGATAATCCTGTCTCTTTTCGCCATTTTTTCTGGGGCCCAGGGTTTTGTTTTCGGTTTCACTATTTTCAACTTTTCGGTCATATTATCTCAGCTGGTTTGCCATTCACTCCAACTTAACATTTTCATTGCGTTTTTTATATGTGCTGGGCTGATCGGAAGATCTGCAGGTTTGCAAGCTGTTAACAGATACTAAGTCTCTAAAGGTTGAGCGACGCCTGGTATAAAGTACACCAATTTTTTCTGCGTCATGGACGAGTGGGTGTGTTTACTATAACTAATCTGTTTGTTCATAACTTACTAAATCTTTAGTTTTGACAAAACATGGTTTTAACGAACTTGTAGTTTTAGAGATATCACGCAGCAATATCTTAAGCAAAAGTGTACAAATTCTTCCTAGGTTAACTGGCCACAGTTTAATAATGTATAATTTAGTTTGTAGTTCGATCGAAAATAATCTTCGAGTTTTACATTTTCGGCTGATTTTCTAATTTCCATATTTTTTTAAAATTTGATATTTGAAAGAGCCCATTATAGTTCGTGGTCCTATTGGCCACTTAATTTTTTTTTCAATTAATTAATCTTTATGAAAAGTTTATCTCAAGTTAGTTTTATCTCAACTAAAAACCTTAATTAATTGTAATGTAGTAATTCGTCAAGCGGAATAGGAAATTAGTGAATTTAAGAAAAGTATTGGTTGAGATAAAAAAGTCAATGGCACGAGCGGGTTTCGAACCTACGACCTTCCGCTCAATACGCCGCTGCTCTAACTAGTTGGTGCTCGAGTTGATCGATGTCACGATAGCTCAAGTGTTTTGCTGTGCCACCAAGGAATTAGGTGAAAACTAATAAAAGAAAATCTGTTTTTCATTAATTTGATAAATATTTAATGAACCATTAAAAAGCACCACCCTTTAAAGCGAAATGATTGCTTTAGGCCGATGACACACGGAGCGGTTTTGACCGAAGCGTGTATCGCGAGAAAAATCGAGTCGGTGCGTCGTTCTTTGTTGTTGCATTGCACCTGACAGACGTAGCGGTCGTAACCGCCTGTCGGTTTTCAAACCGAGTCGGTCCGTCGCGGAGACGACCCAACGCGTCGGTTTTGAAAACGCCAGGCGGTGAGTGGTACACAAGTATTGCATCAGCCCTGACACACGTGGCATTTATTCGAGCTGTTCGTACCTCACTTTCTTGATTGGAGTTTGGTTGTGAGTTTTCGAATTTACTTTTAAGATGCAAAAAATAGACGTGGTGAAAAAGATTTGTAATACGACACTTTATTTTACTATGGAACTAGTCAAAACTGCCTGTTTACATCCTCGTAAAGTCAAAAAATTCTTCAGGGTGCTTCCTCATCTCTGAAAATGCCCTCTTTCTCTTCTCTTCTCGACAATTGGATGAACCCACATTTTCCTTTTTTTTCAGTTTCCTGTTTTTTTCCATTCTCTTCTTCCAACAATAGTACAACAGAGACGCCAGACGTATCTCTTCATCCGATATTGAACATAATCATAATATCAAGAAACGAAATTTTAGTGAAAATAAAAAAATTAACTTTTTATTTCAAAATCAATGCAGGTGATATCCAGCACCGCTGGTGGTAATTTCAGTATCACATCGATGACCAAATTGGAATCTGTAGAATTGATGGTGTTGACACTGCTCCAATCGATGTGAAACTGAAATTACCATCAGCGGTGCTGGATATCCCCTGCATTGATTTTGAAATAAAAGGTTAATTTTCTTATTTTCGGTAATAAATTTCGTTTCTTGACAGTATGATTATGTTCAATATCCCCCTTTACCCCACTACATTTGAAAAGTATTACATTGCTCGGGAAACGTATTAATTTGCTTGAGAAGGGTACTAAGTTGGTTAGGAAAAGTATTGAATCGCTTGGGAAAAGTACTAATTTGGTTGGAAAAAGTACCAATTTAATTACCCCGGGGGGGCGCGGTAGCCGAGTGGTTAAAGAGTCAGACTCTCGGCTAGCAGACCCCGCGGTCGTGGGTTCGATCCCTACCGTCGCCTCTGGAATTTTTCTGACGCCTAAGGGGTGGCCGCAATTAAAAGAAATTGACACGGAACTCATCAATGGAAGGGGCGGGACTGCACTCAGCGACCCTGAATCTTGCCCCAACCCCCTTCAAAAATGAGTTTCTCCGATGGAAGAACACTGGTACAACGGGGGCTCAAGTTCACTTTGTGTTACGAGCCCTCCCCCAAAAAATGGAGCCAGGGTATAGTACAATAAACTGAACAGCTGCAGTGCTCAGAAAGGAACTCCTCCAGTCCCTGGTATCCATCCATCCACATCCATCCACCAATTTAATTGAAAAAAGCTATATTTATTAAACAGGACTTGATATACAAACTGCAAAATAACACCTTGCAACGTTCAATGTTTTTATGCCCTGCTGTAGGATACATTTAATAGCTGAGAGGAAACAAAACCGCTTCGGCCAAAACGCATGGGTCACCACTTACCAAAACCGCTCCGTGTGTCATCGGCCTTAGAGATGCTAGCAGCAACAACCCAAGAAAATACGTACAAATTCTTTCTAAGTAATCTGACTAGTTAAATAAAAAATATAATTGACTTCATATTTTGATCAAATAGAGTGATTGTTTTATGAGGTTTCTAGAAAAAAAAAATCTGGGCGGTAATAGCTGTAGTTTTGGAAAATATGGAGGACGATGATCCAGTCTCTCCAATAGCCACAACACTAAGGAATGAGGTGGTAAATTTTCTAATCCAGTTTAGATATCGTTTCGTTTATTAAATAAATTTTTATATTGGTCACCTTTTCCAAGGTGAATCTGAGCCATCTGGTCAATTTCCTTTCTAAATTTGAAGAAATCCATCAATATTTCCCATTGGGCAGAGTTTTTAATATATTGTTGGCATTTTTTAAAATTGCCTATATACTAGTAACAATAGAAGATTTTAGATAAATTTAAAATACATTAGATTAAGTTTTACACAAAAATATTAAAAACAACAATAATTTATAAATAGCACGGAAAAACAAACCTTTACTGAATAATCTCCTGAAAATTTTCCTAATTCAAAAAGGGCAATGTATTATAATATTTTTTATATTGGATTGTTTGCATTTATTTGTGCAGAAATCTTTTTTTCTTTCTTCTCAAACCTACTTTTTTTATTCTTCTTAAGTTCTTATTTTGTTCAAATGCTTGTACTATTAACTATTATTTATTTGCATATCGAAGGATGTGCTTTATTATCAAACTTAGTTTTTAAGATAAACGAGCAATTAGGCAGTGATTTTTCAATAATTTAATTATACAATGATTGATTTTTGTTGTTTCAGGACAAGCTGCTCTCGAAATTAGAAGAAAACGAACCAGAATTAGCAACTTCTCAGGAAGACGAGGTATTCGATTAAATCTTACAAAAAGTTTCAAGAAAAGATTACCGATTCGAATTGAAAAAGACAGGGGAGGATTTTTTATTATATTCGGCCCAATCTTGAGATTAGCGAGCGGTATTATCTCGTTTCTAGATACGAATTGCGTTCAGGATTCCTTTTTCGTTAAATCGATTTTACCCTCGCTAAATCTGAAAGGGCATAAGAAGTGTCCTTTCTATTATGCGAGTATGATAAATGTCATCGATGATGCCCACTTTGAAATGCCAATCCAAATATGGAACTTTGATGCCGATACATCGTTACATAAGTTCAACCGGGTCGAAATAATTACATTAACTCTTAATTTACGTAAATTATTTCAATTTTAACTTATTAATTTCATGCATAAATCAGAACCGTAGTCCTGGCTAAGTTAAAACAGGATCTCTTCCTTTTTTCCCTAAACATTTCATTGATTTTATAGGTTCAGGGAGCAGAATTTGTAATTAATAAGTTTATTTTCTATTTTAAACTAGTTAGGGGCTAGTCTTTCCATCGCACAATTCAATCAGACCTATAGATCGTTTGGCCGATCCTTTACGCGGAAGCGGATGTTCCGCAAGGCAACATCTTTGGTCCCATTCTATTGACTAGTATTGTCTCCTATCAATTCCGATATGCAGTTGCTACACTATTTTTCACCATGCACACTATTAGCTTTCAAAAAATAGAGGAACAGATTCAGAAAATTTAAGTCCCATCAATGGCCTTAACCCTCCTCTGTACTTTAGTACTGCTTTTTTTTCCTCTAGCTATTTGAATTTTCATCGACGAAAATTGAATAAACGATATAAAGAGGTCAAAAGACATTTTCACTGCTGCAACCAATTTGGACATAGGAATTTTTAGGGTTCGACCAAACGTTCAAATCTCAAAAAAATCAATTCACTCCAGCCCAAATTCCCGCGAACCATTACCAAACTTTGTATCCAACCTTAACACACAGTTCCCATACACACCTTTAAAATCTACTTGTGCTCGATATCACTAGTTTATACAGATGTTTTCATAATACTCTGAATACTGGAGGTTTGAAGGTCATAACACCCTGGACCAATACCTTTCATCTCTGAACTCTTCTTGGAAATTTTCCAAGACTCCTACAGCTCCAATCCAATCCAGGTCCACACGACCTTCGGAAATCATTTGTCCTTAAACAGTTCGTTTATAATACGCTGCTTCCATAATACGCTGGATCCTGCAGTAATGAGGATCGCAATATCCCAGCCAAACACCTTTTATCCTAGAACCCTTCTTGATACTCGTTCAAGACGCCTATAGTGCCAGTCGAACGTTAGTATAAAACAGACCAAAATCCTTCGAACCATTTCCCATGTTCTTTTCTTGGTATCCAACCTTTCTATCCGCATAGAATTTCATTTGTCCTCGATACCGCCAGTTTATACTTTGCTGGGATGAGGACCCCCACCGAGGACCCCTGTCATCTCGAAACCGACCATCCTCCAAGATTCAAGGGATAGTTTGCTAGAGTTGTTTGTTGTGTTCTAGTACTATCTCAATTTTCTAATATTCCGACAATTAGTCTTATCTATTTGTTATTGAGTTAAAAATATTGAAAATAACTTTTAAACCATTCTGTTTTCATAGTGTGTGATATGTGTAAACGCAAAAGCAACTATGCAAACGTCCCCCTGCGGTCACAGGGTGGTTTGCCGCAAGTGCTTCGTCAAGACGATACAAATGGCCGTTTCCCAGCGGCTGCTACCTCTCAGATGTGTCATCTGCCGTGCCAAGATCCTTCGTCTGAAGCAGAGCGGAGTCCTCCTCCCCAATTCGACATCATCGTGGAGCGTGCCGCAAACCAAATCATGGATGGTCAACTCTGCGTCCCATTATTCGATGGGCCCCGTCCCTAACTCAGAATCTCTTTACTCAATGGCGTCCGGATCGTCTTCCATTTCAGGTAAATCATGGTGTTTTCTGTATAATATTCATTCCAATATATTTAAAAAAATCCAATACCCATTAAGTTTTAACGATTTTCGTCGCTTTGGCCCTTTACTGAAAAATTGGTTCGAATAGTCCGCTGTTTTACGAACCAGACAAGGTGTTATTTGCAATAACAGCACATTTTCAACTTGCTAATTGGACAAATGACGTCGCATAATCATTTGCAGACCCTTCGACCTTTCAGGGCTCTGTTTGTCATATGTAACTACGGGGCATTATAATTTATGTGAGTTCGTCTGCGGAACCATCTTTTTTTAGATTTACTAACATATAATTAAGACTAGTTAAAGTTAGGAAAGTCTTGGTGGTTTGAATTATTTCTCTTTTTCCCCGTTTATTATTTATTTTTATTACTCTGAAGGATACTTACAAAACTCGCCTTCTTTTGACCAGATCCTACCAAAGTGAGAAAATATTAGAAAAACCGAACTATCAATTAAACGACCTGCGTACATATCTCTGGACTCCATTATTCTTTGAGCTTTTAAAATTGGAAAAAACGTCTTTGATCGATTATCGAAGGTTGAATACTCCGCCATTGATTAAGTCGTTACATTGTAGTATTCAATCATCAGCCTACAATGATTAATTCACCCCATCAATCACTTTTTTTTTAATTTTCAAACAAATAAACGGTAACACAACAATGAGAGAAATTAATGCGTCAAGTTAGAAAAATTATAATCACAACGAACTGAATTAGACTGACGAAGTTTTGGTACATTTTGTCACTAACACAATTGAAAATTGTAATTCTTTTTCTTTTTACTATTTGGCTGGCTGATGATAAGTGTGAGGTTTTCATTCTTATTTTAGTATGGGACAAAAAGCTACCCAAAAATTAGAAATGTGCATTACAGGGCATGACAACCACGAACTGCCTTAGAAACGCTTAAAACCCATTTTTCTTGGAAACATATTTACAAGGAAGACTAAAAATTTTTGACAGACAGGCAAATTAAGTAAAAGCTCCGTGTTTAAGATTAAATCTTAAGAAAAAAGGTAAATTACCTAGGCATAGTGTTGGAAGAAAGTTTAAACCCCAATTTATGGTGGGCTGAGTCCAAGTTATTAAGCTCTCCACAAAAGCAATGTCAATTGCTACATATGGTGGAACAGCCTGGAGAACAACAAAGGCAACGCAAGAAAAAGAGCAACCTCAAGAAAAGAATCGTATTCCTGAAGATGACCAAAGTTTGCAGCCCATACTCATGCACTCCAAGTGCTTTCATTCCACCAATCGACATTGTCCTCCTAAGTAGAATTGCAATCTGACAGGTAAATATTGATAGGAGCCAATGATTGGATATTTAAGTTTGTAATTGACAATGAGATGCTCCTAGGAAACAGATCTGAGACTTTATTACAGTTACAGGCAATGTGTGGCACAAAAGATGGAAAGAGAAGCACCACGAATTTCTACTCAACCAGCCAAAGCATTGTGGTTGCAACCACATTTCTATATACCTCAAATAATGACAGGAAGATTTAAGTTACTTGTTGAAATTAAGCGCTACCACGAACTTTTTAATTCTGAAGTGGTGGTCCTACTTAGAACCAATATTTATTAGTTATTTACTAAAATAATTATATAGTTTTATTATAAAAAGTATTCAAAAGTGTAGTGGCCGCTTGAAGGTAGCACTGGATACCACTACGATCTGTGGAATGTTCTCGCCCTCCATTCTGCAGCCAATCAGAGTAGAGCACTTCCCTATATAAGCAGAGACACTGCCTCGCTAGAATCAGACTCGTCCATGCGACGAGGTCTCAAACGTCACTAATAGACAACATAAGCAGACTCGTCCACAAGACGAGTTTCTTATCACTAATGGATGACATCAGAAGACTCCTCGTCATTTCGACGAACCAGGACAAAAGGAACAACGTCGACGACAAGTACTCGCAGCATTAGCCTGATCCCGCCTTCTTGGCCCCAAACGCTGCTATTGCTGCACCCCTGTATTTCGGCCTCTGTGTAGTCAACCGACTCACTACGACCGGACTTCAGCCAACTGATTACTCATGGTCACAGACCACCACCTACGGCGCCACACACTCGGTCACGCCTTCTTCAAACAACACCGGCCCTTCTCAGGGCCACAGAACTCCCAGTCACTAAAAAAAGGATGGACCAAAAGAATGAATAATTAGATACCCTACCTTCCTTGGGCCTCCTCTTTAAAAGCAAGGCCAAAGGACTCTGTTGTACAGTAAGACCCCATAAATTTGCATAGTAATTTATTGCTGTGGTGTACCGGTATGGTGTCTCCTTAATGTAGAGTGGGGAGGGGGATAGGTAAAAAAAAGCACAATAGGAAATAAAATCAAACTGCCATTCCTAGAAATACAGGTTAAATGATCCTAGAAACTCCTAACAGACCTTAAGAAGTGGAAGAACAAATAAAATAAAAATATACATTTGACCCCAAAACATGAGCAATCCAATTCATTAGGCTACTAAATACCCTTAAGAACACCTCGGTTGTAAGATGATATTCATGCTGTCAATGGTCGGGCTGCAGAAAAACAAAAAACAGTCAGATGACCAAGCACATCTCACAGCATTAGTACGTTATAAGGTAAGATACAAAATATTCAGCTAATGCATCTAAAATATCCAAGACCTGGGAATACATGATCTGACTATGTTTTGAGTGAACAAGAAGAAAAATTGGCAGGGGAGGATCTGCAAGGCCCCTTAGCCAAAATTGGATAGATTAAACCAGGGGTGCTCAAACTTGAACTGCTGGCGATCTACCTTGATATTTTTAGACTACTTACGATCGACTCTGAGAGGCTGCAAGTGTGTGTGATGCAGGGTTGTCGTACATACACGATACACCCTACCTACCGCAGCATATATAGATATTAGCTTTCTGCACAATATAGGTACATCATTTTAGTCAAGGTTTGTGTTAGGTTTAGTTAGGTTCTTCGACTAGTCTAGTCTGTACTGTCTACTAGTCTAGAAACAACGCGGCTTTTCTTTGACAAGTGCCGCACGTTCCTTTGATAAAACCACCTTTTGCCGCAAGCAGTGTTATTTTATTACGTAATTCATTTTTGTAGTTTAGTTACCTACCTACTTATTAAAATTTTTTTTCTTCTCGAGATCTACTCAAAAAACACTCGCGATCGACCGTTTGAGCACCCCTCGATTAAACCTTGTCTCTTCCTTCCCACCATGAGTCCATCCAGATCAAATGAACAAATGATGAATTCTGAAGGTGCCGGACAGAGTAAGCTGACATTTAAATAACCCTCAAATCTGGCTCACTAATTAATCAGGGTAAAACTGGGTTATATACCGATATATTCAAGATGAGCCCATCGTAGGTAATGCCTACTACAGGAAGAAACTATCCTATCACTTTTGAATGTGAAGCAACCTACGGTAACAGGAAGATCTAAGAAAATTAGCAGCAGCAAAGGTAGTCCAGTACCAACTACTTCTTAAAAGAATGATCGAATTAATTGATCTTAGTTAAGAAATTGGAAAAAGTAAAATAAACCTAAAGATTACAGTGCCAGGGAAAAAAACCACCCTTGCTTCCTAGTAACCTCATCATTATCAATTTAAATAAAAATTATAGTTAATGCAAATATTTAATTAAACAAAGAAGGTGGCCATTTTTTTTTAAATTTCTCATTGTAAATTCAGTCCAAATTTGATGCGCTGCCTCAGCCATCCCAGTATTGAGTAATACATTCTATAACAATATTTTCAAAAACAAGGAGTTTCTCTCAAAGGACAAGCTAATCCCTACCCGCAGGCTCGGGCAGCGCGAGCTGAGCCACCAAAGGACGAAGAAGGACTCTTTGTCAATTCGTTTGAAGGCTCCTTTTTTTATGTGAATGGCAAGTCATAGATCACCTTTTTTTTTTCAAATCTGAACACATTTATTTTTTTGAAAGTTTTGTTATAATTCATTTGGATCCGGTCCCGATTTTTGTCTTTTCTGATTAATGTGTTTGAGTTTGTGGCACAATTTTTTTTAAAATTTTTATTTTACTCTCGTAAGGAGATGAATTTGCTTCATGCGAAGGTCATAATAATTCATACATACTGAAATGAATACTTTCTTTCATTTTTTGTTTTATTTAGCCAAAACTATCATTTTTCCAACAAACAAATAAAAATTATATTGATTACAAGTATTTACTTTTAAAAAAATTATTAAAAGCCTCATTGTAACAATTTAAGTATTAACTTTTTATTATTATTTGTTTGAATAATTTCTTGAGTCAGCATTGTCATCCTAAAGAAAATGAATTTTTGTTTTTAATATGTGTATTTTTAAATAAAGTTGAAATGAGCTCTCTGATGAATTTCATAGTGACAACAAAGTTATTATCAGTTTATCTTCTGTAAACTTTGTTAAAGCTTTAAACATAATCAGAATATTTAATTATTACAATGAAGGACATTTATGTCAAAATATAACTAACATGTCAAAAGTTGTCTGATTCTATACTCAGATAAAACATGATAATGTCCTGCGACATTGAAACAAATGTAACGGGTCCTTCTTGACAAATATTGTTCTCTTGTAAATATTTGTATGTTCTTACAGCCGTATCATCATCTTCTGGGAGCTCAACTGGAAGCAGTTGCAGCGACAAGTGTAACGGGCTTAAAAACTTCCCCCGCCAACCTACGACAGGGTCTCTGAGAAAGTCTCAAACGCATTCGATGAAAGTAATTATTTATATTACAATTGGTTAAAACTATAAAAATCGTTCAGAAGGCTTATTTTATTAATAATTCTGTCGAATATTTCTCTTCTTTAGTACCATCTTCAAGAGTACAAAGAACCAGTTCGATCCACAGTACATCGACCAGGAGTTGCAAGGGATCCTGATAAAAGGCTTCCTCCGATCCAAGAATTCCAACGAGAATTTAGGTTGGGAAAGGAAAGATCAACTTCTACAAGAATAAGGTAAAAATAAAATCTTATGATTTTAATTATTTAAACGACGGGATTCTACTAAAAATAATGTTTGTTGCTAGTTTCACTGCCAATTCCATCTTGTTAAGTTATGTAAAGCTGTTCTTGAGTTCCTCACTAAAGCTGATGCAATGCAAAAATGCTTTTGAATAACTCAAAAACCTGTGAGTGGAGAAAGATCCAGTAAGTGACGCTTTGCTGGTTCTATGTGAAAATCTGCTCTTTCTGCTTAATGAGTCTGACAGACTCTTTAAAAAATAATGATACACCAAAATGTACAAAATTCAATCTTTCACTATCCCGTTAATTTCATTCATATACATACAGCCGAAGTCCTGTGTTGCCAGAGTCACCATCCATCTGTCTCAAGCTGGCCAACTGAAGCCACTGCCAAGAAGAATCCAACAGCACCCCCTTTTATAGTTTACATTTTTTAACATTTGTAAGCTCCACCCTCACAGATGTGTTGGGAGGATATGGACATTCACCCTAATAAATCCGTTCACTTCCATTGGGAATCATGGTATGCTATGGTGGAAAAGGATACCAGAAGGCTGGGTACTGCAGCCTTCTGGCTTACTGTACCTTCCTAGTTCCTTGGTTTAGTCAATAGACTCGATCCTTTTTCTCAGAAGTATCAAGTCATTGACTGTTATTGCTTCAAAGTGATTCTCTGAGTCGTTTTTATACGTTAGATTGAACCTCCATTGAGCTGTTGCTTCGCATTCGAAGATGATATGAGTGGCTGTTTCCTCCTCCTCATCACATAGTCTGCAAATGGGATCATCATTGTATATACCTATGTTGTGTAGATGTTTTCTCATATACCAGTGACCGGTTAGTAGTCCCACCACTCCTTTGAGTTTTGCCCTCTCAAATTGCAGCAGTATTTTTGCCAATCTTGGTGAGGGTTGTTTCATCATAAGTTACTACGTCTAACACTGCTAGAGTTTATCCACTTTTCTCTTTGTTTTGTTTGGATCCATTCTGCGATGGAGGATTCCACGTTTGTTTTTTTTATCCCAAGAATAAGTTCGGGGCCTATGTATGGTCTTGCGGATCCTCCTCTGGCCAGTCTGTCTGCTCCTTCATTACCCAAAATTCCCCTGTGCCCTGGCACCCAGGATATGGTTACCTTATTGTGTTTTCCCAGGTTTTGGAGATTTTGGATGCATTCACTGACTAATTTTGATGTAATCCTTGTGCATGCCAGTGCTTTGATATCTGCTTGGCTGTCTGATCATATGAGGATTTTTTTTGTCAGTATAACCTCTTTTAAGATTTTCCATGGCACAATGGCATGTATTTCTGCTTGAAAGACCGAAGTATACCCTAATGAATTTGATTGCTCATATTTTAGGCTTGTCCCTTCATTTGTTTTGGAGCCATTTGTATCCGATGTTCTCCTGTGTTCTTCCTCTACTTTATAGTCTGTTGAGATTTTGTAGGAGGTTGTGAAGATTGTTTCCGGGATTTCCTCTTTCAGCTCTTAAACTTTCAAATAATGTGTCTAATATCTGCTAATGGTGTTCCCGGAAGATTTTAATTTTTTTTTAATGAAGTACAGAATTTAGTGTTGTGTCTTTATTGTTTAAGAATGGTTTTCCGTGGTTGTTTTTTACTAGCTATTGCAGAACAGACACAGATATGCTCTGTTGTCTTTATTTACTCTATTTACTCTAGACATGGTCCTTATTTTTAAATTTTTGTTTTTGTTTTTAACTTGTATGTCTGCATGTCTGCTGCTTGCCTTTAAAGCTCCTAGGCTATCTGGTGTATTATTACTGCTACACCTCGAAATGTTTTTTTTTTTCTTTGGGTTTACAGATGTGGTGTTTTGCGAGATCAAAAGATTCCCATACCCCAATACTTTTACTTATTTTTCCCATTTAAAATTCCATGGGCTGTTTCAGCCGTTAACCACTCAGCCATCACAGTTTCTTAATAAATTTAATAATATTATCCGTGATATTACAGTAAAAAAAAGTGGCATTATTGCTAAATATTTCTGAGTTCTAATGAACTATTTAGTATGATATTATTATTTAATTAGATCATTGATGTTTTCACATAGAGTGATAATTTGAAAATTGTAATAAAGATATTATTTTCATTAAATGTGTAATGTTTCAGATGTGCTCAAAAAATTGTTACCCAGTTGGAGACGACGCCTGTTGTTAACAACAAGAATGCATTATTTTTCCGACCAAACCCTAAGTCTGAAATAGAGAAGAAAAAGGCGAAAGAGGGCCAGGGAAAGTTCAAAATGGCCAAGGACGACAAAAAGAAAGCGGAAGCCGACAAGGCAGACACTAAACAGCCGAGTGCGGGCGAAGGGAACAGCAAAGAACAGGATAGCAAAGACAAGAAAGCTGAAAAGGCGGAAAAGGCTAAGGCGGAGAAGAAAGACAAAAACAAAGAAAAAGAATTGGCCAAAGCCGAAAAGAAGGAACAAAAGAAAGAAGCAAAAGCTGAAAAGAAAAATGCCAAAAAGGAAGCAAAAAATGACAAAAAAGACAAGAAAGAATAAAACATCTTAATAATTAGCTAAATTTTTTTATCTGTGGTTGATAATATTATGCCCATACTGGTTTAGTATTGTGATAATTATTATATTTACTTTAGCATTAAATAAAACATTTATTTTAATTAACAAAGTTTGTAAATATTTGAGCACCAGATACATTTTTAGATATATTTATTTATATAGTTTATAAACATTTGCAAAATGTCTTCCAAGAATGCTTAGTTATTACGTTGGTAATACTTGAATAATTGCTCGGTCAAACTGCCTCGATTTATATTGTTATTTTTTTTTTTTAATTTAATCATTAATAAAGTAATGTTAAGTGGATTATGTATATAGATTTGTATTCTTAGTGTAATATTTAAACATTTAGCATTTGTTAGCATTCGTATGGGCATAATAATATCTATATAAATCGTTCCTTGTTTTCTCTGTTACACTTTTGATTACATAGTCTATTTTTTGTAGAAAAATAAAAGAAACGAGAAAGAATCTAGCGACATATAGTTACATATCTTTACATATTTGTATTCAATTTGTATCGAAATGTCAAAAAAAAAGAACATTAAAGCAGACAAGGAGGAAAGAAGCTTATTTCTAGCGTTAATAATTGACTTAAATAAAGTTATGATTATAATGGAGTCAATTATGAATAGTTACGGTGCATTAGCTACATAGCAGTATTAATTCAAGTAATTAGAAGTAAGTAGAATTGTGATAGTTCTACATAAAGCAAAAATGGTTAAAAAAAAAAAAAAAAGTATGCCAGAAAATATTAAACAATGAGTTTTCAAAGGAGTTTTCAATATTTATAATTAAACCATTCTAAGAAAATTTTTGAAATAAGGAAATTTTTAAAATAATTTATTTATTTTAAACTAAACGCTAATCATGATGTGATTGAAATTGTAATGTTTATTTATTTGGACAATTGAAAAGAACTTCTGAGTAATTAAATTGTGAGATTGCTCTGAGTCCGCAGGGGAGGGGGGACGGGCCTGCATTACGGTTGTTACGGATCGTTTCGGTCGGCCTGTACTCGCTGGGTTCGTCTATCGGATGTTTTTTTAGGTATTCCGCCCCGTCTTCATACCTTGGTGATTTTGGATGCCAAAGGACGACTGTCAAGCCGACCCAGCAACGATTGGCAGCCGATACGATCAGTAAAGACCCGAGTATTAATTTATACCAGTGTGATAGAAAAGATAGTAAATTATCATAATAATTTCATAAAAGACAGAATATTAAATAACCGTTATGATTTTGTGTGTTTATAAACAGTAAAAATGCCAGCTTGTAAGAGTTTAATATGTAAATAATAAAAATAGTTTTTGAGGCATTAAAGGAATATTAGATTTTTATTATTAAGGTTTTTCTATGACAGTGATAGCTTTATCCGTAATTACAGAAATGTGCTTACAAACATGTTAATCATATAAACATTAGTAAATGGTAAAAAGCTATGTGTAAAATAAGACGTAAAATAATTTTTTTTCAAAAATTTCTGTGTCAACAGATGTATGAACTCCAAATTTACCTTAACGACTTAAGAGAAAAACTATACGATCCTGAAATGTTTAGGTAGGTATCATAAATCTCCCTTAAAAATGTATCTTCTTATACAATAAAAAAATATTAACGAGTAAAAAAAAAAAAAAATTATGTAGACATTTAAGTAATTCCAAGATTCAACAACATAAATTGGGAGCTAAAAATTAATAATGAGAAAACAGCAAAAGTTAAATTTAGATAACATAACATCCAAAGAAAAAAAAAACGATTATGTAATAAGTTGTAACAAGGAATACCACCAGTCTTCCAACTAGTATATTTTTTGTTTTGCAATGACAACAAAAGGTGAATAAACATTCATTTAAAAAAAAAAAACTCATGAAGCTTGGAAATTGTTTCTTTGTAGAGCTTTTTTATCCAATATTTTAAATTTAAAAAAAAAAGATACATTTTTTATTTGTTCATATTGATTTTGTTTCACATCTGAATTCTAACCATTTTTCTATTTCATTGTAAATAGTTTCTATAAATAATTATTTTTCTACCTTTGTAGTAAAAATAATTCCTTTGCGGTAGTGCAACAATTATTTAACCTATATTTTTTGTACAGATGCCAAGGATGGTGTTCATTGCAAAATAAAGTGAGAGATTATAGATATTGATGTACATATTTTCAACCGTTCAACATCTTTTTCCCTAATCTTTTTTTTTTTTTTAAACATATAGAATATGACTGAACAGACTATTTTTATTTGCAAGGAATATTTTATTTTACAAAGTAGTGCAATATGAGCAGCAATTGTGTTCTAAGAACTTTTTAGCAATAAACTGCATATAAGAATTAAAATGCTTTTATTGATGTCGATGGTGGATGTTGGTAATGCTGAGTCAACAGTAGGACAGTTACTCACCGAAGATGCACAAAGCTGAAACAGGTTTGAGTGACATAGATTTTTTTTACTGTTTGAGATATGGACTTCTTTGTTTCATTCAGTGAGCGGTTTTTTCTTCCTCCCTCCATTTCAATTCTTTGTTCTGGTTAAAATGGTGTAAGAGATCCTTCCGCTTTTGTTAGTTAGTCAGTCTGTTGACTTCAGTCCTACGATATCCACAAGAGTTGGAAGTTAGGCAATCCTAGACTATTTTGAGAAGAAGATGAGGTAGTCTAAAGCCTTCAGTTCGACTCGGTGGTCTGGGAAAGTTTCGAACATTTTTAAGTAATTGTTCTGAATAGTTTTTTTTTTTTTTTTTTTTTGCCAAAATAATGCCCCCTATAGAGATTTCATAGGTTTTTATTCTTCAAGACATCTCTTGTAAATGACTGCTCTTCCTTTTTTTGTTGTCTTTCCTTCTAATAGATTCAGACACAATAATACCGAACTGCTTCAACTAATTTATTTATTCGTTTCAGGGCCGTTCTAGCTTCCCTTTCAGGACTTGTCAAAGTAATAAAAATCTACAGCCATATTGGCCCCAAAATGCATCAACGTCAATAAATTGGTTGAAGCAGTTCGCTATTCTTTGCCTGAATCTATAACTTGTTGATTTCATTCGGTAAGGCCTGTCAAAATTTGTTTTTAATTTCATTTTGTCAGAAATTTTAGAGACCATCTCATTGTTTTTTAAATATTTTTAGAGTTTTATGACGGCTTATCTTTTCAGTTTTTACTATATTTTGTTCTAAGATGGTATCTGTATAGTTTGATTTAATATGCAAACCCCACCTGGAACATGAGTTGGTTCAAAATTTCAACAATTTTAATGCCTGTCTGCTGTTAAGTTTTTCTAACCTTCTTTTCATTCTCATTTTCACATTATAATATACCAAATTTTATAATATCGTATAATTTATTTTCTCACGGGTCTGTGTATCTGTTTCTTTCTTTAATTTGATCTAATTTACAAAACGATTTAATCTTTTTAAGAAATTATGTATTCCAGTTTGTAATCAATTTTTTTCTAGAACTTCAGCAAAGACTTCTAGCAGTTGGATTTTAATTCATGGCTAAATACTTTGGATTATCTATTTTCTGTAATTAATGTATTTATCTAAACGTTCATGTATAGAAATTAAATAAAATCACCTTTTCCAAATGTTGTATTAGGGTCAGCTCATTGCATTATTGAAAAGAAACAATGTTTAGAAATCAGACAGCAGTGAAATTTTCCAGCTGATTTTCAAAAAGATTTTTTCCTCCCATTTACACACAACTAAACATGATTATGTGACATTTGATCAAAGCGATACCACAGTCAATGAATTTGTCCAGTAAAACAACGTTAATTATTAAAATTAAATTTTAATTACAGCCAATCCAAAATAAGAATATTAGTTTTACAGAATTCTAAGGAAATTCACAGGGAATTGCTGCACAGATTGGGGCCGACTGTTCACTTTCGTTTTGTTTGACTTCTGGTGGAGGTCTTGCATGTTTGACCCCGAATGCAATATCTGACTGCAGCTTCGGAAGGGCTTCGTCCATCATTTGTAACTCAATGGCAGAAAGTTTCGGTATGCCGTAGTTAGTTTCAATACCAGAAAGACCGAGGCCGATGGGCATGGTAAAAAAATCCATTCCCATTAATGCCGATGTTCTAATAAAAGCATTTGTTTTTACATTCTGTTTT
This sequence comes from Cimex hemipterus, assembly GCA_039619505.1. Classification (NCBI taxonomy): domain Eukaryota; kingdom Metazoa; phylum Arthropoda; class Insecta; order Hemiptera; family Cimicidae; genus Cimex; species Cimex hemipterus. Next base: position 1,749,132 of record CM077114.1, on the reverse strand, counting down.
CCTGTCAGGCCTGGAAAAATTAACGTGTAACCAGTTATTTTTAACGGTGTTATTAAATGATGCTTTTTAAATAACCTTCTGCGATTTGATGAATGAATCCAGCCAATGAATATGCATTTGACAGCACTGCTTGAGAATTTGTGATGGAAATGACTTCTGCATTCAAGTATTTGATTTTCTTACGAAGTTTATTAATCGTAGCCTTCAAAGTGTCAACATTATTATACAGCCAAGATGTGTGAAGTTTTATGTGTATTTACCTCGATTGCAGGTCCTCCAGGATTGTTGGACGAAACAACTGGAATCACAGTTTCTGGAGTTCCGCCACCAATGATATCGACATGAACTTTATTCGGGATTATTCCCAACATTTTGCCAAGCAGTGTTCTCGCTCTCAAAGAATGAAGGGCGACCGATCCCATAAGTTTATTAGCGCAAAATACTCCATTTTCTGAGAGGATCTGTTTAACAGTTTTAATTAATAGAAAATCTTTGCTCGAAATGGTCTGATTGCTTACTTCTGCAAAATACGGCACAGTCGAATTTATCGGATAAACATCAACAATAATTATAGCATTGGGGCAATGTTGTACACAAGCTTCTGCCATAAATTTAGTATATTCTAAATTTTTCAGAAACATTTCCTTCGATGAACTAATACCATCTGGTGAATGCTTCTCCATCACAAGTACGATATCTGCTTTCTGTCCAAATATATAACATTAAAAATTTTTTTAGTAACAGTTTAATTACAGTAAATTGTCCTATTTTAACTTTTAAATTTTTTTTCTTACTATAAAAATTTAATTTATACGTACACTAAGTGCATGTTTTAATTGTCCAAACCCTGTAAATGCATGTATATTTGTCGATGTTGGGATTAAAGATAGATCTTTTTGAATCCCCGCCGTCCCTGTTTTGCAGTGTATCGTCAGTTCTCGTACAAGCGGATCGTTTTTGACTATAAGAGCAGTCGCTTCGCCCAGGGGCGAATTAGCATTCATTATAGTCACGTTCACTTTATCCAAAGGGTTGAATGTCTTCTTTTCATACGAACGACTGTATCGCCTTATTTGCATGTTGTCAACAGTTTTGAACAAGTGCCTGAAATAGCACAAAGATTTGTTTATTAAATTTTTTTTTTAAGTCACTATTTCGTTAATAAAACACCTCTGGTACCTTAAGAACATTTTTTACTGTTAATACAAAAATTTTGAAATAATGTCATAAAGAAACTAACTTTAGTAAAATTATATGTAAATTTGTAAACACATGTGAAATTATTATATCATGTAAATAAACATATCATATAAATATCAGTACTAATTAAATATTTTATACAGAAAACCTATAATTTTCTAAATTTAAAAAGTTGGATTTTTTGTTAACCAACATACCACTTATTTTTATGCCAAACATTTTAATTCCTAAGATATTTCTGGCCCCGCCCTTGGTCACTCTTCAGAGCTTACTATTTAGCTAAATATAATTTATAACTTTTTGTTATTTCTCCCGAATTGGATAATTTTAGCTATTTTTTGTTTACTTAACAGTTCTAATTGTTTTTATTAGCTGGTTTGGATATTACGGCAATAAAATGCACGTAGAACAATGGTAAAATTTATGATTATTCAGAAATCGTGTGATGTAGGTTTCAGAAAAACATTTTCACCGTGCCAACGTTTCGATCTTTATTGAGATCATCTTCAGGGCCTGGGATTGTCTCCACTTTTTTCCACATCCCACATGTATTCGTTAAATTTAAACAATGTAAATTCCCAGGCATTATGTATTTCTTTAACATTATTAACAAATCCTATAACTTTCCCTGTAGTTTTTATCCGGTTTTGATTTTGTAAAATAAGATATCGAACGAAAGTAACGTCTCGAAGTCACTGCGGTAATAAGTGACTTCCTACGCGGGCCTGGAAGTAAAATTGAGCGTAAATTTCGCCAGGAATCGGTTTGGCATAATTGTTCCCAGTTGAGGGACATAACGGGCAAGTTGACCTGGTGTATCTGGGTCAGCCGCGGTTCAGATTGTAAGGCGGCGTCATGGAAAGCGGATGGCTCCAGGTCGGCATAGCGCTTCTTCTCCTCGGCACCGCGCAGCCTTGGCCTTCGCCTTCAGCGCTCCTCTCAAGGACGGCAAGGGGTAAATTTTTAAAATTTTAATGCCTATATTTAGCCAACATACATAACTTTCGAATAAAACGGTGTTTTTTTTATGATATATGATCGTTGATGGGATTTAATATGCCGATCTTTTAGCAACAAGACAAACTACTTCATTTTGATTCTTGCTGCTATATTTTAACCAAGAAGTTTAAAAATTTAGCCTGTCTCTTCTATGTTAATTTCTAGCAGATATGTGATATTTTTGTATGTGTTTTATTTAGCAGTTTCAAAACACTTGGATTATTCTGATTTATTGAGCTTTATTTATGTCTGACCCCTTAATTTATCCAATTTTTGCCTTGGGGCCTGCAGATTTTCCCAATTTTTTGAACAGAAACCAAAAATTATCGATGGTAACTGGCCAAACATTTTTGCACACATTTCAAAACTTCTTCACCTTTTTGTTGACGACAAGCGTTATCGATATCACTTTTATTATTTCAAACGGGAACCTCAAATATTTTATTTAATTTTTTTAATTATTTTTTTTTTTAGAATAATGAATACCTTGGAACACCTCTAGCAACTAACAGCACTAGTATTTTTTGTATATGCCAAAAAAATTAAGGAAATTTCATAAATTACATTTATTAAACTCAAGCTTCCCTGTTTCTTTGTTTTTCCCCACGAGATCTGTAAGTAAACATAATAATTTAAAAAACCCAACCATTTTGCATAATAAAAATTAGTGAAATTGCTTATTTGAATGTAAATAATTATCTAATAAAACCTAGGTTAATTTCTGTCAAATAATTTTCCTATTTTGTGTTTTTCCTTATAGAAATATTTTATATATTTGAATAGTACATACGTAGTTAAAAAGCCATGTTCCTCTTTTTTTTTTTTTTTTTTTTTTCAAATGGTCTGTTTGATGTTTTAATTTACTTTTTATTTATTTTATTTTTTTAAACGAGGGTTCGCATAGGTTATATCAACTCTTGGGGTGCCGGTGTTTGTGAAAAAAAGGAAAAAAAGCCCATTTGTAAATACGTCGGGTTTGAATCCGGTGCCGCTGGATTCGAACCCGGGACCTTCACCTTACAGTGATGAGCGCCGTGTCAACGCGTAAACCGTTGCGGCCACCGACGCCCCTCTGTTTGATGTTAAAATCCATTTAGCCTTTCATGAATTATAGCCGTTTCAATAATATATTTATCAAAAATCGAAAAAAAATCGGTGTCAAAAAATTGTTAAATTTAAATTTTAATAAAATAATTAGGAGTTTCTCGGTGTGCTAAAATGAAATTCCATATTAGTTTTACGAGACAAAAATGTATGGCCTAGTTGACTTAAAAAATATTCGGTTTTTAGAAATTATTTGGTTGTTGATCAATTTTTATAACTTTTACTATATTTTTATTGCAAACTAAGCAGAAATATACTGTAAAATGATAAATTCATATAGTTATTTGTGCTAGTGGAAAAAATATTAAAACACGGAAAATTTCATCTTTTTAAAAAATGGAATAAAATTGGCAAAACCGGGAAACCGTTTCAATCAAGATATTCCGAAAACGACGTCTCAAAAATAGGAAAAAAATTAAAGTCAAAAAATTGTTAAATAAATTTTTTAAAAATATTTATAAGTGCCTAGAGGTGCTAAAACGAAATTTCATTTTAATTTCAGGAGAAAAAAAATTCACGACGTAGTTGACTTGTAAAATATTTGGCTTTCAGAAATTATTTTTTTATTGATAAACTTTGATAACTTTTACTATTTTTTTTATTGCAAACTATTTAGAAAAATGCTGTAAAATAATATATTCATATGGTTATTTGAGCAAGTAGAACGGTGAAATAATAATATTAAAACGCGAAAAATTTCACTTAAAAAAAAAATTCAGATAAAAGGTCAAAAATTAACTTGCTCATTTTATTTTGTCTTGTGGACTTTTAAATTGTTGATAAATAAATTGTTTAATTTAAAAAACCCTGCTGCAGAATACATATTTATATTCAAATAAGTAATTTTTCTGTTTTTATTATTTTTTTGTATCTGTTCATAAAATAAGGAAACTGGTGTCGGTTAAAAAAGATGTCCTGAATATATGTTGTTTTTCCCCCTATGAATATAATATAAAAAAAAGTCGGTTTTCATTGGTGAAATGGTTTATTTATTCTGAATGGATATTTCAGAAATGTGACAACCGTATAATGTATTTATTCATGGGATCTGAGGGAATATGAATTGAATGAATGAATGTTGGGCGTCTTTCCGTTCATTTTAGTCTGTCCACACTAGCTGTTTTTCTCAGACGCGTTTCGAGGGTCGGGGAAATAATCGGGTCAATACGAGGACTGGCAGACCGAATGGTCGGGAACGACAAAATTACAAAAATAAAATGCGATCAGTTAATCATCAGTAGCCTATATGTGTACATGGATATTATGACGAGCAGTCATTTTGGGTCTTTTTCGATCATTTTGTTCTATTATTCTCGCTGTTTTTATCAGGCGCGTTTTGACATGGATATGTCTTACGGCTGGGGCTCAGTCCGAAAGTTTAACACGGAAATTAGTACCACGACCGTGTCGGTGCACTGTTTACCAAGGATACGCGAGAACGGACTGGTGGGCAGATGTTTTTAAAGTCGCGACGCGATTGACGCTGACGCGACGAGATTGATTCTTATGAAGCGACGTGATTGACGCTTATGACGCGACACGATTGATTCTTATGAGGCGACATGATTGACGCTTATGACGCCTGTGACGCGACGCGATTAACGCTTTTGACACTTAAGACGCGACGCTTATGACAGCTGTGATTCGACACGATTGACGCTTATGCACAGCTGTGATTCGACACGAGTGACGCTTATGACGCGACGCGATTGACGCTTATGACGCGACGCGATTGACGCTTATGACGCGACCCGATTGATTCTTAAGAGGCGACATGATTGACGCTTATGACGCCTGTGACGCGACGCGATTAACGCTTTTGACACTTATGACGCGACGCTTATGACAGCTGTGATTCGACACGATTGACGCTTATGACGCGACGCGATTGACGCTTATGACGCGACCCGATTGATTCTTATGAGGCGACGCGATTGATTCTTATGACGCGACGTGATTGACGCTTATGACGCGACGCGTTTGTAATGAGCTTCCAAATCAAAACGATCCTCAAATTAATAAATAAGCATTCCATGGTAATTTGCGAGTGTGTTTAAATAGCCATCATAAGACATATCCATGTACAGGCAGTGTAGATACTCGTTCCATTTTGAATTGTTGACAGTACGACGAATGTATTGTTAATTTGTATGACCCTTCGTTCGCCCCACCAACTGATAATTTGACGTTATGCCATTATTTTTTCATATTAATTATATTGTATTTATATAGACTCGTTTTGCCCTACCGAGCTTTAACTTTTACCCCTGTTCAAAGGTGGATTTGGAAGGTGTTGACTCAATCTGCTTATCTAATATGAAACGTGGAAATGCGAGGATAGGCGGACCATCGCAATATAAGATTGTCATATACCCAAAATAATCCACGTTCAAGAAAACGCCACTTTTTTTAATTTATATAGTGAAACTTTACTTACTTACTTTAAATGGAATCATTAACTTCTGAAATTTTCCAAGAAATCTAACTTTCGTAAAAACATGAAAGCTTTTTCAGTCTGTAAATTTATTGAGTTTTTTTTCTATCTCTAACTACGATAAATCAAGTGGGCATCAAATGAAATTTGAGGAAAAAATTGACAAGTGCTTTAAATGTTCAAGTTATGATCATTTGTGATAAAATTTTCGAGCCTAAATTTTTCCTTAATTTAAGATTTTTTAAAATTGAAGTTCAAATGGAATCATTAATCTCTGAAATTTTTCATTTCCAAGAAATCTAACTTTCGTAAAAGCATGAAAGCTTTTTCTGGCTGTAAATTTATTGAGTTTTTTTCTATCTGTAACTAGGATAATCAAGTGGGTATTAAACGAAATTTGTGGAAAAAATTGACAAGTGCTTTAAAGTCGTTATGATCATTTGTGATAAAATTTTCGAACCTAAACTTTTCCTTCATTTAAGATTTTTTTAAATTGTAGATTAAATGGAATCATCAATTTCTGAACTTTTTCATTTCCAAGAAATTTATCTTTCGTAAAAACATGAAAGCGTTTCATTTTCTGTCTGTACAATTTTTGAGGGTTTTTTTTTGTATTTTCTGGTTTATCAAATGTTTTTAATTGGTTAAGCCTTCGATTTTTTTTAAATTGATCGGAAATATCCTAAATATTGAATTAAATTTGGACATGACGGGATAAATTCAGTAATATATTCTACAACTTAATGTCCAAAATGGTATACAATTTTTTTTACGTCTGTATATTTTTTGAGTTTTTTTTCATTTACTATTTTATCAAGTGCTTTCAATTGAATAGGCTTGTGATTTTGTTTTATCCGATCAGAACTTCAGTAAATTCACTGATTTCGTGGTCCGTGTGACCAATTAATATAACACAATTAATTACGGTTTTTAGTTGAGATGAAAAAAGTTAATGGCACGAGAGGGGTTCGAACCCACGACCTTCGGCTAGATACGCCGCTGCTCTACCACCTGAGCTATCGCGACTTCGATCCTCTCGGACGTCAACTCCCCATCTCAACCTCACCTTACGAGTTTTGCCTCCTCAATTATTACACGATATTTGAAATATGGCAAAAGGAGGCATGTCTGAGAGGATCGAGGAGCTCAGGTGGTAGAGCAGCGGCGTATCTAGCCGAAGGTCGTGGGTTCGAACCCCTCTCGTGCCATTAACTCTTTTTCATCTCAACTTCAGTAAATATTCGATTAAATTTGGATACGACGTGTTTTTGGTAAAACAAACACCAGAAATTGTCTGAATTTTTTTATTTCGAAATAAAATGCAATAAAAATCATAATGTTGTAAAATCAGTAACATACACATCAATTTTGCTTGAATGTCCAAAACGTTATAAATTTTTTTTTTAATTAACTAAAGGTTTCCACTTTTTCCTTAGTTGTTATGGACCAGTTGAAGATTTTTCAGAAAGACTCAACAGGTTTCAATTGCAATCTGTAGATCTACCTTAAATAAATCAAAAATCGATATTTCGGGCACGACGATTGTCCGAAAAGACTGAGTTAATTATAATGGGATATTTAAGTGTAAAAAAATTTCAAGATATAATCTATTTTTTTTTATTATAATGGATCAGAAATAAAAAAAGTATATAATAGTATTAATAAAAATAATCGTCAAATTGTTTCAATTTGAGTTATGGCCGACAACCACGGTTTTTACCAGTTTCCACATTAAAACTTTTTTTTTTAAGTTTTGAACTTCTTCCCGATCCCGGTCAGCGAGGAGTGTAAAGCTGAAAACGGAAGGCGGACAGGTCTGTATGGTCCAACCACTTTTTAAATGGTCAATTCAATGGTTAATTCAAAATTCACTTTCAGGGATTTGCCTCAACCCTTACGAATGCAGGATAACGAGCGGGACCCCGCACGGGCCGTGCGCCTTGGGATTCGGCGTTTGCTGTGTATGTGAGTGTTCCAAACTTTGTTAAATACAAATCGTTCAAAAAAAAAAAACACAGATAATCCGATTTTCATATATAAAATGCAACTGATAACAAATATAGAAAAATCAGATATAATTCATCATATTTTCTATATCGTCATAATCATATAAAAATTATTCGTTTTCTTCGGCAATTTATAATACCAAATAGCTGAATACTAATTTTAAACGCAAGTTTTCCTTTAAAAGATCCTTATACTGTGTAATTATCATTTCTCACGATTACGAGGATGTGGGATTTTTTTTGTTGTGGTCTGAGATGAGATAGAAGAACCTGTGGTCTATGATTCTTGGTCTCTGATCAGTTTCCAACTGGTTTCCTCTAGCTATATTTTACTGAAAAGAAATCTGGTTGCATTTCCCCCTTCTATTACTGTACCATGTTAAAGGTTCAAATATTAAATTTTAAATTTCAGGCCATTCAAAATTCCCAAGTTTCTACTTTCAGGAGTTAATATATTTTTCGGAAATGTGTGCCAGTTTAAATTAAAAACAAAGAGTTTACAAGGGAATTCAATAGTGTGATATTTAGTAAATAATGTTAAATAATGATAATTTAGAGATCGTGATTTGCGGTCTGGTGTGACGTAGTTTTTAGAAAAACGTTTTCATTTTTGTGCCAACGTTTCGATCTTTATTTAGATCATCTTCAGCGCCTGGGATTTGCAAACATGGACGATATTCGTCGTTCTTACATGTTTTTGTTAAACTCAATGTAAATCCCAGGAGCTGAAGATGATCTCAATAAAAGTCGAAACGTTGGCACGACAAAGAAAATGCTTTACTGAAACCTACATCACACCAGACCGCACCTCACGATTTCTGAATAATAATTGACGATATTATACAACATGTGAGATGTGAAAATGAATTTGTACAATGATTTAAACAAAGTAGAAATTTTAGGTTTATTTAAGTATTTATACTCACTGAAAGTGTGTTTTCTGTGTAGATGTGTCACGGTTGTGTGTCGTGTCTTTACAAATCTGCATAATTTTTTTTGTTAGATTTTTATCGAATAAACAACCCTTTGATATAAATAATATATGCAGTGCATCAAAAAATGATTACAAGTTGACTAGTTTTCATGGTCTGCTTGACCAATTAATAACTTTCAATTAATTAAGGTTTTTAGTTGTTATAAAAAGGAATTCAAAAATGGCAAAAACGAGGGAAAATTCAAAAAGGTGGGGTGGAGATGAGAAGTTAGTGCTCAAGTTGATCTTAGACACGATAGCTCAGGTGGTAGAGTAGCGGCGTATCTAGCCGAACGTCTTGGGTTCGAATCCCGCTCGTGACATTGGCTTTTTTCATCTCAACTAAAAACCGTAATTAATTGTGAAATATTTTAAATAATTAATTAAACTTAGTACCTTCGTATATGTGAAATGCGTTATTTATTGGAACGAATGTATTTATTAGCGTGAATGGAGGTATTTGAGTATCGAGTACTCTGACCTAGTGAGAATTCTAACAAGATTATTACGTCTCTAAGTTTCTGTACATTTTTTATTTGGAACTTTTTTATCTCAACTAAAAACCTTAATTAATTGAAAATACATTTACATTGGGTTTTATAAATATTGATTAAATTATGCCTATCCGTATAAGGTTGAATATGAATTAGTACAACGATGGATAAAATATAAAAATTTAGGCTCAACAAATGATTTTGTGTGTTCTCTAGGTACGTCACTGTTGTGTGTAATGTTGAGAGTGTTAGTGAGATATTAATGTTTTTTGTTTATAAATGTTTAATTTTGAATGAGTGAAGAAGGGAGTAGGGATAGAAATACATTTTTCTATAAGAAGTCGGCTTCTTTAAGGTGAAAGGGGCCGACAATGGGGTAAAAGGGGGACAACTTTACATCACACCATACCTTTCATACAATAATAAACAAGGCCAAAGGGCTACTTCGCAGAATTATTACCCTGACCCATGAATCTTTTCATCACAAGAAAATAAAGATGTACAAACATATCCTGTACAGAGTGACTGGCTCTAAGTGACAAGAATTTCAAGTATTTTATTTATATTTATTATTTCAAGTATACTCACCAAATCTCACAATTAAATTAACTTCAGGTTTTGGGTGTTTTTTAATTTTTTTTTTTATTATGTCCATTAAATTGTTTATAAACTTCAGAATTGCTGACTGTAGAAAAATCTGATTCGAGCCACCTGCATGAACGTTAAATTTTCTGTAAGGAAACCTATTTACATGGCAGAATTGATGAAAAAATTCTGCATAAAAAATTCAGAAAAGCAAAAATGTTGAAATTTGATTTTTTTTTTAAATGTTGGATTGGTATCTCTTAATAACGAGTAACTATCAGAGCTTTGAAAATTCCAATATTTGAAAATCATCATCGGCCCTCTCACGCTACACATTCTCGCTAATGAATACATTCACTTTCGATACATGTTGGGTACACCGAAAAAACTATAGTTACTAGTTAAAATTTAAAAAATTTAAGAAATTAATTAGATCAACATTCCATGAAACCGCGTTGTAGAAAATTAAAAAATTAGGCCATCGGACCTCTTTCGATATACATTCTCGCTAATGAATACATTCACTCTCAATACACGTTGGGAACTCAGAAAAAACTACAATTACTAGTTAAAATTTAGGAAATTAATTGGATCAACATTCTATGAAACCGCATCGTAGAAAATTGGAATATTCGGCCATCGGCCATCATACGGTACACATTATGGGCAATTACGACATTACTCATGTATAAATAAAATAAAATGACTTTTCTGACAGAAAATATAATTGCAAAGCTGAAGACATGTGGCCTCGAAAACAGTGAAAAGTCCGAAAAGGTCTGAACTTGGAAAGGCGGAGAAAATTGGGTTAGCTGGTGTTCAAAACCCGTTTCGAAATTGAACTCCAGGAATATTCCATTGATTCGAGAGGAATGGAAGTCTTGAATAGGCAATTAAAAACACTTCCTGGTGTTCGGCGATGACAACCGGCGCGGGACAAAAATCTTTCACCGGCCGCATTTAAATTCTCCTAAACTAACGGTTCCTGAGGAGGCCTATTTATTTTCCGAGAAGCTCGAAAATTATTAAAATCTATTCGGATATTCAGATAATGGGACTTTGTGATCGGAACATCCGGTTTAATTTAAACTTTAAGTTTTTAACATATATTTTTTTTTTAAATTGACTAGTTTTCGTGGTCCACTTAACCAATTAATATCTTTCAATTAATTAAGATAATGAATTTTCAAAAATGCCAAAAAGGAGGAAAAACTCAAAAAGGTGGGGTTGAGGTGGGAAGTCGATGTCCGAGTCGATTGAAGGCACGATAGCTCAAGTGATAGAGAGCCGAAGATCGTGGGTTCGAATCCCGCTCGTGCCATTGACTTTTTTATCTCCACTAAAAACCTTAATTAATAGAAGATTATTTTTATGACTTTTTTATGTCGACTAAAACCTTAATTTATTTTTATGACTTTTTTATGTCAACTAAAAACCTTAATTAATAGAAAATTATTTTTATGACTTTTTTCTCGACTAAAAACCTTAATTTATTTTTATGACTTTTTTATGTCGACTAAAAATCTTAATTAATAGAAAATTATTTTTATGACTTTTTTTCTCAACTAAAAACCTTAATTAATAGAAAATTATTTTTATGAATTTTTTTCTCGACTAAAAACCTTAATTTATTTTTATGACTTTTTTATGTCAACTAAAAACCTTAATTAATAGAAAATTATTTTTATGACTTTTTTATGTCGACTAAAAACCTTAATTTATTTTTATGACTTTTTTTCTCAACTAAAAACCTTAATTAATAGAAAATTATTTTTATGACTTTTTTTCTCGACTAAAAACCTTAATTAATAGAAAATTATTTTTAAAGTAGAGAAAATCTCATTTTCACAGCATAGATCTAAATCGTTTCACTTTCAAAATTTCACTATTTAAAATCCTAATTTCTCATTGTACTTTCAAGTTGTTAATACTTTCAATGCACTGCCCCTATAAAGAAGAAAAAGACAATTTATTGGGCAAAGTAGAAACTTATTCAAATTTCATGTCGATTGCTATAGAGTATAGGGTGTCGATTCAGGATATTTCCTGGCTCCACAGCTGCATTTGATGTCTTCTAATTTTCGAATAATTGAAGTAAGGAAAATATTTTCAAAAGTCATCTTGTTTAGCGTAAAATTTCATAAAATGAGACCTAGTGCAGGTCTGTTGTTTATAGCAGTCCAGTGCGAATGTAAAATGACTTAATAAAAAGACGCAATAGACTAAAAGGCTGTGAAAATAATCATCTCCAAAATTTTCGTGCAAAAACTAGTTGGGCAGTTCATAAATAACGTCAGGCCATACCTTAATTCCTCTGCTCATCAAGAACTCAAGATTTTTTTTCTGAGACTAAATATTCCACCATTGGCAACACATTCTATACATTTACTCTAATAAATACATTCACTCTCTCAATTTGTATAAAAGATAACGTAAAACAAGTTATTTATAATGTACGATTAAAACATCGGTTTTTATGTAAGAATGGGCTTTATACAGTGGTGACTTAGTCAACTGGATTTTCTTAAAATTTTATAAGAAAAAAATATCAATCAGGATTTGAACCCAATACCACAAGTTGTTGCCAATCTGAGCAAGAACTGGAAAATAATATACAACTTATTTGTACCGCCGGTTGTGCCCTCATTCTTCACGATTGTTCTCAAGAAGGAGTTTACGTCCTGCCAAGCTTCCAACCTTGCAAAAATTAAAATAAGTGAAATTTTGTGAACTGTCTCTGATTATCCTTCAACTTTTCTTCTAAAATATAGAACAGACTTGGTAATTTATTCAATGTGTAAATGTGTGAATATAGGGCCAAAAAAAGAAAAGAAAAATTTAAAAGATTACTAAATATATCTCAATGATATATTGTGTTTATGGACGCTACAATTCCTTCAGAATAGTCCAGGTGACCATGAATTATTGTCTGTCAGAAATGTATTTATTTTTATTTTATGTCATGTACCATTTTACTTAAATGAAAATGTATTTTATTATTATTATTAGTCACTGCAACATGCGGAGCAGAGGTTGAAAACAGCATTATTTATTTTATAAACCCTGGCTTTCCCGGCTTGACTCAAGGTTCACAAGAATGCACTTTATTAATCAAGAAACTGGCCCCTGAAGTGACACAATTCAGGCTTGACTTCATCCATTTCAATGTGGTAAAAACCCAAAAGGAATAAAAATTCGTTTTTTCCAATTTATTGTTCCAAAATATTTTCACAGGGACAGCCCAACAGAAAAACTGGAGTGTGCGATTCAGACAGGTTCCGAGTGACTGGTGGGAGTTCACACGATATAAATATTTGCGGGCAAAATTCAGGACAGCATTGTAAGATAGCTGGGATCTTCTGTTTAATTTCATTTACGTAATTTTTTTTTTTTTTAATTTCTGTTATAGTATACTTTGATGTTGAGAATATTAAAGATCCGGTTAAAATTTCAATGGACCTTTCTAAATCGGATCTCTACCGGATCTGGGAGATAAAGATCACGCAGATTGAATTTAACAGCAGAGCGCCGGCAGGTTGTGATCAATACTTCCTCGGCGAAAAAGGTTGGCAGATCTATCGTAACTCAGTTGACATTGTCATTGAGTCAATCTATTGTAATAATATGTTAAAGTGAATGTAGGATATTTCAGGAGTAATCCAGACGATGAATTACGCCATTAATGGGAGGCATCTAGCAGATCAAGATTACAATATTTGTATCAGACAAGAAGAAAGTATGTTGAGGATTAATTTAAAAAAATAAACTTAAAATGTATTTTTATGATGTTCTTATTTGACAGAGATGTGCTCTATTGTTTATGAACCGTGCGATGACAATTCTTTCAGAATTGGGCCTTCTTTCAGCCAAGATGGTAGGTTTAATGTTATTATTGTCAGTTTGAATAAAGGTATGATTTTTTTTTTTTTTTTAGATGAAGGTTCTGGCTCTGGTCCGATCTCTAATTCCATTCGGGACAGCTCTCCAGATCTGTGTGAAGATAAAATAGTCATGGCGTGTGACACTGAAGATTTCATATCTGTGAGTTTAATTTTAATGGTTGAATAATTTAGCACATCAATGATGATTAATATTTCAGCCTGTGGGCAGCCCCGGCCTCTGCGATCTGCTGCGCTGCGGTAATACCTTTTGCAGCGGAATCGAAGGACCTTGCCGGATAGAGAGTTCAGTGATTTCTCTTTTAAACTGTACAATTTATAAATAGCAATTAATGTTATTTTTGTTTTACTAGCGAGCACCAAACCTTTCAACATTCGGGTGAAGTTTGGCCCTGGATCGAGGGAAGAAAGCCCGGAAGACAACATAGGAATGTGTTTAAAATACGAACAACAACCGTGCACATGAGTGACCTTTCCAAATCCATAAAAGTTGGGAATTATTTTACATAAAACAAGACATTGAGTTAATTGAATAAACATGGCTAAAATGTTCATTGTGCTATTTGTTTGCTAGCCAGTAGATTAATAGATGCATAATTTATATATCTATGAATTATTGCAAAAAATTCTAGATAGTTATAACCTAGTCTTTTAAATATTTATTATTTGTATTGATTACTGTAAGATTTTTATGAACTAAAATAAACATCTTAATATAATGTCATTGTATACCACTTCTTTTCCATTTTCAAGTTAAGTGCTACAAATCTGAAACTCCTCAAAAAGTCATAGTATTTCACTACAATATACACTGACTCTTTTTTTTTCTGCTGGAAGTAGCCAGTCTTTCCCATTCGTAAAGCTCAGAACTTCTGTAATGTTCAAAATCCTCAAAAGACCCATTTAAAAAAAAATTTAAATCTTAGATTTACATAAAAGCAAGTGTTCAGTTATTGCCACAATTTTGTCAGCTCTAGAGGTTTCCTAACCTCATCGGTTACGGCTATGGATGTAGCCTAGGCTTAGGGTCTGGTATCAAGGTGCCATTTAATAACTTAATCACTCCACACACTTAATAACATTTTCCTGGAATCCTTTTTAGAACTTAGAAAGAAAACAGAATGACAAGAATATAACAGAAGACCTGGACAACTACATGGATTTCCAGGACCAAAATCTGATATTGACTTTTAATACTACTATAAATTTTATTTTGAACACCTGCCCATACTGAGCAGAAATGTGGGGTTCCGTTAAGCCATCTTACAACCAGCACATCCAAATTTTCTAACACCAAATTTGCACTTTTTTTTTTTTTTAAATGTAATATTTTTGTATGTGTATTATTTAGCAGTTTCAAAACAATTGGATTTTTCTGATTTATTGAGCTTTATTTATGTCTGACCCCTTAATTTATCCAATTTTTGCCTTGGGGCCTGCAGATTTTACCAATTTTTTGAACAGAAACCAAAAATTATCGATGGTAACTGCCAAACATTTTTGCGCACATTTCAAAACTTCTTCACCTTTTTGTTGACGACAAGCGTTATCGATATCACTTTTATTATTTCAAACGGGAACCTCAAATATTTTATTTAATTTTTTTAATTATTTTTTTTTTAAATAATGAATACTTTGGAACACCTCTAGCAACTAACAGCGCTAGTATTTTTTGAATATGACAAAAAATTAAGGAAATTTCATAAATTACATTTATTAAACGCAAGCTTCCCTTTTCTTTGTTTTCCCCACGAGATCTGTAAGTAAACATAATAATTAAAAAAACCCAACCATTTTGCATAATAAAAATTAGTGAAATTGCTTATTTGAATGTACATAATTATCTAATAAAACCTAGGTTAATTTCTGACAATTAATTTTCCTATTTTGTATATTTTCTTATAGAAATATTTTTTATATTTGAATAGTACATACGTCGTTAAAAAGCCATGTTCCTCTTTTTTTTTTTTTTTTCAAATGGTCTGTTTGGTGTTTTAATTTACTTTTTATTTATTTTATTTTTTTAAATGAGGGTTCGCATAGGTTATATCAACCCTTGTGGTGCCGGTGTTTGTCAAAAAAAGCCCATTTGTAAATACGTCGGGTTTGAATGCGGAGCCGCCGGATTCGAACCCGGAACCTTTACCTTACAGTGATGAGCGCCGTGTCAACAACTGTTGTGGCCACCGACGTCCCTGTTATTCTAGGCAAAAATATATCCCTACTGATTTACAATATTCTTGAAATACTGCACAACGAAGGCAGAAAACTATATTTTAAAAACGTACTTAATTAGCTAAAATATTATTTATTTCTTGGCTCCTTGGACCTGAGGCAAGTGTAATCAACAAAAGTTTAATTAAAATCGTCTCCATCAGCATTGTTTCTCTTTAAAGCAAGAAATTCTTTGTAGTCATTCTCAAAACACTTTGTTCTTATTTTATTTTATTATTTTTTTTTTTAACTGACCTAACTCGAATAGTTCTATCGATGTTTTGAAAAAATGAAATTGATTTTTTGTAAAGGAAAATTGAGCGTTTTTTTTTTTTTCTTGGCCACTGGATTTGAACCCGGGACGTTTACCTTACAGTGATGAGCACTGTGTCAATGCGTAAACCGTTGCGGCCACCGACGCCCCTCTGTTTGATGTTAAAATCCTTTTAGCCTTTTAAAAAATTGTTAATTAAATTTTTTAAAAATATTTATAAGTGCCTAGAGGTGGTAAAACAAAATTTCATTTTAATTTCAGGAAGAAAAAATTCACAACGTAGTTGACTTGTAAAATATTTGGCTGTCAGAAATTATTTTTTTATTGATAAACTTTGATAACTTTTACTTTTTTTTTTTTATTGCAAACTACTTAGAAAATGCTATAAAATAATACATTCATATAATTTGAGCAAGTATAACGTAGAAATAATAATATTAAAACGCGAAAAATTTCACTTTAAAAAAAATTCAGATAAAAGGTCAAAAATTAACTTGCTCATTTTATTTTGTCTTGTAGACTTTTAAATTGTTTAAATTAAAAACCCTGCTATCGAATACATATTTATATTCAAATAAGTATTTTTTTCTGTTGTTCTCACATTCCTAAACTTCTTCACCTTTTTCTAGACGTCAAGCGTTATGGATGTCACTTTTATTATTTCAAACGAGAACCTCAAATAATTAATTATATTTTTTTAATAATAGATTTTTTTGTAGAATGAATACTTTGGAACACCTCCAGCAACTAACAGCGCTAGTATTTTTTGAATACGCCAAAAAGGCAATTTCATAAATTACTAATAGATTAAACGCAAGCTTCCCTTTTTCTTTGTTTTTCCCCACGAGATCTATAAGTAAACATAATAATTAAAAAACCCGACCATTTTGCATAATAAAAATTAGTGAAATTGCTTATTTGAATGTACATAATTATCTAATAAAACCTAGGTTAATTTCTGACAATTAATTTTCCTATTTTTCTTATAGAAATATTTTATATATTTGAATGGTACATACGCCGTTAAAAAGCCGTGTTCCTCTTTTTTTCAAATGGTCTGTTTGATGTTTCATTTATTTTTTTAAACAAGGGTTCACAACAGGAGAGGTCGTATAAACCCTCAGGGTGCCGGTGTTTTTGAAAAAAAGCCCATTTGTAAGTATGTTGGGTTCGAATGCAGGGCCGCTGGATTCAAACCTGGGACCTTTACCTTACAGTGATGAGCCCCCTTTTCACCAATTTGCTGCGTTAGCAGTATCCAGTAATCCATCACATTAACCCTTAAGAGGGGCCGCGGTAGCCGAGTGGTTAAAGAGTCAGACTCTCGGCTCGTAGACCCCGCGGTCGTGAGTTTGATTCCCGCCGTCGCCTCTGGCCCTTTTTTCACAATACCCTTCCCTCCAAAAAACAAAAAAAACCTTAAGTCTTAAGTTAATAGTCCTGCCACTATACTATATATTGACATATCAAGTTAGGTACTTAGTATTTAGTAAAGGATGACAGGATTGTACCAGAAAATATGGGCAACTACTCGGGCTTCTAGGACCAAAATCTGTTTTGAACGTCAAAACTCAACAAACTCTCTTGAAACCATTACTGCGACCACTTTGGATAAATGGGCATATGGGCTGGAACTGTTGGGTTGATCAAAAATCAACAGACAAATTTAAATAACGATCCACAACCTCGACATCCTTTCTCTAAATGAAAAGATTCAATCCTGCTTCAAATAATTCCACTTGAAGATCTTGATCCTTCCTAATTTTTTCGTCCCAGCCCTCTATAAATTTTCCAATCTATGTCAACATCACATCAAACTATGATTGCCTCAAGACCTCCTTTAATCCCTCATAATAATGTAATTTTGTTAACTAACGAAATATTTATCTAGAAATACCTGTATATACAAACCTTATACTTACTGCGAATTTGTTTAAAACATTTTTGTACATCAAAATTTATGTCAATCAAGGATGGATTAAGGATTAAGGATTAAGGAAAGACAATGATTTATTAAGAATTGTATTTTAATTTATTGTACAGTAACAACTTGTTAATAACGTGTACCTGCTTGTTAGTTTTGGCATTGAAAAATATAATACTATTTTAACAATTGTCTGAAGCTAGAAATCAAAATGCGTTTTGAACATTTATATATATCTTTTTTTTTTCAACTAGCATAATTTGCATTCCTTGAAACCATTCTTTTATAATAAATATGAAAGTGACGCAAAGAAAAGTTGGAAAACTGCTATATAAAATAACGTGTGTTAAATTGTTATATAAAAGATTGTTCAACTGTTGTACAGTCCAAATGTTAGATTTATAAAATATTTCGCTTTAATTTCATAAAAATAAAACTTATTACAACAAAATAGTTTCTTTTCAACATTTCCAACATCAAAGGCAAACATTCGTTCAACAAGAGATTTATTGAGACTTATACATTAATCTGAAAAAAGTATTCAGTATTAATTAAATTGGTGACACCATGGTGCTACTTATGAAAAATTAAAGCGGAGGCCTTTCTACTTATAGTAAAAATGTATATTGCCACATTTGTGAAATACAGAAAGCACTTCGGATTCTCATATTGTAATAAATTTGGGTCCACACCAATAAGATTAATAAAACACTAGAAATATTACATCACATCATGGATGACAGTTATGATAAATCTGTATCAAAGAATTTTTTTAAATTTTTAATTTTTTTTTTTTTTTTTTTTGATGTGTAAGAATATTTTCATTCACCAACATTTACTCACGATAAAACTAAACAAAATGCATATTTAAATGTCCGCTTATTAATTTCAAGCTGGTAATCGTGCGATTACATTTTTTTCCCTTAACGAATGTTAATTTTCAACTCTACCTGATATATATATATATTTTTTTTAATATGTAAAAGTTGAATGTAAGAAAATAAATTTACAATCTGATATATTGTAAATGACCTCATTAAAAAAGCTACTAACATCGTAAATGTTTTAGGTTGACAGCTTTTGGTATGTATAATTATTTATATATGAATTTATCCCTAAAGTTACACATCAAAATTCAAAAGGAAGTTATTAATCAACACCTTTTTAAATCTAGGTATTAATAGGAAAGAGCGTTTCTAAAAATATAGATTAGGAATAAAAATATATGTGTGTTTATTTTCAAATGTTAACTGTGTTTGTTCATTTAAATGATAACTACAACATATTGATATGTTCTTTAAACAATTTCAATAATATGGTTTTTGTTATAACTTTTTTTTTTTAATATCATTTCTCTACGTATATAAAAAATTTTATTGTACCTTAATGAGAATTTTCTATTACCCTATGGATTATAAAATATTTAAAGATTTGAAGCCTATTTTTATTAAAAACTGTCCTTTTGTGTGTCTGGTTTCTTTGTTTATTCGACTAGTTTAATTAAAAGAAAATTAGCGTTTTAAATATGTTACAGCTTGCTTATATTTCATATAGTTTTATTGTTCGACATTATTGTTATACTATACATGCTTTCTATTACAAATTGTAAAATATAACTCTCCTCGGATAAGGAGCGATCTTTCGTATATTTTCAAACTCAATATTAAAACTCAATCAATTTTCCAACACATACATATAATGTAAAGACATCAACATTAAGGCAATACTGTACAAATTGTACAGGTAAATTTTTTTTTTTTTTTTTTTTTTTTTTTTTTAAAGCCAACTGGAATTACCGAAGTCATTCCACGAATTTATTAATAATTTTGAAGGCAAGGAGGTAGTAACTAAAGTTTATTTAGATGTGGGTTAAATTTTGACTTGAATAAACTAATTAGAACTGCGGATAAATTATAACGATTTAGAATTCCCTGAGGGGAAGGGGGAATTATTTGGACCTCTTCATGTTAGAGATGTATGTACAAAACCAATTTAATTTAAAAACTATTATAACAGAAGACATTAAGATTATTTTTTTTTACTTTTTTTAAAACTTTATTATTCATCAATATTTAAGAAAGTATAGTCAAAGCATGATTTACCTTAAACTAAATAATTTATTACCTTAAAATCTAACCCTTTATGTTTTATAAAATGTTGTAAAAAATAAATTAAAAAGTGATTTTTTTTTTACTACCTAAAAATAAATTTGTAACAATTTCATAATGCTCATTAATAACGTCCTTTAATCTCATGAGATGTTAACATTATAGTTATTATTTATTATTTAAATATATTAATTATCTTATTTATATTTAATTATAACTTACAGTATAGAATTTTTTAATTTGTATAAGTATTTTTTAATAATTTTTTTTATTTTTGCATTATATAAAAACAAATGTATAGAGCTGTGCGCCGATCTAATATTTATCTACAGGAGGGAGAGGATTAGAGTGCACTTGAAAGGAGACCGCTTCTAACGTGCATCAATGTACATGTGCTTAACTAATAATAAGTATTATATTTTATTATATTTTATGTATTTAGAACATAGTTTCACTGGTCATAAGAAGAAGTAGTCTAAATCTATTTGGATCTTACCCTCATAAACCAGCCTACTCTAGGATTACAGGGTTTTGGTCTTTTCCCTATCACAACTAAATTACTAGACATTTCAATGCCTTTTTTTTTTTTTAAATATAAATTTTATTATATTTTGTTTTAATCATCTTAAAATCATTCATCGTTCCTTTTACATTTCCGTAGAATTTAGTGAACAAAAAAAAAAAAAAAAAAACAAAAAAAAACACTTTCGTAAACATTTAGTAGAAATTCAACGAATTTGATTTGATCACTGGTAAATTATTACAATAATGGCAGTTAAAAAAATTATGCAATTATGTCTAACGCTATTGTTCCCCCTGAAAAAAATATTACCACCTATAAACCATTATAATTATGTTTAATTTATTATTTCATAGCTATTCGCCTAAGTTTTCCTCATCCACATTATGATTATGTTTTATTTCACCTTATATGTTCAAGCTATTCAATTCTACGACTAAGGACTTTATTTTTAAATAATCACGATTGGTTATTTCATTAATTTACAAGTAGAAATATTTTTTTAAATTTTATAAAAAAAATATTCTGCTGTTCAGAATTTTTTAAGTTTATTATTAATAACAATTTTTATTAATTCACCCGTTTTGTTTATACTTAAACATATATTTGATTAAATTTAATTGCGACATCTGCATTTATTTATTTGAATGCTTACAGAAAGGAATTACATTCTACTTTATCATTGTACTTTATAATATTTTGTTTTCTTCCAGAAAATATATAAAATTTGAACTGATTTTTCGAGATTTGAATAACATTTATATAAATACACTTAGCATATTGTAAATAGTAAACATTAGACCAGAGGTGTGACTTGTGCAAATACTGAACCATTTCATATTTTTCTCTACTTTTCCAAAGTTTAAATAAAATGTTTTTTGCAGATTGAGGAAAACTTTAATGATTTTTTTTTTTTAAATGTTAGTTTGCGCAAAATTACCAAAATATTTTGTCAACTTGTACACCTTGCATTTTCACCTATTAAGTTATAATCATATAAGTTGAACTTATTATAATATAAATATTGCAGAATAATTAAATATTAGTTTATTTTATGGTCCAAGTGTAGAGAATGTTGTATTTTGTGATATGTTAACCTTTTCTTTTTACGACCTTAAAAAAAAAATTGAAATAAAATAAATAAAAATAAAGTCCTCAGCTAGAAGAATTAATGTTGAATTACGTGAATTTAATTAATACCACTATCACTCATTTTTATTTTTAATTACAACTTAACAATCGTACAAAATATAAATGGGAAATATCTGACGCAGGGTGAAAATATATTCGACTGTATTAGAAATGGGAAGATGTTGCACAGTAAAGTTCCTGAGCTTATATTCGGTGCAAAACAGCTTCGGTTGTCGGTTTGCGAATGAGGTGTGTAACTTGGGCTAGGCTGGTCCGCCAGATGATCCCGCTTCCGGTTTCAACGACTCCGCTTTCACTCCGACTCCGTTGGGGTTCAATGTCATTGTCATTTCAACTGAAACAGTACAAACGCGTATATTTAGATTTTACATTTTTTTTTAAATGGTTTAATTATATTTAAAATCCATCCAAAAATATATTCTTATAAAATCAAAGATGCTTTTATACAACTATTTACAGGTTTTTATTGAACATGGTTACTGTAGACAATTTACAATATTATTAATAGAGAAAAATGAGAAGTAATTAAAGTTTTGAAGAAAAAATTTATAATAAACCAAAACCGCTCCAATTTTGTTCCCTTGAAAGTATTACCTTGGTAGATGAAACGTTAGGGTCAGTGGAAATAGAAGATAAATATTAGTAAATATGCCACATTAAACAGTAAAAAGAATAATCTTTATTCAAAAGTTAATATGCACAGATTAACCTGAAAGGTGCAAAAATAGAGTTGTAATGTCTAAAGAAATATTTAAAAAAAAAAGACATTTAAAAAATTAATTGATCCAATTTTATATTGTTAAAAAAATTCTTCTGATTTTTAAAAAAAATCTTAAACAATATCCTAAGAAAACAGTTCAAAAGTTCAAAATTCCATGCTATTTTTTAATCAATTCAAATAGAAAAAATCTTCTGTTTGCATTTCAATAGAATGAAATAGTAGATATGGGGAAATGAACAGTTTTTATTGTTATTGGGATATTGAAAAAAAAAAAAAAAGTGTCGATACATGCTAAACTTAGCAAACTATAAATTTAGTTTAAGTAAATTGAAAATTTTAATGCACTTTTTCAGTATGGCATTATCTCTTGAGTTGATTAAGTTAAAGGAGAAAAACACGTTTCTATGAAAACTACATAATATTTAGATTAAGAATGAATCGGAGATTAGTTTTAGGATTGGGAATTTGTAGTTGTGGTATTTTTTTTTTAAATCATTTTATTCATTCATCTCATTTTTCTAATGCTGTTGCCAAGTTAAATTCAAATTATTTAGGCTTTGGGAATTAAGGTTACTATCTCTTTCTCTTAGGGCATCATTAGTCAAGGATAAAAATAAACATACAAATGTTACTTACATAAAAATATATACATTTAGAAACAAGTAAGAGAAGATTCTAGAGGACCTGGTATTTCTTAGAGTAATTGGTGAATATTTCCTTCCATTCACGCTAATAAATATATTCATACTTTGTGCAAACTGGCTGAGAATATCCAAGATTTCTTAGAGTAATTGGGGAATATGTCTTTCCATTCATGTTAATAAATACATTCATACACCATACTTTGTGCATACTGCCTGAGAATATCCAAGATTTCTTAGGGTAATTGGGGAATATTTCCTCCCATTCACGCTAATAAATACATTCATACACCATACGTTGTGCACACTGCCTGAGAAAATCCAAGATTTCTTAGGGTAATTGGGGAATATTTCCTCTCATTAACGCTAATAAATACATTCATACACCATACTTTGTGCAAACTGGCTAAGAATATTCAATATTTCCCAGGGCAATTTGAGATTAAGCCTTTCCATTCGCGCTAATAGATACATTCATAACCAGACTTTGTGCAAACTGGCTGAGAATATCCAAGATTTCTTAGGGTAATTGGGGAATATTTCCTCCCATTCACGCTAATAAATACATTCATACACCATACGTTGTGCATACCGCCTGAGAATAACCAAGATTTCTTAGGGTAATTTGATAATAAATCTTTCCTTTCGCGCTAATAGATACATTCATAACCAGATTTTGTGCAAACTGGCTGAGAATATTCAATATTTCCCAGGGCAATTTGAGATTAATTCTTTCCATTCGCGCTAATAAATTACATTCTCACACCGCACGCCATTACAAAATTACACCCAGTGATAAAAATAAGATTCACATTCATCGTTTTCATCCAATCCAAATCTCGTTGATTTAACTCCGAGTCCTCGACGAATAAATAATAGCAATTTGGCTCCTCCATTCTCTCTAATAAATACATTCTTTCCAATAAATTATGCAGGCAAACATAAACACGCAAAAATCTACAGTTTAAAATAATTATGGCCCTGAGATATTTGAACACCGATCTGAGCCTATTGTTGTTCCAGGAAAATATAATAAAGGAATATAATAATTTTGAAATTACTTGTGGTTATCATTTAGTTATTATATAAACTGATGTTAAAATAGGCTTGAATAGTGACAAAAAAAAAAAAAAAAAGAATTTATGTCCTGATATTCATTTGTCTAAAATGCATATATAAATCAATGTATCATGTTTTTTACTTCTTTATAAACCAATGCAATACACCCTTTAAAAAAATCATTGATGTAATTTAAATGAAAACATTTTTAACTTTTAAATCATATTCTTTTGACACATTTGAGATGATAGGCTTCTTTCTCCATTCCTTATTCTTTCTTTGCCTGCATTACAAAGCGTTAGATTTCGTATTCCTCGAGTAGCTTGTACTTTCGCGCATAACCTGCCCTGTATGGGCCAAGGGTGGCACACTTTTTATTCAAAAGGATAAAAAAAGAAAGCAGTTTTTGAATTCTGAAAACAAATTATTTCTGATTCTGCATTGACACAGTGTATTCAATTTGCCAACGTTTCGAATGGTTTTCATTCTTTTTCAACGCAATGCCTGGAATATGATTTTTTACATTGTTGAACATACATTGTTTTCTGCGTCATTTTTATAGATTTTAATTTCTTAATATTAATTTTTAATACTATGTGAGCAATATGAAATTGAATTTACAAAGTTTTAGATTTTTGTCTAGACAATGAACTAGATATTTTTTGTTCTTTAATATTGAAAGACTTTTTTTACTGGAATAAAGGTAGAGCCACTTTTCTCCATTTTTTCCCCTGGTGTTAGCATTAAAATTGTAGTTAGTAGTTCTTCAGCTTTTTCTTTTTTTTTTCATGCCAGAAGAAGAAAAAGATTTCAAACTAAAAAGTGCATCAAATCCCTTGACCCATAGTGAGATTAGTACCAGCTAAAGATAAAAAAAAATTGAACTGTTTGACCACCGGAAAATTTGGACAAAAGCAGCTCTACCTTTATTCCAGTAAAAAACTGTCTTTCAATATTAAAGAACAAAAAGTCCATTTTCTAGTCAAAAATTTAAAACTTAATTAACTAGTAAATTTTTTTTCACATTGCTCTATTATTAAAAATTAGCAAAAATCAAGGAATTTTTAATAAATGAAAATATATAAAAATGACGTAAAAATAAATGCAATGTATGTAAAATATTCTATCATATTCCAGGCATTGCATTGAAAAAGAATGAAAACCATTCGAAACGTTGGCAAATAAAAGAATCGAGCACTGCGCTGTGTTTTCTGTATGACTGCACATCCCACAACCCGACATTGTTGAATATAACAGCCATAAATAAAAGACCCTGAATTTTTAAAATTTTCGAATACAATTTGTTACTCTTAATAATACGGTAAATATCTGACGCAAGATGAAAATATTTTGCTTCAGAAACGGGGGAAAAATATATTTCTGTTTGTCTGGGCTCGATTCAAGTTTTGCTGGATAAATTGTCAATCATTTAAAAAAAAAAACATTGAAATCTTTGTTTGTCGATTTATGGTTTTATTAGAGCAATAAAGTATCAAATTGTATCCGTTTTTTATTATGTTTTTCTGATTTTTAAATTTTTGAATATTCCCCATAATGGGACGTGAGTTGATTATTATTCGAAAATCGTGAGATGCGATCTGGTGTGACGTAGGTTTTAAAAAAACCTTTTCTTTATCGTCCAACGTTTCGATCTTTATTGAGATCATCTTTGATTGAACAAAAAAATAAATTTTTTCCATTGTATAAATTCCCTTTTTTTCATATGTATTTGTTAAATTTAAACAGGCCCTGAAGATGATCTGAATAAAGGTCGAAACATTGGCACGATAAAGAAAATGTTTTTCTCAAACCTACGTCACATCAAACCGCATCCCACGATTTTCGAATGATCATTCGTTCCCAAATTCTTGTTTCTTTATAGATTAATTTTAGAATTTGACAGACTTTTTGAATAAATTATTCCATTTAATAATAATAATCTAACTTATTTAACGTATAGTAATGAAAACTGGAACTGTTGTAAAATCGTTTGGGTTTAGAGGCGAGAACTAGGTTGAAATCAAAGCAGTGTTAAAGTAGGTCGGCCCGGCGCGCCGTCTGTCGAATCTGGCAATTAACCGAGGTCGTAAGCTTTCCGAAACGTCGGACGAAGTCTGATCCTCAGGGTGTTTTAAAGGAGAAAGCCTTTGACAGCATCTAATCCGTTAATCTTTCTTGAAATGGACACCGGGGGACGGCATTGTTCGCCCCGAGGCTCTGTTGTCCGATCAATATAAGCAACAGTCGTGGACCGCTCGCGGTATCTAGTGTCTCTTAATATAACAACTTGTTGATACTTTTGTTCTCGATTCGTCCATCAGGAAGATTCATGTTTAAAATGGAAGGGAGATTTCAAAAGGGCTTTTCAGTCCAACTGTACCAAACGGAAGGGAATATTCTCATTTCAAACTATGAGAAACACGAGTTATCTCTAACAAACACACAGACACTGACAGTTTTCTAACATTCCAATTAAACAAAACACAACTAGAAATTTGCTTTCTGTACGATAACTGAATCAATATATAATTGATATGTAACATAATAGATATATGACTTCATCTTTCGCTATCGATTCGGAGAGTGCACGTTCGTTGGGTTAGGGATCTAGCTCAAGAAGTGTTAGGTTAGAGTTCGTGTTAAGAACGATTTGGGTTAGAGTAGATGTTGATGTTGTACAGTACAGGACTGTTTTTTTTTCAATGTAATTCACTTTGTGAAAAGCTCAAGGTGTACTATGAGGTTGAAGTTGGCTTAGATTAGGTTTAGAAGACGACATTGAGATATCATCGCATCGATGGTAATAAAGTAGACTAACGTCATCAGTGTACATTGTATACGGGGGGGGGACTACTAAGACGCCTCACAGCAGGGTAAGGGTACTGCCACTTAAGAAAGCACATGCTATACAGACTGAAGAAACACTGTGCAGATACGGCCAGGAAGAGGAGGAGACTGCAGAACACATTTTATGTTTCTGTGAAGGTTCTACGTTACCATCCCTAACGTAGGTGCAGCTTCTTGCAATCAGGACAAGAAAAACACAAGATGATCCTGCACCAAGAAGCTAGCACAGCTATGGAGGCGGTTAACAATATGAAGCTGGCCAGTGTGTTGTAACAACAGAGGAGCACAATAGATCAATTCAGGTCAAGGTGCAGTAGGCATTGTGGCAGGCTCTTTTTCCCCCAATCCTATTTCTATCCCTAGGGTATATAGGGACGAGTTAGCTTACGTTAAGTAGGGTTCGTATGGTATGATGATAAGGACACTAGGAAGCGGGGTTTGTGCTATCCACGAACCGCAGCTTTCTGGCTTATTGTACCTTAGTTCAGTGCAATTGACTCAATCCTTCTCCTTAGAAGTATCAGGCCATTGACTGTCACCGCCACCATTTCATTCCTTAAGTGTTTTCGTATGTTACGTTTAATCTACATTGAGCTGTTGCTTAGCATTCCAAGATGACATGTGAGGGTGTTTCTTGCTACTCATTTCATAATCTGCAAGTGGTATCATCGTTGTATGTACCCATGTTGTGTAGATGTTTTGCCAAATGGCAGGGAACGGTTAGTGGTCCCTCTCCAATTGCAGCAGTGATTTTGCCAGTCTTGATGAGGGTTGGTTTATCATAAGTTTACTGTGTCTACCACCGCTGGAGTTTATCCACGTCTCTTTTTGTTTTCTTTGGATCCCTCGATGGAGGATTCTATATTTGTTTTCGTTAACCCAAAAGTAGGTTCGGGCCTATATATTATCTTGCGGATCCTCAATGTCCTGGCACCCAGTTGGGTTTAGGTATTTTGTATGCATTTACTCACTAATTTTGATGCGATTCTTTTACATGCTTATGCATAAGATTAGGCATAGGGACGAGTTAGTTCAGGTTAGATAGGGTTAGGGTAGGCTAAGTAGGTTATGGTTAGGTTAGAATTAAAGATGGATTGGCTTAGTGTCATGGCAGGCTAGCTTAGATTAGGTTGGATGGGTTTAGTTCAAGTAGGGATAGGGTAAGGGATTAGCTTAGGCCAAGTAGGGTTTGGTTAGGTTTTGGAGTAGGAACGAGTTCGGCTAGGTTAGGTTAGATTAGTGTTGGGAATGATTAGGTTAGGGACAATCGGGATAAGAAGAGTTAAGGCTACATAACCAAGGTTCAGTGTTTGTAAAGCAGAGAAAATAAGCGAGCGTGGCGCATCTACCGTTTCATGGTTCGTTAGATGGAGAATATTTGACTTAAAGACAGGCCCGGAACGGTGAAAAACACTTTTCTGGATAAGCGATGTTCTTCTGATGCAGCTCTTTTCCCGTTGTGCAATATACAATACGTTTTGCAGTAGAGAGTCGATAAAAGTTGTAATTGGGACGGCAGGTTTTAACACGGAATATACGTAAAATATCAAAGTCCCCAAACATCGTAAAGGATGGGGAGTTGCAAGTTCTTCAAGCCAAGATTCCCTAAAAAACTCGATCCCCAGGCATTCAATATATTATTTGAAGTACTTCTCAACCTCTAAACCTCATGAAATGAAAAAAAGCAGTAGTTTAATTAAAACAAAACAAAATTAACGAATGAAATTTATACAAAAAAAGGTTGCTACTCCTTGTAGTCTAAATACCAGTATCGCGTACATGAGAAAATAGAAAATATGGAAACATCAACGGGAGCACTTCTGGAACAAACATATATTGCTTATTCTAATTGTTAAAACTGTAGATCAGGCTTGTTTCTAATTGTGAGTCCCAGGAGGAATGAGGGGTCTCCATCTAATCTATTGGCCGTGGAAATAGATTCGCCTTTTTTTTTTTTTTTTTTTGTCAAAATAATAATCAACGAGCAAATTTATTTAATTTGAGTACAGGTTAGGTTTTAATCAATATAAAGAAAACAAAGAATTAACAGATTCTTTAAAAATTTTTTAACATTATAATAAAAATGTTTTTGTAGACTTTTAATACGTTTTCCTACGCTGTTTGAAAAGATCGATTGGGTTTGCATAAATTTTACTTTTAAATCGTGGAATTTTTTATTAATGCCCAACAATAAATCAAAAAGTAAGCAATACTCACCGTTTTCCTTTATGAATTTAGTTAGCAGTTCGAAAACTGTTTGCCAAAGGGAGAATTCCCTTTTTAAAATAATATTTTCGTTTTTAAAAAGGTTAACCTGAATTGCAGGGCGATAACGGTTGGCAGGGCAAGGATTGACCCTTCGAATCAATTCTGAATAAATTGGCCAGTAATTATCCGACGATATGGAAACAATTACGAAGATCAACTCTTCCATTATTCACCTTTAAGGGTTTTATAAAATTAATTTAATGGATTTATCGACAATTAAGAAAATGGGATTTTGTATTTATGTTTGTTATAACGCCTATTTCACCCGTCTAATAAATGCTAAAACAAATTGGCAAGAGTTAAGACAAGTTTGGCAATTGTTATATATTTTTTAAATTTAGTTGTTTATTTGTTAGTCTATACATACTTGTACAAAATACAAATGTGATCACAATTACATTGTTCACCGCTCGGCCGCAGCATTAACACTGATGGCAGCGCTGCACCCAGAGAACGCATGCCGTGAGAAGCCAGCTAACCAGGGCTGACATTTATTTCAATGGACGGGGCAAGGAGATCTCAGGGCCATCGTCGTTTTAGGTGGATTCTCCGGATAGGAATAAGTGGAGAGGGCTGTAACATGGGTTGGTATGACATTTTTGGAATCGGGAATGGATCAGTTTGTGGACAAAAGGAACGTTAAGGTCTTTGTGGATAGTGAGGTTAGAGACGTAAAAAGGAGCTTTGACGATTTGTCTGAAGACTTTTGATCGGAAGGACAGGATACACCGGATATTGGATGGTTTGACGGAACTCCACAGTCCATACCGTATGTAAGGTCAGTTTAGTGCTGATGGGCAATCCGGATTTTGGACTTAGTAGTCTGCGTAATTGTCCAAGTCTTCTGTTGAGTTGTCTTTTAAGTCTTGTGTGGGGATTCCACGTCAGACTGCTGTCAAGGTATAGTCTTAGGTATTTGACTTGAGTGGAGGTCGGTATCTGTTCATTGTTGATGTATAGTGGAGGGCAAGACTGCTTTTTCAAGAGAACTTATATTGGATACACTTTTCTCCGTTTAATCTTGTCCTCCACTTTTTGTACCAAACTTCGATGATCTCAAGGTTATTAGAGGTAGCTTGGGTAGGATTCAAGTTAAAGAACAAAATTGCGTTATCGTCCGCGTAGGTGGTACTGATGGTATTGGGGTGTGTAGGTAGGTCAGAAGTATAGATGGCACAGAGTATAGGGCCAAGGATACTCCCTCGTGGGACACCGGCTTGTATTGGCCTGATCTCAGAGAACTCGTTACCCACCTCACTCTAAAACAGCGGTTTGTCAGGTAGGATATCAGGATAAGGTAATAAGGAGTGGGTAGGTTAGTTATACTTGAAAGAATGGTGACGAACAATGGAACGATATTTCGTAGATTTTGTGTTCTTTCTCAGGCTTTGGAACTATAAAAATTTTCCCTTCTACATGGTTATACATAAAACAAATATTTATTTTACCTTTATCATTGAAATTAATTTAACTAGAATCACACCTTTAATTGGTGATTAATATTAATTTTCTTTTTCTTTCGATATACTTAGGTAATCTTTTAAAATCAGTTAAGCTATTTGGACGATTGAGATTTCTTAATAAACTAATTCGTCTTGGATTGTTTTACTAAGTACTCTTCGCCTTTTTTAAATCCGTTTCAAACATTTGAGCGCCTTATCACAGTGAGATTTCTCATCTAGCTTAACAAAGTTGTAAAAGACTTTAAAGAACTTTGTTCATTAAAAGGGAATTGAAATATCTTTCAAACCTGGAGGAAAAGAAAATGAAAAGGATAGGTTTTATATTGTACATAAAATATTAGCCGGGGCTTTTGGCTTTATTTAAACTTACGACCTGAAATTAAACTTTCCAAATAGCTAAAAGAAACAAAACTACACAACATTTTTTTTTTTGTTCAAGAATATCTTAACGTTAAAAAGAAACTACACATGCGAACATGCATCATGCAGACAGATATGGATCGTGAGCATTCTCAAAATACTTACCGACAGGATAATCAATTAATCGGTTCAAAACGTCCTGAGAATAATCTTGGTCACATTCCGACATTCTCTTTCTTTTGATTTTCAAATGTTAATCTACGTGGTCGCATGCAGTCTAAGTGGAGAATTTTAACTTAATTTTTTTTTCCAAGAGGGGGAGACCCTTTGCTCTTATTTAAACATTTTTAAGGTTTATTTAATCGTAACACTTTTTTTTAAAAAATATTTTATTAAAAATAAATTGTAGATTTCAAAAATTCCTCTGCGATTTTAAGACTAAGAAAAATTAATTAAAAAGTGAACTTTTTCGCATTCTAGTGAAATTTCCACACTATTCAAACGAAACTTAAGGCCAAAGTTGATTAAAGTCCTCTTTTGTTCTATTCAATGTGAACTTTCCGGCACCTAGTTTCTGTCCATTTTTCACTTATTTCAGTCGTGGGGGTTACAACGTTTTTTTGTAACACCACTTAGCTTAATGCAATGATTTTAAAACCTCAAAATTTAAAATAGAAATGTGTATTAAATAAAACTTTAAAACAATTACAAACAAACAAAAAATTAAAATGAGTTGCAAAGTTAACTTACAAAAATGTAAAAATTTCACAAAATTGACCAACATATCAACTCAACTTGCGCCTGCTTAAGATAAATTTCCCATGATTTTGCATAAATCATAATCACTAACAATCTGAATTATTATTTGATTTAAATGAAAAAAAATTTTATCTACTAAGCTTTCGACTTATTTTAAGGTCATCATCAGGGCCGATATTTCTTAAAGACAAACTGATATAATTTTTTTAATAAATTGTTTCAGATTGCGTTGAAGATGAGATCTTTTTGGCAATGTTGAGACTGAGTGTATCTTCAAACAAATTTGAAACAATCTGTTAAAAATTTAATTAGCCCATTTTGTAATCATATTTAAAATTGTTTTGTCCTGATGACCTTCAAATAAGACGAAAGTTTGGTACTTAATAACAGTTAATATCAAAGATAAATTTTTATCGGTTTCAGACCGTTAATTACACAATTAAAAATTTAATTTTTACAAACGAAATTTAATTAATTTTAGCTTAACTTGGTGGTAAAAATATTTTAAATCTAGAAGGTTGGGGGAAATGGGGCCTGAAATATATTACGTAAGAATAAATTAGTGTGTTTAGTTCAAAAAATACCCAACATTCCAGATTTAAAAAAAAAGCTAACGTCAGGAATGGGATTCGAACCCAGGTCTTTGCAGTTTTAAACCTAAGTCGGTGGGTTTGACCCTAACCGTGACATTGGCTTTTTATATGAAATTTTTTGTTTATAAATTAATTTTATTTATTTATATGTATAATTTCATCTCATATATGTATAATTTTATTTATTCACCTTATCAAATATTAAAAATACATAGGAGCTCGTCCAAGAAATTGAGTGGTTTTTATAAAATAATTTGTTGATGTCGTGAGGAGTGGTCAAGAACGAGGTAAGTTAGAAAAACGCCTTTTTCAATTTTGTGCCAACGTTTCGACCTTTCGACATCTTCAGAGCCTGGTTAAATTACAAACCGTATGTTGATTGGAAAAATATGCAATACTGATGCAAATATACATTTTGAAACAAGTATTTCACGCTCGTACAAAGTGTGCTGCTATTCTTGTGGAGTCGTATTGGTTCTGTGCGAAAGCGTGAATTCTGCTTTTTGACATGGATATGTCTTAAGGCCGGGGGTCAGTCCGAAAGTTTAACACGGAAATTGTTACCACGATCTTGCGTCGGTGCACTGTTGACCAAGGATACGCGTGAACGAACTGGTGGGCAGGTGTTTTTAAAGTCGCGAAGCGATTGACACTTATGACGCGACGCGATTGACGCTTATGACGCGAAGCGATTGACGCTTATGACGCGATGTGATTGATTCTTATGACGCGATGTGATTGATTCTTATGACGCGACGCGATTGACGC
>CM077114.1:1661054-1710529 GCA_039619505.1 Cimex hemipterus | reverse complement strand
TTTTAAGATTATTTATTTTATTTTATTATTATTATTATTTATTATTTATTATTTATTTTTGGCTTTTCATAACGAGTTTTACTTATAATTGATAGATTTTTGTTAAATAAGGTGTTGAAAAATTTTCCGTTTTCAAGAAATAAATTTGTTGGAATTTTTTTAAATGTGATATGAAATTGTGTATTTTTCATCTTTTGTGCACCAATTCGAATACGATTTATCGAAATTTAGTCATGACTAACTATATTATGACTAAATTAGTCACTTACAACAAATCATGACTAACGTTCTGAATGATCAATCATTAATCATTAGACATGACTAATTTTTCCCAACACTGGTTCGAATCCCTCTCGTGCCATTAACTTTTGTTTTCATCTCAACTGAAAACCGTAATTTATGTTCTTTTTAGAAGAGATTTGAAATTTTAGAAGAAAAAGAAGAAAGAAAATATATCTTTCTGTTTACACACCGATTATGCAATATTAATAAAACGTTATATAAAATACTAATTTATTAAGTAATTAGTACGACATGAGATCAGTCCTCGTCAGTGGTAGTCTGCATAAAACCAAATTCTACTGGTGCGAGCAGTGGTTCAATTAGTAGTTGATTTATGTCAGGAAGAAAACGTTTTCAACACTACGTTCCGATCATTATTCGGGACATCATCTAGGCCTGGGTATGCAAGCATACGTCGATTTGAAATTCTTTGTAAAACTTATACAAGAAAATTTATGAAAATCAACTATAAGTTTTTTAAAAGTAATTACACAAATTCTCAAATATGTTTGTTTAACCAGGCCTTGAAGATGACTGGAATAATTCGCAACTTAGTTATTTGAGAAAAATATAGACGATTATGTTAGCGTAAAGATGAATTTTAATTTAATCAAGATCAATAATAATTTATAATTTTCTTAGATAAATTTTACACAGATTCTAAATCGATGTACGCTTGTATACCCATGTTCAGAAGATGACCCTAATAAAGGTCGAAACATAGTTATTTGAAAAAAATATAGTTGATTATGTTAGCATAAAGATGAAATTAATTTAATTTCAAGATCAATAATAATTTACAATTTTCTTAGATAAATTTTATACAGATTCTAAATCAATGTACATTTGTATACCCATGTTCAGAACATGACCCTAATAAAGGTCGAAACGCCATATTAAATGAAAAAGGTGCTTTTCTAACATGCATACGATCTGAACTATTTCAACCGCTATATTTCTTCTTTTCCCTGATTGAAGGTAAATCGGTCAATCAAAAAATAAATAAATAAAATTAATTACTTAATAAACAAATACGTTGAGCAAGTTAAATCTTATCCAATTATTCAATATTATTAAATTATTCAATAAAAATCCTGTGGTTGACCATATATAGGAATTTTTTTAAAGAAACTTAACGTCTACTGGTGATCCATCTTGTATGAGCCACATATACTGTCTAATTATTTTAGAAAGTACGTTTCATTAGCTTCTAAAAGATGTTTTCTAAAAGGAATAAACATAACTTGATTGAGTTTCTGTATGTTCAAAATAAAGTACAAATCTCATAAAAAATTATGCTAATACTATTAAACTTAAACTAGGCAATTTTTTTTATCTTGTCTTTAAAAATATAACCGCTTCATTAACAAATCACAAAAATGTTGACAGACATCAAATAAGGTCGTCGCCGAAAGGTTCAGAGGGGGAAAAAGTGACTATTAACGGTCAGATAGATATAAAAAATCGTATGAAATATGATCCTATCACGGTCAGATCATTAAGTAAGAAGCGAGTTGTGCCGAGAACAAAACGATCCGCTTTCTGTTCGTGTCATAATCCTCAATAATCCTATATGACAACAGCGTTTTTGACAAGTAGTTGACAGAGATATATATAAAAAACAAGTAGAAAACCTGTCTAAATAAATTTTATGGTGTCGATTTGATGAAGTACCGAATTCTTTATAAATTTTTGATTTATTAGTGGAAATCTATCTTAATTAACCATTTTGCTAGCTTATAATGTAAAATCGTCCTTTTTTATATAATTTTATTTATTTGAATGAATCCAGTTATAAATTTACTCTATTTTGATAATGATACTTTTTTTATGTAAGTTGAAAAAGGTCAATGATTTTTTTTTTCTCGGAATAATAAAAGGATCGTCTCTTCCCTTTTCTTCCAAGCACCCTTTTACCAGCTTAAGCCATGCGTTATGCAACCGAACCCTCATTTCTGTAGGAAGTAGAAAGAAAAGTGTAATGAAACGGAGGCAAAATTGTTCAATTCTAAGGGGCCGAGGGAAAAGGCAACCTCAGCAGGAATATCCCTTTCGCCGGTATTGACATCCAATTGCTCTCGGCAACCTGGAAGACCGCCGGTTCGAAATCTATTTTAATTTTTCTTCAAAAATATTGCATAATCGTCTACATTTTTCTCAAATAACTAAGTTTCGAATCATTCGAGTCATCTTCTAGGCCTGGTTAAACAAACATATTTGAGAATTTGTGTAATTACTTAAAAAAAAACTTATAGTTGATTTTCATAAATTTTCTTGTATAATTTTTACAAAGAATTTCAAATCGACGTATGCTTGTATACCCAGGCCGATGATGACCCGAATAATGGTCGGAACGTAGTGTTGAAAACGTTTTCTTCCTGACATAAATCAACTACTTATTGAACCACTGCTCGCACCAGTAGAATTTGGTTTTATGCAGACTACCACTGACGAGGACTGATTTCATGTCGTACTAATTACTTAATAAATTAGTATTTTATATAACGTTTTATTAATATTGCATAATCGATGTGTAAATTGAAAATATATTTTCTTTCTTCTTTTTCTTCTAAAATTTCAAATCTATTCTAAAAAGAACATTAATTACGGTTTTCAGTTGAGATGAAAACAAAAGTTAATGGCACGAGAGGGATTCGAACCAATGTTGGGAAAAATTAGTCATGTCTAATGATTAATGATTGATCATTCAGAACGTTAGTCATGATTTGTTGTAAGTGACTAATTTAGTCATAATATAGTTAGTCATGACTAAATTTCGATAAATCCTATTCGAATTGGTGCACAAAAGATGAAAAATACACAATTTCATATCACATTTAAAAAAATTCTAACAAATTTATTTCATGAAAACGGAAAATTTTTCAACACCTTATTTAACAAAAATCTATCAATTATGAGTAAAACTCGTTATGAAAAGTCAAAAATAAAAAATAAATAATAATAATAATAAAATAAAATAAATAATCTTAAAACAAGCTACTCTTTGAAAAGTAAATCTGCTTACATAGTCGATTAATGAAAAAAAATTTCTTTGAATTAAAATTTATTCTACTCGAATGGTGAGATTTCTACATTATTTGGAAAATACACTATCTCTGGGTCTTGATTGTAATAAAATAGACGTGTCAGTGGTTTCGTTTGTGATAACATTTTTTGAGGTTGGCCTTAAGCACGACTCTCATCTCAAAATTTTTATCCTGAGTCTGTTGGATTTTGATAAGTGGCCATTGTATCCAGAGTCGGGCGAAATCAAACTAATTCAATCATGATTAAGATTTTTGATTGAAGTTTAATTATATAATCATATAATCATATGATGATGATTTGTATGACTAAATCATATAATGAGTCATGTAATCATGACTAATTCAATCACGATTAAACTTCAATCAAAAATCTTAATCATGATTGAGTTAGTTAGATTTGGCCAACTCTGGCTAAGCGTAACATTTTTGTGAGACCTAACTGAAGCGTCTTGCGAATCTAGAAATTATCACACTTTATGAGACAGAAGAAAATTCAACAGTGAGTTTGTTTAATTGAAAAACAAAAAGAATTGAACATTATTACTTACAAAGAGACAATCATGGGATCATAGATTTTCTAGGTCAAAAAAATATAAATAAAAATCACTTTCATACCACCTGGACTAACTGATTCTAAATTTTTTGACAACCAACTTTCAAATTCCACCTATTCGGCAATTACTTTAAAGACAAATTTAATAGATATTGGATCTTCTCGTTTCCCTTTGATAATGTGTAATGGGGAAAAAAATTGGCCTGATAGTCCAGGAGGGTTAGCTTCAAAGTCGCAAGTCAAAAATGTCAAAGAAAATCGAAATATTGTAAATCAGTTATACTGAATTACCGGAAATATATATTTTATGCAAAAAAATAAGTCCTTAATCGAATCGAAAAGCATTCTTCGTTTTCCCTTTAAGCAGCAGATGAAAGTAGTACTAATTTTAAAATTATTTCTATCATCACACACGAACATTCTGGATCTAAGCATGGTCTTGAAAAAAAGCAAATTCAGTTGTTACTATCAACGTTTCGACCTATTTTAAGACCATCATCAGTGCATACATTAATTTCCCACTATCAAAAACAATTGTTTAAACAATTGTACAAATTTTTTTTTCGTAATAGGCCCTGATAATGACGTTAAAATAGGCCGAAAACTTGCCAGTAAGCAAAGAAATTGCTTATTTCTTCAAGACCTTGATTGAGTGATCGTTATATTAATTT
Organism: Cimex hemipterus; assembly: GCA_039619505.1. NCBI lineage: Eukaryota > Metazoa > Arthropoda > Insecta > Hemiptera > Cimicidae > Cimex > Cimex hemipterus. The sequence goes on along the minus strand of CM077114.1, from coordinate 1,705,976 downwards.
AATTTTTTATTTGAATTGTTGTAAAGATTTTCTTATTGTTTTAATTAAACTGTGTTTGACAAACAATAAAACTTTTATTTCAATAATTAATTTTGTATTTTAAATAACTAATTAGCCCTGCAGCCAGGAGGAAAGCAGTTTGGATGAAAAAAAACTTAGTGAAACTCCCTACATGGATATTTTTGATTGTTTGTTAGGTTTGTATGGTGTATGTTACAATTAACGAAATTAATACTCTCACAATCCATCATTGACTACCATTATCGTTAGCCCAAAAGCATAAAAGAAAAGTGTCACAAAAAGGAAGTAGTTTTTTAGTGGTAGTACAGCTGGATTTTTAAGATTTGTGTTTTCGCTTAAGTCTTGGACACAGGAAAGACAATAGTGATGAATGAGGTCAGTTTTTGTTGTTGCATAACTTAGTACGTAAGTAAAAAAGCAAACTTCCATCTCTCTCCTGTATTTTTTTCAGTTCGGCCACTTTTTTTTGCAGGTGTGCAATGTAAAAAAAAAAAACAACAAAAAAGAAAATTTAGTCAGAAAGTACGTCAAAAACTAAGCAGTTTATAAAGTCATTATGGGTAAGTTGCCCTAAAATATACTTAATCACATATACATGATAGTTGCGGTAAATCGACAAATTTATTTTTACAGTCATTTCTGTACTATTACGTTTCGGCGTTTTAAGACACAAAAATTGGCATATTTTTGAAAGTTTCGTAATTGATGCATCCCCTCGCCAGTAAAACCATCTCTGCCCATATGAAGCGACTCATTTACATAATAATCATAAATCCCTGGCAATACATAGCGCCATTTGGCCATCGGTAACGCCGTAATTTATACGCAATAAAAATAGACATTGTACATGTAAATGTATTTTGTGAAAAATGCAATTTAAAGCTGAATATATGCCAAAACTACCACGAAAAAAATAAGGTAACCTCAAACTAAAGCACATAATTGTATTGAGAAGAGAAACAGTGGAAACTGGAACATCACAAGGCTAATATTAAAAAACAAAAACGCGTTAAAAAAAGGTAAATTTAAAAAATCCATAGTCTCATCCATTCAGACCCAGATCTGTCCATTTTCAATGAAGTTTCATTGCAAGATTGTTTCATTACATATAAGATCCAGGTGACATTCCCTGAGGGTGCTTACTGAAACAGTGAATTGTTTTCCCTGTTTATTTCTCAAAAAAAAAAAAAAAAAAAAAAAAAATGAATTCAGGGTGGCTTAGTTTTGTGGATGGGTATGACAGCTCTAACTAAAGCATGACATATCCGTCCGAAAGCGGACTTTACAGACCCTGACGTGTGGTAGCTTGCGTCACGAAAGTTTGTTGACAATTCGTACCTTTGTGTTTTGCTGTCTTTATGTGCTGTGTTAAATTTTAATTTAACTTAGGTACAATTTTTCTCAATTTCGCTTGCCCTTGTGTTTTTTCTATCATTCTTTTATAAACGCCAAGTTTCCTTGCATGCCGAAGGTTTTTATGAATAAGATTGAAATTAAAAACTTAATTTCAGTATCATCCAAGAAGGCTGTCTTCATGATGATATGACTCCCTGTTGGACGCTGGTTTTTATTGTAGAATTCTAAATTTCAGGGTGGCTTAGTTTTGTGGATGGGTATGACAGCTCTAACTAAAGCATGACGAATCCGTCCGAAAGCGGACTTGTGGCAGCTTGCGTCAGGAAAGTTTGTTGACAATTCCTACCTTTTTTTTCTTGTGTTTTGCTGTCTTTATGTGCTGCGTTACCAAAAAATGGTGTAGGCTTAGGCAAACAAACGCAGTATAAAACGTCTGCATCGCCCATAAAAGTCTCACTGGAAAACACACTTTTAGAAGTGACTTTGGCATTTTAGGTCAGTTCACAACATACAAATAATATTTTATGGGAAACGCATTGGATACTGTGTAAAGCTGAGAAGTATGATGGAAGGGAAAGAAGAGAACTGAGGTCGTAATATTTCCATGAATCCCATTAAACTATTCCAAGAGAAGCAAAGGCGACCGAAAGTTCGCCGAAAGCAGTGGAGCAGCAACTGACCAAACAAAAACTCGTTCAAGGAAGAATGGGGCCCGTGATTCTTTTTCGGAGAATTTTTTTTTGCCTGCTCATAAACGTTACCATTTGTCGTGCCAAATACTACATTTATGGCAATATATGCACACATATAAAAAAATAAATATAGCATAAATTGATTCCAAATGATTCAAAACATTGGTTTGTTAAAACTGGATGTTTTAATCATACTGGAAAAATATGTAAATGCATATATTTCACAGCCCTAGTCATCGGCATATGATAGGTACATTAAAATTGTGCATACCATTCAAAACCTTATTCTCCTTTTTATAACTGTTCCTGTGTTTTATGTTCGAAACCAAACTAACCGTAAAAGCTTGGACTTCCTTAACGTTAAAAAGGTCATCAAGGACACCAACAGTCGACACACCGGTCGATCACGGCGCACTCACTTGAAGCAAGAAACTGCCTAGAGCAAACAAAATCCAAGAAAAGAAATTCTACCGGGGTGGAAAAAACCCTCCAAACTTGTACCACCCTAAACCCGTTAAACTAAAATTAAGTTAAATTCCTAATTTTGTTATTTATTAAATTGTTATTGTTACTAAATTTATTACTCGTCACATTGTGTCAGAAACACCTTTTTTTCTTCACTACGTTTTATCATATTTTCTATTCAGTATACAATGACAACTGTAACGAGTATTAGCGCAATAAAGATTAAAGGAGAAAAGAAAATCAACTTTGTTCGTTGCTGAAAATGCTGAATGCTTTTCCTACGTCGATTTTGGCATAGAAAAAACAGGGAAGAACGTAGAATTGGGGGATCGACTTTAAGATCCCGGAAAACATCCTATAAAGTAGATATGATCGACAAATGGCTCTCTAAAGTTGTGAAGGAACAGGATCGGGAATATTCCGTGTATGATCAAAATATGAGCAATACACTTTAGGTAAAGAATGCCTAGGTTTTTTAAGCTAAAATACTTCTGTTAACGCTTCTACCAGAAACATCATTCAAGAAACATATAATCCTGATAAGATTCTAAAAACAAAAGTATAGAACGTAAATAGATTCCATAGTCAGTTTATAAATCCAAAATGTCTAAAAATTATAAAACAGAACAACCAGACGACATGGGGGTCATTTCACGAAAGAAATTTGGTTACTGAGCAGAATACTGGCCAGAGGCTCCGCAAGCCATTCCCAGATCTTACAACTGGGATAACAAGATCAAAAGTAAACTTCAAAATACAAGCCGGAGAAAAATGGACGGAATCTAGAGGTGGCAAGATGCAGTACATACACGAATAAAAACCCCTCGCCAAAATTGGTAAAATTGCTACAGTGTGACAGGGTAGAACTCAGGGGTGTCAGAGGTTTGTCAATAGGAGAAAAAATGGCCGCGGTGGTTAGCCGCAGTCGCGGGTTCGATTCCCACCGTCGCCTCTGGCCTTTTTTCACGCTACCCTTCCCCCCCAAACGAATACACATAACATTGTCATGGGATGAGATGAAGAATATGAAGCCAGGAATAAATAGGACAAAAAATCATAATATGTATCAGTTGATTTTTTAATAAATGTCTTGAAAAAAATATATGCAGGGTTGTCTTAAAAATAGAAAATGAAACTAAGTTAAGAAAAACAAAAGACACGTCAGTAAAGTAGATTAAAAACCTTTTTTTATATTAGTATTTTTCAATTCGGATTTATTTTAAACATCCTTTAAAGTATTTAAATTCGAAAAATTAAATTTATCATTGATAAAAAACAAAGTATATTTGATAAAAAATTAAACACATGACGAAAGGTATACTTAAAAACCATAAAGCTCCAATTAAATTTTACCCAAGGGTTATAAATATAACAAACATGGTACTAAATAAAGAAAAAAACCAGTTTATTAAACAAAGGCTTAAAACTTGTCTAAAACACAGAATTAAATACAAAAAACTACTATCCCTTGGTTGATTGTTGTAATGTAAAATTTTTCAATTAATTAAGGTTTTTGTTGTGATAAAAAAAAGTCAGTGTCACGAGCGGGATTCGAACTCACGAACCTCGGCTAAATACACCGCTGCACTACCACTTGAGCTTTCCTGACTTCGATCTACTCAAATCAAAGAATCAAATAGATTACACAACACTTAAAAAATGCACAAAAAAGAGGGAAAATTCAAAATGTGGAGTTGTGATGGGAGGTTAGTGTCTGAGTTGATTGAAGTCAGCTCAAGTGGTAGAGTATCTGCCTGTCAATCCGAAGGTCCTGGGTTCGAATCCAACTCGTGACACTGATGTTTTTGTCTCAACTAAAAACCTTAATCAATTGAAAGATATGAATTGGTCAAGCGGATCACGAAAACTAATGAATAAATGCAAACATAAATTATAAATGTGCTGAACTAATTAAACAGAACTTCATAAATCTAAACGGCAAAAAATTAAATGCCTTACGAACGTCTATTGATAAAAAAGTAACAAGAACGTTATTTTAAAAGCCAATAAAGAAAATAATATAGTTATCTCTGAACATCAAAATTACGTTTCCAAATTTGAAGAAGTTCCCATCTTAAAATTAAAAACTAGAGTTCAAACAACCATAAAAAATAGTAACTTTTTATTCTCAGATGACCAAGATGCAGTTAAGAAACTAATATCAATGAATCCGAAAATCCCAATGTTGTACGTTACAGTCAAAATTCACAAGGAAAACTATAAGACCGTAGTGTACTTTTATAATTCGTCATGACAAAAACTTGAAATTACAATTGATAAAGTAATTAACAAGTCATACTGTTGGTGTTAATTTTGAATTATTTAATTTTTTGTCTAATTTCAAACGGTTATTTTTCATTTTAATAATTTTCTGAGAACTAGAGTGGATCTATAATTTATGTATAGTAATATTAAGGTAGTTTTACACCTCTGTCTTTCAGGCAGAGGTCTGGGCCATCAATGTCTGCTGCAGAACACTTATGGTTAACAGGATAAGGGGAAAAGATATAAAAAAAATTTCTGACAGTCAGGCCAGTCTAAAATCATTACAAAAAGAATTATCAACATCTAGACTGGTGGAGGAAACGATTGAACTCATTACCAGGTTTGAGAATAGGGTAACCTTCATATGGATACCAGCTCGTAAGGGACACTACGGCAATGAAGAGGCGGACAGTTTGGCCAAGGAAGGATCAAATACTGCGTTTGTCGGGCCACAACCATTATTACCCGACTCTTTAAGCACAGCGAAAGAGAGTATAAGTTGCTGGGGAATGAAACAATTCCTCAAAGAATGGAATACGTCCCCCGGATGCAGTCAGTCGAAGGAGTTTCTGAAGGAAATCAAACCTAAGGAAGCGAAATGGTTACTCTCCAACTCTAGGAGGAGAATTAGGAGGCTGATAGGTATCCTAACGGGCCATTGCCCCCTGAGAAGACATCCCTTCATAATGGGCACCCTACCAGACCTCTTCTGCCACTTCTGTGGGACAAAAGAAGAAACGGCTCGACACTACCTAGCAGAATGCGACAGGTATGTCAGGGAAAGATTCGACACTTTCGAAGGAGAGGACATAACTAAAACACTCCCCAGGATAAAATGGTCCACAATCCTGGGGTTTGTAAATAAGTCCAATAGGTTTATGCAGGACTCGTGAGCCGACCAGGTCGCGGACCTTTTAGGGATGGGGTACGGGCCTACCCAGTTTTTTAACCCTTCCGGTCGTGGTCGCCCGCCCTATATATATAAAGTAGTTTTAAGTAGAGTATAAGCAGATGTGAAAGTGCGATCGGCCGTAGGCTTAGTTGCGTACAGAGATTTTGATAAATCGGCGCGGAGGGTGAGGAGGACAAGTGCGAATCAGTGCGACGCGTGACAACGAGCGTGGAGGCCTGCGAAAGCGTTCAAGCCATTCTTGCCAATTTTCGGCGTCTACTCTCCACCGCATCTTCGCGGCTGAGACTTCTCATTGTACGTCTGTGCCAACTCACGAGTTACTTCGCGTACACATTCATTATCTACGGAGGAGAATCAAGACTCTACAAACTTCGTGGATCTCTTCAATCCAACATCTAATTCCATCTTACACTTTTTTCATCCAGCCTGGAGCATCTTGGCCACTAACATTCGGTCAGATCATTCTTTTTTTATTAACTATATTAATATCTTCTTTTAGTTTTACATTATTAACTTTATGACCATAATTGACTTGTGCTATTGCATACAATATTAATTGCTCTCATGTGAATTTACCATATCTTTCATATATGTTTTTATATTTTTAATTACAACTTGTAATTACATTGTAAACTATTTTATAAACTTAATCCCGCTCTCGTTATTAGCAAACTCTCGTTTTAATATTATTTTAATATTATATAATTAGCAAATTATATGAAAACGTTTCAGGAATTGGTTTGTTTTAAGACATCATACGCCTTCCATCAGTGTGAGGAGGTCATTCGTGGAAAAACCGGTAAAAATACATTACAGTTGGGGATATCCTGAATCTTGTGGAGCCCTGATTCGAACAGATATCAATTTAAAATTCATGAATTTCAATTTAGAATTTATGAAAGAATTAAATAACATCGATAAACCTAACTACTGTCTTTTGGTGTCATTTGATTTCACTAATTCATTCACAAATTTCCCTGTTGAAAAATGTACAAAACTCTTAAAGCAAAAACTTACGGAGAATTCTATTAACGAATTTGTAAAAAACGATACATTAGAACTCAAAAATATATAAGTAGGAACTATCATTTTAGAAAGATTACACAACACACTCCGCCATGTATATTTTCTATTTAAATAAGAATGATTACAGGTAATAAAAAACAATTTTATGTTGATTTAATCGGGGGCATTGATCGATAGTTCATCGGTAGAGAACAAAACTATTTTCCAATCACGTTTGGTTTTAGAAAAAATCGTAAAAAATCTCTAAAACTTATATAATTTTATTTTTTTTAATCTATTATTTTAATTTATGAAAAGAAACAAAGTTCTGTCATTGCACGAAATTAATGCGGTTCTAAATTCCTGTGAAGTTTCCTTGGATTGGGTGGAGTTTTTCGAGGATATCGTCATTTTTTATTTTTTGATACAATTGTAATGTTATTTGAGTGTTTTTGATGCAGAAAACGAATATCACTCTATTCCGTGCTATAAAATTTAGTGATCATGATGAAACAAAAATACAAGATGTAACGAGTAATGTTGATAAATAATAATATAGAAGTGATAATCCACAATGTTTTCGTTTAAGGCAAAGTCATTTAAAATTTGATCTAGGTCTATTTTGTACTGAGAAATGAATACTGCATAAAAATAATACTCTACAGTTACACTTTGAAATATATAATTAAAGTACTGAATCACACCTGACAGACTGACACAATTTTTGGCCGACGCAGTAATGAATAAAGACATATTATGACACGAGCAGCTGTCAGAGTTAGGTAGGCTGTATGGTGTAGGAGTACGTATGGAAGAACTTTCCTTTAATACCTGATAAAAAAAAATAACAACACAACTTGTACGTAAGACTGGATTTTCATTTAGGCCGAAACTACATGGAGTGCTCTGATATGACAGCCTATGAGGTGTCTCTGGTCTTGAGGGCGAGGGGTGAATTACCTTAGTTGAACTGCCAACCGTGGAGTGAGGATCGCGCCACCATTTGCTCTTTATTTAACCTAAACGTCCAGAGGACACTCTCCACTTCATGGGAGTGTGCCCCGTTCTGAGAGAGAAACTGGACGTAGAAGAAGTCACTGCAGTCCTCAACGGAAGGGATAACTGGAGGAAGCTTGTGGTGTACCTCACTCACGCCCTGCGGTATCGAAAATACCAGGTTGGCCAATTAAGTTTTTAAAATCAATCAATCAATAATCAGGTCATTCTAAAGATTCAAGAATATGGATTCATTCTAGATTCAAAAATTGATAAAGCAACTCGACTGACGGCTAAGGCCATTGTCAATTTAGCTTTTTCTTTGGAAATGTAAAGTCAATGTAAATACTTTGTATAAATAAAGCGTTTATTCATTCATTCAAAATAATAAAAATGATACACCAAATGAATCAGTATTACTTACAAATAAATGCTAAATAATGCTAAGGAAAGAATTTTTTCTTAAATATTTTCTACACCATTTTTTACTCTGCTATAAAAACCACCAGTTTCAGCCTCGCTTTGTTAATTTACTGTCTATGTCATTTCCTCAAATAGACTTAATTTTTTTCAAAAGTTTAATTTTATCGAACGTCATTGGAATATCCGCCCATTCAACCGGGGCCCCCGTGAAATGGGGTTAAATCCGTCTAGTACCGCTGAGTCGGTTGTAATCCCGCCCTTTCAATGAGAAACGATATTTGCAAGAAATTCCGTCCAAACACCCTTATCTCTTTGTAGGGAATTTAGCGTGTGGAAAATTCCCGTTGCCACTTACTGCCCGGTTGATAACGACTTCTCTCCTGGAACATAATACCGTGGACATGATCGCGTGTTCGGTCTCAATCCAGCTCGACACGTTTACGGAACTTGTGGAACCACTTATGAAAGAGGGGGAATGGCTTAGGACTATAACTGTGAATGAACTCTGAACAATAAAGTCGAGCTTAAATTAAAAGGCGAGCTCTCGTAAATATCAATCGTATTTTCTCTACTTTCTTATTAAAAAGCGAATAAAAGTTTAAACGTTTGAACATTGAAATCCTACAAAATTTGTTTCACTGGTAAATATAAGAGTATTTACATTTTAAAAAATTTTTAAAAATAAAATAAACCTATCAAATTTAAGCTTATTTGTTATGACGATAATAATTGAATTTTACTGCAAGTAATAAATGGGTGTTAATTAGTGACCCTAGATAAAAAAATAAAAAACCTTAACTACAAGATAAAACTAGGATATGCTTCATTCCCTTATGTTTTTATTTTTGACAATTATAATTAAAAATGAAATTTATTTCCCACATGATTTGCGTCTATTCTAAATGAGCACGTTGAGACGATTTCTTGCTAGGCGGAGAAGGCTTTTCCACATAATTTCAATGTTAGTGGTTTTTACCACATTTCCCCCATGACCCTCGTTATAGAGAAAGATTATTCCTAAAGAAGAATGCCCAAATGGCAGGCCCCTTTGATCCGGGTTGGTGGCCCTCTTGGTACCGCCCAAATGGCAACGGTCCACATTTTTTGCATACGAGCTTTTAAGTCTAGTGGCTAATGCGGAAACGTAACGCAAAAAAAATATATATACAGGTAGTTGGGAGGTTTATGAACTTAAGGAATAAAAATATCACGATGGTGTAATAGAGTTTCGAGGATTTTGGGCATCACTGGATGGTAGCTGATAGGTCGGTTGATGGTTGGGAGAGCTTTAGGAAGGAGGGTGTCAATGGGATCCTTTCTATAGACGTTCTTTCAAGAATTTTTTACACCGCTGGACATTAGAATTTGTAGATGGTTGGGACACCATGTGATGACTTCTCGAAAAGATTAATAAGTGTCCTACCTTTCATATCGTATGATGTGGTAAAAACAAACGTAACTTTGTGAGGAAGATTTCTAAGTATAGTGCTTACCACCTTTTAATTATTAAAAAAAAAAATAGATTATATCCTAAATAAGGCAAAATTGTAGTATATTCCGTGTGAATGGTATCGGGTTGCATAGAAAATTCAGCAGTAAAAATATTGTACACGAATGCCAGAGTTAGACCAAGAATGCTTCCTTGTGAGACGCCGGCATATTTTGATATTATAGTATCTAAGTTAACCTGCCTCATTTAAAAAAAAAGTCTTTTAGAAAACCAGGAATAACCTAGGACGTTGAATCCTTCTACGTTTAAAATCATAAAGTCACTAGCTAAATTATTATCGGTAAATATTAAACTTTTACAATTGTTGACTAGTCAAATAAAATAGATACAAGTATCTCCCCTCTCTTTTTGTTAAAATTATTGATTCATTTATTTTTTTATGTACATATTAATGTCTTTTCGTTAATGTAATTTAATTTCCTCTTAAAACTGTGCATTCTAAATTCACTAAACACAAATATGCCTCACATTCATTTGGGCTCGTCGCTGCCCATCGCTCCGTTGCTCCTTATGTTTGAATTTCGCCTTTCAGACTCTGCAAACAGAAACACACAACAGAACGCATGACAGGCTGACCGAGCATACCAACACAATCACTTTCCCCATCACTCTCTTCACAAAAGAGCTCTCATGTCAACATAGATGTACAATTAGTGTTAGAAGAAAGTCTAAACACAGATAACACATAGAAAAAATGTTGAATATGCTTTTGTCAGACACTATCATTATAGTAACACAAGGATAAAAAGAAGCATTTAATAATTAACTACATAGAAAATAAAGGCAATTTTGTTTTTAAAAAAATTAAATTCAGGGGTTTTTAGTTTGGCTTTTTGATTTTAAAATAAGTTTCAGTTAAATATGTCTTAGCAAGTGGTTTTTTTATTTATGTATAATTCATTAAAAATTGGTATGCAGAGTTTATTTTTTTTAATAATTATAGGTTGTTTAAGTCTTCTCAAGCGCCTTCGTTTATTTTATTTGAATTTATTCTGCCTTGTACGTCAATTAATCAACCTTGGTCATCTTCAATTTCGTTAAGGTGAAATCTATTTGCAGAATTATTGTCTATTTCAATAGGCATTTTTTATAGGGCTAGCTGTATAGAGTGAAGCTCTGAATTCAGGGTCAATTTATTTTTAACCAAAGTTAACTTAAGCGTTAAACCTCTTACAGGCAATGTCATATAATTTATTGGGAGAAGGTTGAGCAAAGGGTTGGCCTGGACAGACTTTATTCCATTAGACGTTCAAACCTATTCTCTTAACCAATGATTCGATTTTATATAATTTTAGTTTTAAACAATGTATCACTTTATAGTTTTCTTTTTTTTCTAGATTTCTTGAAGAATGTTTATTATAAACCGATTTTTTTTGGGAGGGCGGGTTGAAGTAACGACACTAGTCTTTTTGGGACCTACATAGAACCCCTGTAATTAAGACTATAACGTGGAATGTGCCCGTTTTCTCACAAAACTAGGTACTTTTCTCGATGCTTCTTTTGTATCGATAATTGCTTTACCAAAGTGGATGTACAGTATACGTCCTAGCGCCTAAGTGTACCTAGTGACAAGGGATCGACGTTTCTGGTTCCTCTTGACATATTTATCTTTCTGCTTTGCCCACACGGTTATTAAAAAATAATGGTTTGTAAAGAAGTTGAAAATTTCTTTAAATTTGTTGAGAAGATTAAGCTTCTTCGCCTTCCCTTTTGGGGGATTTATGAATCTCTTGCTTTATCGTTCAGTTCCTGAATATAAAACTTATTTCTCAAGCAAATCTTTTCTGCTCGATGTCGGGCTTATTTTCTAGTTTCTCAACGTTTTAAAGAATCCAGTCTAGGCAATAGCGTTTAAAATAACTACAAATTTAAACTAACAACTAATACATTTTTATACAAAAATATATAGATACAAAATAACTTTTAAGAATTAACAAGTTCCTTCAATTTTTAAATAAAAAAATACAGTTTGTCGATGTAAGAGATGGCCGATAGTATGTTGATTTAAAAAATATATATTTGCAATTTTTTTTAAAACAAAAAATAGTCTTGTCAATGTGCGTTGTTCTTGGTTTATCTCAAGACATTTTTTGTATATAGGGCTAGCTGTATACAGTAAAGCTCTGAATACAGGGTAATTTTTTTTAAAACGAAGTTAACTTTGATTTATTCAAACCGTTTGATTTCTCCGCGTTTTAAAGAATACAGGCTAAACAATATATTTTAAAATAAACTAACAATATTCTTTCCAATATTAGTTTTTTGGGTTTATCTCAAGATGTTTTACTTAAAAATAGTACGAAAAAGTTAGATCAAATTATTCTGATCCTCGTCCGCGACACGCAATGGTTAAGCCCTCAGATGCATTTTATTTTTACTTTGAAATATACAGAACCTAACTTATTTTCTGTTATATTGGGTAAGAATATATTTGTAAGCCACTACTAATTCTACAAACTCACAAAGTCAGAAAGACCGAGCCTAAAACCGAATTAAGATAAAATTAAAATAAAATAGGTACGCCCTACCTGCCAAAGTGAGAAGAAAGTGGTCAATATAGATTTGGAGGAAATGCAAACCAAACATTCAAGATCTAAGTTCAAACAGAGAATAGATTTAGGGACCGAAAAATTAACAAAATAAGTTTAGTTTTATAAAAATACTTGGGACTTATGCCTACCATCATCCAAGCTGAGAGCAGTCCAATTCTCATCGCAGAGGGTTGTAAAGGATAACATGAAAAGCGCATGAACCTATACACTTTCGGAAAATCAGGCAGCTGTTAAGGAAATAAACGGGCATGATTTTTATTCCAGACAACGGTGGGAATACGTAAATTGTAAAATGGCCATAGACATGAAGGTTCATAAAATAGACTAAACACAAATCAATGAAGGGTCGGCTCTCTGAAACATGATGCCAAAACTAGAAAATAAGCACGGCATAGAGCAGAAAGAATTTGCTTGAGAAATAAGGTTTATAATCAGGAACTGAACGATAAAGGAAGAGATTCATAAATCTCCCAAAAAGGAAGGCGAAGAAACTTAATCTTCTCAACACGCGAAAAAAATTTTTTGACGTTTTGTTTATTACAACTGCATTCTTCGATGCAACAAGTAAAACAGATAGTATTTACAAGTTAACTTATTAAAGGTGGCGTGAAAGCTTGAATAATCACCATCCAGTGATGGTAGCCGTTAGTACTTCATACGATGAGCGAGATGTATTCCTTCGTCGATGTAAATCGCTAAGGTTGTCGCGGTCCCACCGACGCTTCAGTCTTCTGTTGGGATTATTAGGTAATGTGGTGCATGACAGGTTTTTGACGAAAGGGTTCGTATGGTGGAGTAGTTGTAGCGATTTTGGGCTAGCTCGGTAACAAAAGGGACGTATAAGTCAGTATGGATGGTGTGATTGGATACGTAAAAAGGGGCTTGTACTATTGTTCGGAGGATTTTAGATTGAAGGGATTGGATTCGATTGAGATTAGAACGCTTAGCAGTACCAAAAAGTTCAAGTCCGTATGTCCAAATGGGGGCCAGGAGGGCCTTGTCTTTTGTTTGTTAATGAAAGTTTTGATCGTCTGTCCATTAGTCGTTTAAGCATGAAAAATCGTATATCACAGTCTGTGCGTTTAAGTCGTGTATTGGGGTTCGACGTCAGTCGTTTGTCCGTAGAAACCGAGGTGTCGTACATGGTTCGCAATTGGGATGGGAATGTAGTTGAGGTATACTAGTGGGAGTGTTTTCTTGTTTAGTATAAATATTATATGCGTTGATTTGGGTTCGTTCATCTTGATTCTCCACCGACAGAGCCAGGATACTAGGGCGTTTAGGTGATTTTGAATATTACGAGAAGCAGTGACAGGATCTTTATCAGGAGAAAGGATTGCGGTATCATCGGCAAAGGTGAAGTTAATAGTGTGGTTGCGTAGGTAGGTCGGATGTATAAATTGAACATAGGAAAGGAGCGAGCACGCTGCCCTGTGAGACACCTGCAAGAATAGGATGGATAGATGACAATGAATTTTTGTGAGATACTTGGAAGTAACGATCGTTAAGATAGGATTTTAGGATAAGGCAATAGGTTGCTGGTAGGATGTTCTTGAGCTTCCACAGCAGCCCTGGGTGCCATACTCGGTCAAAAGCTTGGTGTATGTCCAAGAACACACCCGGGCAATACTGTTTTAGCTCAATGGATGTGGCAATAACGTCGATTATGCGATGTGCTTGTTGTACAGTTGATGAGTGGCAAATCCGAAAGCCGAATCGGTGATGGGAATTGTATTTTTAGGAATTTCCTTCAACAAGCGGTTCAGAAGGAGTTTTTCCAGTATTTTGTCAATAATGGGCAAAAGACTGATGGGTCGGTAGGAGCTAGGAAGGTGATTTGGTTTCTTCGGTTTTGGGTGCATCTTGATGGAAGAAAATTTCCAACAGGTAGGGAAATGGGTTATACGTAGGACTGCGTTGAATAAGTAGGTTGTAAAGATAATGGCTTTTTTAGTTAGTTGGGATAGAATGTTGGGAGTGATTAGGTCATAACCTGGACTTTTCTTTTTGGAAAGGTTTAGGATGGCCTGCTTGACTTCTTTTGGGGAGGTTTTGGAGGGAGGGAGAGAAGTAATGGTTCGTCAATTAAAGAAATTTTTAACTTCTTTACATTATTTTTTAATCAACGTGTGGGCAAAGCAGAAAGAAATATATGTGAGAGGAACCAGAAAGGTCGATCCCTTGTCACTAGGTACACTTAGGCGCTAGGACGTATACCGTACATCCACTTTGGTAAAACAATTATCGATACAAAAGAAGCATCGAGATAAGTACCTAGTTTTGTGAGAAAACGGGCACATTCCACGTTATAGTCTTAATTACAGGGGTTCTATGTAGGTCCCAAAAAGACTAGTGTCGTTACTTCAATCCGCCCTCCCAAAAAAAAAAACCCGGTTTATAATAAACATTCTTCTAGAATTCTAGAAAAAAGAGGAAACTATAAAATGATACATTTTTTAAAACTAAAATTATATAAAATCGAATCATTGGTTAAGAGAATAGGTTTGAACGTCTAATGGAATAAAGTCTGTCCAGGCCAATCCTTTGCTCAACCTTCTTCAAATATAATATTCATATCCTACATATGTTTAAACAGTTGCCATCTGTGTAAGATAAAATGGTCTACCAAATGCTGGTGATTCCCCATGATACAAAAGTTCACAGATGGCCTGGGCCGAGCTAGCTGCAAATAATCTAAATTTTTAACACTAAAGATAATAAAAGACAAATTAATAAATATTTTTTGAATTAAATTTGAAGTAGGACACAGTATTAATATAAACGTTTATGTGCACTGACCTTTAACACTGAAATCGATGGAAAAAAATAAAAAAATCTATGCTCTTTTTTTTTAATTGCTTTTTTTTAATTGTTGTATATTGCATGAAGCTGCACACTCATAAAACCAGCCCAGAACATGAATAGACGACTTTTTGGCCGTCGGCTGTTTAATATATGTGCTATGCTGTTCTTATCGATTTTCAGGAGCCCTCCCATTCAGATTTAACCGGCCTCTACGCATCAGCAAGAAACGTGTGGAGAACGGAGACCCAGTTTTTTAGATTTCGTTTATCAACAAACAGAAAATGATATATGCCCTGTATGAAAAAATATCTTCCATCTTTAGAGAAGTAAGAATAAAGCACCTTCCTAGACTTGGCACGGTTGAAATTAATTTTAAAAAGTGCCATTTGGGAATTGATAAATGATTCGAGTGCGCATAGATAAATGATTCTGCAAATTTTAAAAACAAGAGTCGATCAAGGTTGGTTTGACGTTTTAGTATTAATCGTTGCATAAATCATTGCAAAAGCGTTAATTTAAGAAGCGTGTAAGAATTGTGAGGCACTTGAAAGCGCAAAGCGTTGTTGTACATAAAAAGTTTTGAAGTACTTATGATAGAAATAAGTGTTTTTCGATTGTTCAAGCTATTTACAGAGTTGCTAAACAAGTTTTTTTTAGGTTATGTGTTTTTGTCTTATTTATAGACAGACATTTGTTGAAGATGATTTTTGGGTCAAGTAATTCGACGGACATTAAGGTGGCATGCATATCGAGAAATTGGTCAAAGTTAAACTTACCCATTTTCGGAGGACCGCCTTCTTTGGGATGGTTGGCTTTGATGGCGTTCATCCTTCTGTTCTGAGCGGAGATCGCGGTAGATGGACATCCACCTGTGGCCTGTGCTGGCCCCGCCCCAGAGGCCCCACAGGGGCCAGTCAGTCTTGGGGCCCTTGGCTGCTCTACGGGCAACACTCTTCTTCTTTTCTTCGGCAGTTTCGCCCTCGCCTGGGTATGGGAATAGTACATGGCGAAGTTGGATACTATGACGGGGACGGGTAGCGCTATGGTGAGCACACCGGCTAAAGCACACAAGGCACCTACAAACATACCAACGTACGTTTTAGGAACCATATCCCCATAGCCCACGGTAGTCATAGTGACTAGAGCCCACCACAATCCCAGAGGGATACTGTTAAAATCGTTGTTAGGGTTCGCTTGTATCCTCTCTGCGTAATACACGAGCGAAGCGAATATCACTATCCCCAAAACGAGGAAGAACACTAATAGAGTGAGCTCTTTGGCAGATGCGCGGAAAGTTTGTATCAGGATCTTGAGGCCCGACGAGTGCCTCGTCAGCTTGAATAGCCTCATAATCCTAATTATACTGAAAAACTCCAGAATGTCCGCGTTTGCAAGGTGGGTCGCGAACTTCGCGAAAATAAGATCTAAATAAAAAGAAAGGGTAGCTACGTAGTCTATAATGTTCACTGAGGACTTGATAAACGCGCACTTGTTCGGGCAAGCGACGAACCGGACGATGAATTCGAAGGTGAACCAGGCGTTGCAGAGGCACTCGATGTAGAAGAAGGCGATGTGTGCGTTTGTTATGTGCTTGTCTAAAGTCCATCCCCAGGTGCTGTTCTCAGTTGTATTCACCGTGATGTTCTTAATGACAGGAACCCTCATGTCCGGATGGGTCTTGAGGCAGAACGAGAGTATAGACACACAGATGAAAAACACCGAAATCACACCGATTATCTGGAAAAAACAAACAAATCATGTCAATTCTTACTTGATAAATAAACCACCAGCAACAAATGCTACAATGTATCTTCCTTAACTTTCCATAAGAGTGATAAATTATGATAAATAGTTTGTCAAATTATTTGTTTTTGTTATTTCTCTGCTTCAATATTTTGTTTTTCCGAAAAGTTCTGCTAAATTGACAAAAACATATAGATTATCCTGTGAGAGAGGAGGTTTTTTTTCTGTCAAATTATTGTCCCAAATTGAATTCTCAATTGTTAATTTTACTCCATTTTTCGTTTTCGTAGTCAATTGACCAAGTTAATTCTTTCAATCAATTAATTATTTTTTTTAAGGTCTTGGTTAATTACACGACTTTGAAAATAGCAAAAAGAGGGAAAAATTCGAACGAGTTGGCATCCGAGAGGATCGAAGTCAAGTCGCGATTGCTTAAATAGTGGCGGCGTATTTAGCTAAAGGTCGTGAGTTCGAATTCCGCTCGTGACACTGACTTTTTTATAGAAATGTTAAATGATGGGGTGAGTGTGGTGTTCAATACTTTCCAAAAGGATAGTTCCTACTCACAGTAAGTTGTTCTGCAACGATCCGGATTTCGAGCCTCTTAGCTCATCATCAGGTTGAAGGACTTCTACAACCACGTCTCTCGACGTGCATTGCCAAAGTGAAACCGCTGATACCTCCGCCAACGCTACGTTCCAATTAACAGCTGATTTTTAATGACGCTCAATTTGAACGTGCGAAACGCGGAAATTATAACACAAAAAATATTAGAATAAAAGTAGTAACAATTAAAATAATTAGTTTAATTATTTGGAGGTTTGATATTATTTATATACAAATCCAAAATGGGAGGTAGATCAAAATCTGTTATATTATTAATACATTTATCACCATGTTCAATTTTACATTTTTTAATTTCGAATTTCTCAAACCAATCTAGTTCTTTCCCTTTGTTGAAACTATGCAACACTCTCGTATTTAGATTTGGGTTGAATTTATGTTTTGTTTCTTTTAGATGGTCCTTAAATTTCGAAAATTTGCTCGATTTAGGCAAGTGTTCTTTTACTCTCGTTTTTATTTCTCTACCGCTTTCTCCTATGTATTTAATATCACAATCATTACAATTGAGTTGGTAAACCCCGCTTTTTGCCAAATTGTCTACTCTGTCTTTAGGTCTTGAAAGGATGTTTCTAAGTGGGCCCGTACTTCTAAAAGCTATTCTAAACCCTTCTTGTTTAAAAATTTTGCTAACTTTTTCTGATAATTCCCCAATGTATGGCAAACAACGGAAACCTAATGATTCGTTTATGGTGGGGTAACTGAGTCCTATTGTTGTTTCGTTTAAAGTTAATTTTTTAATTCTTTTAACTAGCAACCTATCAATAAATATTTCTTGATACCCGTTGTTTTTTGCTAAGGTTTTAATTTTAATTTTTAATTCTTTTTTATAGTTATCAGGTGTTAGAAGAGTCGAGAGACGTGGCTGTAGAAGTCCTTCAACCTGATCATGAGCTAAGAGGCTCGAAATCCGGATCGTTGCAGAACTTACTGTGAGTAGGAACTATCCTTTTGGAAAGTACTGACTTTTTTATGTCAACCAAGACCTTTCAAAGAATAATTAGTTAATTTTTACGGTACCGAAACAGCAGAAAGCACGACGGAGGATTTGTGTTTAACTGACCTCGTCCCTGGACGTTTTATAATATAAAATTAAAAAGAAAATACATTTTATTATATTTATGTCCGGTCAGCATATTGAATATTAATTAGTCTTAAAGTATACAAAGATATTTGTATTATTTTCTAACAGCTTACTGTGTAATTTTCTATTTTAAAAAAATCTTTCCTTCAGATTAGTTTTACAAAAATATCATTTTAAATTTGACCAATATGATAGAAATATCTCATTAAAACGTTATTTGTTTTAATAAAATTGAAATTAGTAACTGCTGGCTTGACCTAAATGTAATCCCACCCTCCCTTTGCCACGAGGGAGCTCCTCGGACTTCAGTGGCACATATTTCTCCCGAATATCCTCCTCATTGACTTATTCGACGAGGCCCATTTTTTAGGGTTCCATTGTGACCGGGAAGTAAAGCCGGCAGGGGTATTTGATCAAAGAAATTGTGCTTTTAAAAGGGGATAAAGGGTTCGGATAAAAGGAAATCCATAGGTGCAGTTCGGTGTGATGGGGAGAGACTACTCAAAGCCAAAACCGACTACCAGACCACTTGTGGCAAACTTTATTTATGGCCTTGAAACTCTTGCTCGGTGTCAACGTACAACTTGTGTTAAGTTAGGGATTTTTATTTCCCTCTTACAAAGATTTCTCCCGAACCGATCATAGAAAATAAAGTAGTAAATCGTCACACAACGCTATATTATTTTGCTCTTATTTATTACGAACAACCTTTTGTACAATTAGTTTCTTAATATAAATCAATATATATTAAAGGTTTGTTCTTATTTTTCTCATTTTTATATGTTAATGCATTAATATTTTCGGCTTTTTCTATCAGCATAGCCCCATACATTTTATGGCAATATTGTTTTAATATTTTTGCCACATTCATGGTTATTTATATTTGAAACTGTAGATTATATTAGAAATTTACCACTTATAGTTTTTTCTTTTTAATGGGTTTATGTTCTATGCACATTGACTGTTCGCGCCGGGTACATATTTTATTTCCGTAAATAAAAGAATATTTAAAATTTCATTTTTCCACTTTGTTGTGGACGGCGTACGCACCTCGTCATTGGACCCGAAGGGGATTAAAGGTACATCGAGCCGCCCCTGTCGACGTCACGCGTAGTAGTACGTAAAAAAACCGCCGTACACGCTTGTTCGGTCCTCTTTATTCGTTTAACCTCCGTTTTGACTCCCCTCAAAGTGCATGTCTTTTTTTCGTTGCACGCAGCAGGAGTATTCTCGTTTTATGTTTTTCTGTATGTTGTACTTTTTCTTCCCTACGCCTCCGCACTTTCTGGTTGTTTCAACAGGTTCCTCCGACGCTGAATCCGAGCTCGGTGACGGCGAAGGTGATTCCAACGACGCACCAGAAGGTATATTTCATACAGTCCACTCCAAGGTAAATTTTCTTTATTTCATTTTATTTTTATTTGTCTTACTCGTCAAGCCTCCGTTTCATTTATTTTACTCGTCAAGCTTCCGTTTATTTTGTTTTATTTTAATTAAAACCAGCCCGAACATTAGCCAATAATAGACAATATGTTATGCGTATTAATTTTTTTTTGGAGGGAAGAGTAGGTGAAAAAAAGCCAGAGGCGACGGCGGGAATTGAACCCAAGTCCGCGCGGTCTACGTGCGGAGAGTCTCTCACGCTAACCACTCGGCTAAGTCGCGATAGCTCAAGTAGTAGAGCAGCGACGTATCAAGCCGAAGGTCGTGTGTTCGAATCCCGCTCGTAACAATGACTTTTTTTATTTCAACTAAAGCTTAATTGAATGATATTAATTGATCAAGCGGACCAAGCAAACTAATGAATTTAACTAGTTACTTATATTGATTCAATGAAAGATCTGGCTCTAATATAAAAATAAAAACCGAGTTTAATTTAAAAAAAAGTTATAAATTGTTCAGCTCGTAACGAGAGACAGTGTATTAATTGCGTAGAGTATTTCAAGTACAACCCTCTTGTAAAACTCATAAATTAAACTGGAAATTAATGTTATTAAATGACTTTATACTGGCTTTGTGGTTTGTAATTTTTATTCTTTAAAAGCACTACTCGACATTAGTGTATTTTAAGTGTTTTTTTATATCTAAAATCCAACTATGAATATATTGTTATTATATATAAAATCCATTTGTTTGTATGTAAATGATAATAAAAACTGGCCTTTTTTTTCTATCCTGGAAAAATACCGTCAACAATTCTGAATATAAACTGGGCAAATCCCATTATGTTCAGGAATTCACTTTGAATAACAAGCAACTATAACAGTGATACATACGCATGGCCGATCACGCACGCACGCACGCAGGCACGCACAAAAAAAGGAAGAGGCCCATCTAACTAACAGGGCGAAATCCAGTTGTTCCAATCGATTCTAACTTTGGCCGAGGGCATCACCGACAAAAGCACTTTGCTTGTTGTTACCATGGCTGGAACCAACACGGCTGATGAATTAGTCCTCCCTCAACTCCCGAAATAATTCGTTTTCTGCGTCTGACGAAATACTGTTTAAATTTATTCTTTTCGCTTTTTACCTCTACTGTAACAATTTTGTTTAAGAAAAAGAAGAATATGACATAAAATTATGGAAAATTATAAGGGACAACGATTTTTGGTTAAATATTTTGAGCCAATCCTATTTTTTTTTAGTTTTACTGTTCTCTTCTTTATTGCTTTTTAAAACCTTCTAATTATTTCATTGTTATTCCGCCAATTTTTAATATTTATGATGTAACGATAACTATCTATCTTTTCTTTATCGTAACGCTAACCTCGATCTACCTCAGACCCGTGTCAATTATGGTCAAGATAACAAAAACAAACATAAATATATATAAACACAGTAACAAAATATAAAAAAATATAATCAGTCAAACCCGACATTATTCGTGTGTCTTTGAATGTTTTTTTCGTATTTTAACGCTCAAAGTTTCATGTGCATTAATGCTATTATTTTTTATCTCTAATCTTATTGCAAGAAGTGTTGTTATGTTTTCTATTGTTAAGAAAAGTAGTTCGGCAATAAATTGTATTGTTGTACGATCGATCACTTTTATGATTTTGAATCGCAAAGTTTTTGAAAAAATTTGGAAATAGGCTGGGGAATTTTGTAGACAAGCCCGTTATATTTAGTGGTTGACCAAATTACTTCTTTCAATTAAATAATCTTTTTATGTAAGGTTTTGGTAGAAAAAAAACCAGTGTCAGGAGCGGTATTCGAACTCACCAAGTGGAAGATCGTGTTTGTCCTGTTTGTGACACTAATTTTTTCATCTCAACCAAGACCTTACATAAAAATAATAATTAATGGAAATAATTGTTAGTAACCAGGTTAGAGCTTCTGGCCAGTTTATGCAAATGAAGAAGTATACTGATTGAATATATAAAAAAATATATTTTGCATTGTATAAATTTACTTTACCACAACCAAAATGTTATTGTTGTATGTAAACAATGTTTGTAAATCCTAGGCCCTGAAGATGATCTCAATAAAGATCGAAACGTCGGTACGAAGAAGAAAATGGTTTTCTGAAACCTACATCGCACCAGAACGCTTATCACTATTTCTAAATAAATATTGATTAACGGTCACTAATTACCACACATTTCTATACTGAGAAGGTTGAGCAGTAAAGTTAGAATGCATCGAGAAGTTGGAAGCATGGGCCGAACAAGTCTTTAACAGTAGGAAAATGCTGAGTCGTTGTGGATAATAAAGGACGTAATATTAAACTTTGGGAAGAATCGGTTGCGTTGGATAGCGGGATTCGAACCCACGACCTTCGGCTCAATACGCCGCTACTCTAAAACGCTTGAGCTATCTGACAAAATCACGAATCCATTCGTATTTTGTAAATAAGAATATTTTGTATATCGACATTATTTAGCATTTATAATGATATCTGTCTGCATGTTAAAATTGTTAGATTCATGATTATAATGCTTTTTTCAAGTTCTCATTTAGAATCAACGCTACCACCAAACATTTGACAATAGCCCTACAAAATTTTTTTTTTAAACTACTTACACAAATCGAAAATTAAACCAGTATTGGGAAAACTCAGGTAATATTATTCATTGAAACCTTGAACTGTCATATAACGTAAATTTTGATAGTTTTCTAAAAAGTCTATTATATTTAGGGATGCAAATAGACACACAGCACATCAACTTTGTTTCTAGCAAAACAATTGAAATAATTTAAAAAATTATTCCCTTTACTAAATAAAAACTCGGGTTTAAACGTTAATAAACAAAATCTCATCTACCATCTACATTAGACCTATTTTAATTTACTCCTGCACCGTTTGGTCAAATACATGGTCATGTTAGGTGTATATCACTGGTGGATTATAAGCAATCTGTCCTTAGGGTACCAAGCATATCCATAAATAAAAAACTTTGAAAAAACTTGGAATAAATAGGTGAAAAAATAAGAAACTTTAACTATAAAATAAAACTAGGATATGCTTCATTCTCTTTTATTTTTATTTTTTATAATTGTGAGAGCTAATGTTATAATTAAAATGAAATTTATTTACTGATAAGGGTTGTTCCCACATGATTTGCCTCTATCCAAAATGAGGACATAAAATAGCGGATTTTGCACGTGTAGCTCGCAACTTTGCTGACATCGTTAATAGAGATGGTAAATAATGTGGTACCCAAAATGAAACCTTGCGGCATTTCGGTTGCATTGCAGATAACAGATTGACTATTGGAAATACGCCCAATCAAATTCTTATTTACTAAATTCCTCAGGTTATTTTTTATTCTTCTTATTGTGATATGAAGAATGATTTATTTTTTAACTAGAAATTTTTGGTCGATTAAATTGAGTGGAATTGGCAACTTTTTTTCTTTTTTTTTTTTCTTGAGAAAGCAACCAGCTAGTACTAAATGCCATTCTAGTCTAGCGTTTAAACTAGAAAAAGTGTTAAAATTAAACATAAATAGTTGTGATTAGGGACAGTTAGTCTATTTTATTCGGAGATCGTGAGATGCGCTCTGGTGTGACGTAGGTTTTAGAAAAACATTTTCTTTATCGTGCTACGTTTCGACCTTTATTGAGATCATCTTCAGGGCCTGTGATTTACAAGAATCGTTTAAATTTAACAAATACATGTAGGATGTGGAAAAAAAAAGTGAATTTATATACATTGCAAAAAATAATTTTTTATATTTTCAATCAAAGTATTTCTATACTCACTCAAAGTGTTCGTTTTCTGCGTAATTGTGCCAATCATGAATCCCCAGGCCCAGAAGATGATCTGAATAAAGATCGAAACGCTGGAACGACAAATAGGATTTTTTCTGAAACCTACGTCACACCGCACCTCAAGATTTCCGAATAATCATAATTAGAAAGGGCGTTTCTACGGGTTATTCCTCCCAATCCAAATACCGTGTCAACTGGAATAACCAAGTTTCTACAAACCTGAAATTAGCTTTTCCTATGATATTGCAAACTTTTCCGCTTATCTCCCAAGTGTTTACAAACAAACTTAATTAATTAGAAGATAGGTTAATACGTAAACAAACACAGGTTTCAAGTTTATTATAGAAGTGTTCCGGGGAAAAAAAAACATTTTAGATCTAATTATACATTTCCACCCAGTTGGATTTTTTAAAAATACATTAATAACGAAAGCCCAATTAATTTAACGTTTAAATAATTCAAAATTACCGATGCTTTATTATTTCAAATGACAAAAAAAGTACACTCATTTGTTTAAGAGTCTCCAGGCGTCGAATCATTATTCAAGATTTTAAAATACTTTTAATTACTTCATTAATTCGTTGAATTAATTTGATGTTCAATTATCACAGGAATTGCATAAAATAGGTAAATCGACACCGCCGGGTGGGTTAATATTGGGCGTTACGCCCTTTTGTCCTCTTGAACGATTTTCCACTCTGCATGAACACAAAGAGTTACAGGGAGTTTTCAAGTGCATCGGAATTTCTTTGTTCTTCAAAGCAAAACAAAAAAAAAACCACTGACTCAAAAAGAAAAACATCTAGAAAGGAAGAAAAATAAACATTTTACCAACTCTTTTAGACCAAAGGTTTTGTTTGTTAACTTAATTTTTAAATGACTGAATGAAAATATATTTTGTCTTCACCTGATAATTTTTGTTAAAATAGTTCAAACCAAGAGAACTTGAAAGACTGCCTAAAATTGTCAAATCTTCCAAACCCTAAATGTGAAACACCTTCTCCTCCACTTTGATTTGAACTTTATAATTTCATATCAATCAGTCATTAATTGGAAAAATATGATTGCCAATCGTGGAATAGCTCGAATTCAATTTAAATCAGGGAAAATCAGAGATAAATTTAAAACGATGGGAAATTAAATTACGCCACACAATTAATACATCACAACCACGACCCAGACGTAATAGAAACAAGCATAAATTCAATACATAAAGTGCAAAATGAACGAAAAATTCTATAGCTAAACAGACAACGTTCAATACGGAAAATTTAAAAATATACGAGGAAAAATACACACTTTCACTTGAATAAAAGCACAACTTAAATATAGCGCAAGCGTTCAGAAGAAAACATCTAAACAAAAACAAGATAAAATTAACAACGCACAGATAATAACGGACAGCTGAAATAACCGACATCACACCATGACCACACTCGTACCGCAAACGCCCCAGTGACAACCGACATACCAAATGATACACGCATTATACATATATATATAGCCTACTCGGACAATATAACAGACAGTTACTCACGAAGGCCGAAGGGCTAAATGCGCGTGAGTAAGTCAAAAAAATCCGCGAGTGAAAACGGACCCAATAAGTAAGCAGTGCTGGGTCAGGTTGAAATTTAAAACGGGTTTATACGAATAAAATTCCCATGAAAAAATTTTTCCCGAGACTTAGAAAAATTCTTCTACAGACGATAATCTCTCATTTACAATACTGTTCCGGTTTTTTTTTATGTTTTATAATTTTTATATATTAGTTCAGGGTGTTCAGCTAATCGTGTTACAAACTATGCCAGTAGATTATACTTCTTCTATTCCAAATGAAACCCAAAAAGTCTAATTGATGAAGTGACAAATTTCAGCAGTTTAGGATTTATTCCATTTCATTTAATTTTTTAAGATTTCACGACCTTGCTTCAAATAAATAATGGTAACTACAAAACTAAAAGGTTTTAGACAAATCTGTTTTGAACACGTTAGAGTTCCAATAAAATCAATACTAACCTTGTAAAAATTCTTGAAATAAGCGTTTTATTAGCAAGAAAAGTTTTTTTTTTTCAAAGTTGAAAAAATATACTATGTTGATTCCTAACTCCTACTTTCAAACCTACGTACCAGCAAATTTCAGAAAACGGACTCCATTTAATGTCCTTTTTAGTGGTGTGATTTTTTAAAATTATTTTTTTCAAACCTGAAGAAAATGATGAAGGAAAGGAAAAAACCGTGGCTGACGGTAAGATGGGAAATTTTGTATGAGTTTATTCAACTACATCTAATGTACGGGTTTGTGGGTTTAATGCGACGGCAGCGCGTCCGCAAATACATTGCGAATGGTGGAAAAACCTTTTAATAAATTTATTCAACATTTCCTTAAGTTTCCATTTTTTTATTACTATTCATCTTTCCACCTCACCAATCCTTTTTCGTTTCCTTCATCAATTTCTTCATATCTTGAAAAGTAATTAAAAAGCCAATTGCACCACAATAAAGGATAATAAATACAATAAAGGTACGTTCGCTGAAATTTGCTGGATTCTATGTTTGGAAATAGTAGGTTAAAATCACCATAGTAAGTTTTACAATACTAAAAAAAATTATTTTTCAAAGTTCTCGCTAAAACGCTTATTTCCCAAGTGTAATTTTGACCACATATTGTTAAAAATTAAACGTAGTTTTCAATAGTTTGAACGGATTTGTTCAAAACCGTTTAGTTTTGGAGAAAATCGTGAAATCGTAAAATATCAGAAAAATTGGAATAACTCCGAACCTGTTGAGATTCGGACTACAATTAATTAGAACCTTTTGGATTCATTTTGAATGTAGCATTTACTGACAAAATTTATGACACGAGTAGCTAAACACCATGTTCGTTCTTATTCAACGTTCTTCCTATAACGGGTTCAAAATTGCCCTTCATTATAAGTGTAAAAAATTAAATCAATGTATAACTTCACTAATTTCGTGGTCCGCTTGACCAATTAATACATTAAATTTAATTTAAGTTTTTAGTTGAGATAAAAAAAGAGATAAAAATGTAACGAATATCTACACTGCATGCATATGTCTTATGATGGCTATTTAAACACACTCGCAAATTATCAGGGAAAGCTTATTTATTAATTTGAGGATCGTTTTTATTTGGAAGCTAATTACAACCGCGTCACACGCGTCAATCGCGTCGCGGCTTTAAAAACACCTGCCCACCAGTTCGTTCACGCGTATCCTTGGTAAACTAGATGGCAACGAGAAAGCGGACACCCTTGCAAAGAAAGGGGCAGCTACACCGCTGATAGGACCTGAACCCTTCTGCGGCATAGGAATTCACACTATCAACGAACATCTCAGACAGAAGGACAAAAAGAAAATAAGGGAACATTGGAATTCGCTTATTGGACACAGGCAATCCAAGAATCTTCTAACCAATTTTGGGAAGAAAGAAATCACAGAATGTGTCAAAGGAGGCAGGAATAAACTGCGAATCCTAACAGGATTCCTAACTGGACACTGTAGACTAAATGGACATCTAAAGAAAATGGGAATAATCCAGGATGGCACATGCAGATTCTGCAAAGAAGCAGAGGAAACACCAACACATCTGCTAACAAACTGCGGAGCGACATTAGCCCGTAGGAGGAAGTGTTTTGGGATGTACAACGTGACCATAGAAGAGCTTCAACCAATAAAACCGGGCCTATACATAACGGGGGATACAATAGCTCTTAAAGGGCGCAGTATACACACCCTGACATATCATCATCATCATCCTTGGTAAACAGTGTACACACGGACGGGCGTGGTAACGTTTTCCGTGTTAAATTTTCGGGCTGACCCCCAGCCGTAAGACATATCCATGACAAAATAATGGTTTCCTAACCACCACGTATGAAACAATGACGCTGTTCATTTGCATTGCTATCAGTTTTTACTAACCATTCTGATGGCCGATACATTCTGACTCATCTGCCACTGTAGAAATGTTAATGGGAGTAAATAGTAATAATTTATAAAAGGCTAGCCATTATAGAGAAAATAGACTGAGAAATTTTTTATTTTGGTACGATCTAAATCAAGATTGTTCAATTATTCTAATCAAAATCATAATAATAATAATAAATATAGGAAAGCAGGATCTGTCTAAAATGCATTTATTTAGAAATCTCACGCTGCTTTTAGTGCTTATAGTACGAAAGTTTGTATTGTCATTTGTTAACCAAATATGCTGCAAAACTTTTATATGCTTGCAAAAATTTTTATTTATTATTAAGTAGTTGTGCTGCGAAACAATTTGTTCTATGCAGAAAAGTTTGAGTATATTTTTATATTTTTTATATATATTTTAAATGCTTTTATTGATTTTGATGCATCATTTTTTCCACAAAATATATTTTGCTTTAGTCTTAGAGTAAATAGATGTTAATCAATGAATGACTATATTTTTTTGTAATTGACCCAATGAGTTTAAATTATGACTGATTTCTTTAAATTCTTTTACAAAAAAGGAAAGAAGATTTTGTGAATGTTCACCTCGTTTTGTTATAAGCTCTTGTCTCTTGAAACATAGACATATCCTGACAAAAACCTTCTCCTTTATATGAGAAATACATGGCCATCTAGGGTCACGGGCCAATGCTAGCGCAGGTGACCCTGATATAAAGAAAGGTTTCTCGAGGTGGCCCTTCATAAGAGAAGCCTTGCATGCCTTAGCTCCTTATAGAGAGCGTGTAGGCATGTCGCCGGATTTAAAAAAATATACTCAGGCACAGTAGCAACCTTCTGGATTCCCTGGTCTTCTTTTTGTAGAATGTAGAGTATTTTGTTTATTTTTTAAAATTATATACAAATCGAATTTCGAGTTTTGTTTATATACGTGTGTTTAGGTTTCAAGGCGGAATATTTATAAAAATACCACATCGACTCTAATTTCGGTTGAAGTGTTAATATTGTGTTTATAGGCCGATGGACGACTATCGAAGACTGCACTGACTAATAACAATGGCGGTGCATAGATGTGAATGTATTTGTCTATTTGGTAAAAGTGGAGCGAAACCCTGTTGGTTAGAAAGCGGCGATTCCCTGCGCATCTGGATAAAGGAAATTATTAGCGACCCAGCCTCATAACTGAACGAACTCCCCTGCGGTAAAGAACTTAGGGTCAGCACATCGGTATAGTGATAACCCCTCCAGGTGAAAGTCCAAAGATCAATGGGAGAAATAAATGAAAATTATAAATTTCAGACACATAGGGTTGAACTTGAGATGAATTTAAATCTGAGTTATTTATAAAAAAATAAATTATTTATGAACATGAGCAGTGTAAATTGTAAATAAACATTTAAAAAATTTGAACACCAATGATTGTTATAAACAATCAGTATTGTTACTTTTATATTTTTATTACGTTTCATTGTCCTTGGATAATCAAAGTATTAAAAAAAGTGTTTGCAACGGATCGGATTTTATTTTTCGAAAATATCTAAATTTGGATTTTTTCAGAACACAACACTCTGTCTTGTTTGTTTTCCTATGGCTATTTTTTGGAATACATGGTTCTCTGGTAAATGTTTTTTTTTTTTTGTAGTAAATTGATTGTTTTTTACGGTAAGTTATTTTCAAAATTATAATAACGTTTTGTTTAAAAAGCATAAAAAGGAAAAAATTGCAACACTGTACTTGTACAATTTAAATATTTACATATTTTAAGTAACTGATTTATGTATAAAATTTAAAAAATTATTATTTTGAACAAGGATTAACATGCATATCAAATTTTAATAAAACAGAAAATTTCATTCGTCCTTGAAATTTAATATAATTTTATTTTCTATAATAGACAAATTGATAACCAGTCATCATTTAATTTTTTGAACAATAATACATAAGAAATGAGTATATATTTTTATTTTACCAACGCGTAATGTATTTTATAAGGGATCGATAAATAAAAGTACCCTCATTTGTTACAAGTATCGCTCGGCGCCGAATCGATAGTAAGGACTTGTTATACCGTTGAGGTGAGTTGTAAATTTAGGCTGTTATGCATCATTACCCTCATTGAGGTGGCTTGGGCCAATTCTATTATATCCTGGTTTATCTAAATTTACACTTATCGCCCGCCTGATTCGCGCTAATAAAACCCATTATTGAAACGGGCTACCGTTCGAAAGAATATGTATCATCGACATGAAGTATTCTCTTGTTTACCAACCCTAGGTGGTAGGAAAACAAACTTGGAAACTGCCCGCTCATAAAGGGAAGGTGTGGACGGGGCAAACACGTAGCCTGCGTGTGTAAACATTCAAAGTACTTTCCACTTATATAAGAAAGGATTTCCAAATCTGGACCCTCCGGCTAATATGTGATCCGAGGAGGATAAATAAAACATCGAAGGGATAGGAAGCGGTATCTTTTTTTTAGGACGGCAGCGGCAGCCGTTTGGGCCAGATTTTTATGGTAGGGTGTGTGAAAACAGCGACGAGATCGATCCGAGCCATCCCATATTTTCGGCGGCCTAGACGATGTAACCACATGTTTAAAAAAATATTTTAGGAAACGTTTCTTATATAAGGGCATGAATTTTTATATAACTGTCCCTACATTGGTTGAAAACACTCTATAAATAATTCAGAAAAAGTACATTGTTGTTCTAAGAAAGAAAATACTGCTAAAAGTATTATAAATTTTAGACGAGAACAAAAATGAGACCCAAATAAAAATTTAACCTATTAATTTAATTCAATATTGAATTCGGTACGTGGTCCCAAAAACAAATAGGGCTGCTGTACCAACATATTTCGTCTTGTTTAGGTTCTACAGAGACCTATCATTATTAATATTACATTCTAATAACAGGTTCTTGAAAACTTACAGGAAAACCTCCATCTCCATTAATGTTTAAATTAAATATTCTTTTTATGTAAGGTCGGAGTGATGGGGGCCGCGGTAGCCGAGTGGTTAAGGCGTCAGACTCGCGGCTAGTAGACCCCTCGGTCGTTGGTTCGATCCCCACTGTCGCCTCTGGAATTTTTCTGACGCCTAAGGGGACCGGTGGCCGCAGTTAAAAGAAATTGACACGGGACTCATCATTGGGCAGGACCGGATCTCATGCGACCCTGAATCTTGGTCCCAACCCCCTTCAAAAATGAGTTTCTTCGATGGAAGAACACCAGTACAACGGGGGCTCAAGTTCACTTTGTGTTACGCGCCCTCCCCCAAAAAATGGAGCCAGGGTATAGTACAATAAACTGAACAGCTGCAGTGCTCAGAAAGGAACTCCTCCAGTCCCCGGTATCCATTGTATCCATCCAAGGTCGGAGTGAGATGAACGCGGTCATCTATATAAAAAGAATAATGAATTGAAGGGGGCTTGGTGGACGCAACGGTTTAGGCGTTGACAAGGAGTTCATCACTGTAAGGCTGAGCCCCTGCATTCGAAGCCGACGTACTTATAAATGAGCTTTTTTTTTCAAAATCACCGGCATCCCCAGGGTTGATATAACATCCCTGCTGTGGCGAACCCTAGTAAAAAAAGAAAGAAAGAGAGAGAGAGAGAGAGAGAGAGAGAGAGAGAGAGAGAGAGAGAGAATTTTTTTACAGCAACTGTGTATCAAGCCGAAGGTCGTGGGTTCGAATCCCGCTCGTGCAACTGACTTTTTTATCTCAACTAAAAACCTTAATTACTTGTAATATATCAATTGGTCAAGGGGACCCCGAAATCAGAGAATTTAATGATTTAAAATGAAGTATACTTCACTATAGCTCTCCGTGGAAATTTTGTTTGTCGTCGAAAATCCAATACGATTACACGACATTTGAAAATTCAAAAGGTGGGGTTGAGATGGGAAGTTAGGGTCCGAGTGGATGGAGGTCACGATAGCTCAAGTGGTAGACCATCGGCGTGTCAAGCCGAAGATCGTGGGTTCGAATCCCGCTTTGTCCATTGACTTTTTCATTTCAAATCTTAATTATTTCTAGTATAGAAGTTTTGTCCTATCTAGTTTTTAACTTAAATACTTCTATTATGTTAATAATTTTTCTTTCAGATAATCGTTTGAATTTGTTTGATGTTTTTTGCAATATATGTTATAGGTGACAAAATCCTTCTTCCCTGGTGATAGTTTTGCAGTTTCACTCATTCTGCTGTTCATTAATCTGTTTGTTGATGACTTTGGATTAACATAGATTGCAGTTTCATTTTGTTTTCCTTATGAAAACAACTATCGCAAAGTTTTAGTGCCCTGTCTACCAGGCTGTACGATATTAATATTAATTTTCGGTTTGAATGAGTGAGCAGATGAATAATTTAATACCCTATCAGAATTGGACGGTTTCGTACACCAATTGGTTAACAATTGTTTCCCTTACATAATCACAAGCAGGTCCAGGAAAGCAAGCTTCCCCTCAACTTCTATCCACTTTGGGCATTGTAATTGTTGAAGATGAAATTGCAGCCTACTAAAACAGAAGATACAATTTTATTCGAAAAAAGTCGAAGTTGAAAAAGTGAAAAGTTTTGATTTTATCTAAACAATCCGATGAATTCGACGTATATTGTATTATCACAAAGCGCCCGGTCTCGCTAAAATAAACAGCCCTCAAATATTTCAACTCCAGTGAAACTTTGAAATTCTGAACTTCGAACAAACGTAAACTATTTGGTTTGTAATACTAGCTCACTTTCCCCAGTTAACGACCACCTCTAAAACGCCCCTTTAGCAGTTTTAAAACTCAAGCTGTATAATTTAAGAAACGTTCGTTTAAAAATGTATTAGAAATTGAAGAAATTTAAAAGATTTAATCATTTTAAGCCATTTGAGGAAAAATGATTCTATAGGCCAAATAAATAAATATTTGTATCTAAAAACCATAAATTGCTCATAAAAGTTCTACAGCATTTTGATATTATTAAAATACAAACTGTGAGCTTTGAAAAACCGTCCGAACTTCTTAATAGTGAACGTTGGGAAACGCTCGTCGCCAGGCAGGCAGGGCTGAGTAAGACCTCGAAAGGTGCTTTGATGTCCGTATACCTTTAAAGTTATATCTATGTGCTCAGTTCAATCTGAACAAATCGTACAAAACCAAGAACATAGTTATCATTTCAGAGAGCCATGCCGTCATCGAAGCACTAAGTTCAAACACCATTAGCTAAAATAGTGCTGAATTGCTAAACTAAACTTAATTTATCTATTCAAAATGAAATCACCCTCTGCTGCGTCCGCGGAGATCTGGCAATACAGAGCAATGAGAAAGCCGACGCCCTACTAGGAATGGGGCTGATCTGTCCTGACCCCTTCGGTGGGGTTTATTTTAAATGAAAATTAGGAAACATTGGAATCCAATCGTTGAACACAAACAATCCAAAAATCTTCCGGAAAATTTCGTCTTTGATTTGGAGGCAACGCGCTCTGACCGTCTTAGAACCATTGATGACGATCATATTTATGGAATGGAATGGAATACTAGGAAGTGGGTACTAGGAGGTGGGGTTTGTGTGCCCCAGGCACTGCAGCCTTCTGGCTTATTGTACCTCCCTAGTTCCTAGTCAATAGACTCGATCCTTTTTCTCAGGAGTATCAAGTCATTGACTGTTATTGCTTCAATGTGGTTCTTTGAGTCACTTTTGTGCGTCAGGTTGAACCTCTTCATTACCCAATTCCCCTGTGCCCTGGCACCCAGGATACCGTTACCTTGTTGTGTTTTCCCAGGTTTTGGAGATTTTGGATGCATTCACTGACTAATTTTGATGTAATCCTTGTACATGCCAGTGCTTTGATAGCTGCTTGGCTGTCTGATCTTACGAGGATTTTTTTGTCAGTGTAACCTCTTTTAAGATTTTCCAGGGCACAAGCATTGACGACATGTATAAACTTGGAGGGTAGATATGCAATATTTTCTCCCGCCGGCGACTATGAAACACCGGCTATGAAAAGTGGATCCTTTAAAAATATTCGCTTAGAAAACATCTCGGGGAAAACGCAGCGATTCACCGTTCAACTGCACAAGCCGGATAACATCCAACAAATCGATAACCGATTTGTTTATTTCGTGGGATCGCCTACTTTTCTCACGTGCCTATTCAATCCTCAGCGCCACGCTAATCATCCTGTTAATGTGTGGATGTTTTTCCTATTTTCAAATTTTGGCAAGACATTTTTTGGATCGCTTTTGTCTAAAGAATGCAGTCCATCGTTTCTCCATTGCCACCATGCCTAGTTTCTTAAGGTACTCGTTGATATTACGAATCTTACTACAAAAAAGCCAAAGTCTATCACATAACAAGAAGATTGTTTTTGGGACAAAAACTTTTAGAAGTAAATCATGGAAAAGAAAAACGACATAATTATCATGAAACCAATTGATCTGTTAATTTTGGAAATGAAAAAAACCTTGATGGAGGTTAGATAAAACACCGAAACCTTGACATTCTCTCCATACCATGGTACTCATTGAACCAAATCTCCGATCGCACCATTTATAACGTAAATTGGTACAGATCTAGCAGCTACATATGAGCGTATAAAGCAAAATTCGTAATAATGAATCCATAAAAATAAAAATTCATAGTAATGAGTGCACTCTCAACACGACTCGTAAGAATGGCACGTAGAAGACGAACACTTTGAGACCTGAAGATGATCTCAGTAAAGACCGAAACGTTTTTCTAAAACCCACATCACACCAGACCGCACCTCGCGATATCTGAATAATTATTCTTAATAATTTAAAAACGGCAAGAAATTTTAAAGACGATCAAAAAAAGAACCATTAATGCGCATTTGTACCAGAGAATTTTGCGTCCTTCTTCATAAGACTTAAAATAAGGCACACTCGATATACACAGGTTATTTAATGATTCATAGATCATTACCAACATACACTCTTTGCTATTTGACATAAATATAACACATTTTAACATGCGGACTGTGTATCAGAAGGGTGCACATGGTATGATCTATGACACGGCGGGGGGGTCAACCCTGAATTTGGACGAGGCGATATAAACACAATTTTATATTATTCAATACTTCATTTTTTCTTTCCGTTCTTTTTTTCAAGATGAACTTAATAATTAATCAAAGGGGAGAATTGAAAAGTTCACAGAGCTTTATTTTACTCAACAACCCTCGTGCAATAAATCTCTAACGTGTAAATATTTTATCAGAGATCAAAAAAAAAAAAAAAAAAAAAAGAATTGATTGTCACTGCTTTTTGAACTGCCCTTTGTCGACAACTCCCCTCGCTTGATATTAATCTCGGATTAAAAAAGATTATCCGGAGGGGAGTTTATGATTGACTAGTAAAATCGATTAAAGCTTATGAGCAGGCGAGCGGTCGGAAGCCGGGAAGCGAGCAATATCTATTATTTGCTTTGTTTTGCACGTGGGCGGGCCTCCAATAAAACGGCATTTTTTTTCCAGGCGACCACCCC
This sequence comes from Cimex hemipterus, assembly GCA_039619505.1. Lineage (NCBI taxonomy): Eukaryota > Metazoa > Arthropoda > Insecta > Hemiptera > Cimicidae > Cimex > Cimex hemipterus. The sequence continues at coordinate 1,670,869 of CM077114.1, read as the reverse complement.
TAATAAACCAGAACCAGGTATCGATACTAACTCATCTTCCCCCCCTTCAATCCTCACCTGCCAAGGCTAAATACTTGAAAAAAAGGCTCTATTTTTCTATGTTCAATTGTAAAAAAACTCATCGATTCCGAATAATTTTTGTAGCTAGTAGCAAGCACTATGAATAAATTATATTCTAAGATATAAATAACCCATTATTGAATAAAATAGATCGACTAATGATAACAAACATTGGTTGAAAAACTGATCTTTATTAATTAAATTAACAAGAAACGTTTTATTTCTTTATTTTTTCATTTTTCAGTATTTTCTTTTTCTTGAGATGGACTGAATAAATGTCAATGAATAAAAATCAGTTTTGTTGTCAACAGAAAATCAATAGTTAAAAGGAAACATTGAACATCGACCTGCCGTACCTATAAATTATTCCATAAATAAAAAACGGTTGGTAACGAACAAGTCGAAACCTACTATTTCCAATCAAATCCATACAATTTTTATAAGCAGACAAAAAAGCGTTAAATTTGTAATCAAACACCGTAATAAAAACAAAATAAGTCTCACTAACCTCTTTACTATGAATAATAGCCATTTGATAGGGATACCATAAGCGCTTGTATATCCGTAATAAAAATAATAGGGGATGAAAGAGGTGTTATCCGGATTGGGGCGGGATCGATAACGCTCAAAGTTATTATTTTGTAAGGAACAGTGCAATATAATTTCTACACTGTCTTAAGCTTCCCAGTTATATATGTCGTGATTTATCGAGGTGTAAGAGCTTAGCTGTTGTAAATCAAAAGGAGGACTTAAAGTGAATTCTCCTAAAGTACTCCCTCTTGGAGATTCGGTATAACGTGGGTGTTTAGTATTAGCATAAACGATACTCGGTCGCTCTGGCCAAACAAAATTTCAATTCTTAATATTCTCTCCATGTTTGTTCCGACATTATTTCCTTGATTTATTTTAATCTCATTGCACTTTTTAAAAAAGTCACTTTTTTCTTTTTGTCATTGTTAAAATTTAATTGAAAAAAAAAAAAATAAACAAGGGAAATTCTTATTAACATAGTCCTAATGAAAACATTCACTTCTGGAAAATATTTTATCTATTTATGTCATTATATTTACGTTGTCTAGCAGGAGTTGTGTTGGACCATATGCATTACTACAACGGACAAGCTATGAACACACAGAAAAAAAGTGATAAAAACAACGCTGAAAATAAAAATTTATTTAAAAGTACGATTCATGTACTAGATTACCAGATTCACTATCCATTCACAAAAAAAAAGAAAAAATAAACATGAAAAAAATAATATTTACAGTCAAGAAAAGTATAAAAGTTTCAAAAACGTCATTGTTTCTGATAAATGGGTTGAGGCAAATAAACGGCGCTACGGGCCAACAATTCGGCACGACTTGAAAGTATTGCGGGTTTAGCATACTCAACAACAATATTAAATATCCACTGTAAGCTTTCAAACGTGCTGTTTAATTTTCCAATGAAAATAAAATTAATTTTCTTTTTTTTTTTTTCCTTCATTTATTTATATCTACAACTGAACATGCATGATATACAACCAGCAGATTGGATTTCAGACTGTGTGTTTGGCATTATGGGCGTTATACAGAAAGCTACCCATTGGCAGCCGCTCTGGATTAATGAAATGATATTAATCATTTAAGAGGTCTCTTATCCATATTCTTTTCAGACGTTTACGTGGTAATTGTGGGGAATGGAGTAATCGTATTTGTGTGTTGGTGTGATTTTGTAATTTACTATGAAAACGTCTGTAATATGTTTTGATGGATGAAAAAACTGTTGGGATTTGAAGATCTCTGTGAAGTGTATTGTTGTTGATATAAAACGGGGCAGAAACAATTAGTCTTAAAATTTTGGATTGAAAACTTTGTAATCTTTGAATATTGGAATACTTGGCCGATCCATATACTTGGCACCCATACATCCAAATTGGTTTGAGTAGGTATATGTATGTCGAAAGTTTTGATTTTAATGGTAATAAAATTAATTGAAATGTAAAAGTAACAAATTTATTTAATGTTTAATTTATAACATTACATAAATACAGATATAACTGACAGGCAAAAAATTCCACCAAATTGATTTTGTTTCATTTTCTTGATAATAGAAAATTCTGCTCTTAATTTTTTCTCATTGTTTTTGTCAATATATATTTGTTTATGCAAAGTATTAATTATACGTAAACACAGTTAATCATTAATACAAAACAGGGATAAATGATTTTTCAATGTTTACGGAATTTAAAATGTTTACTCAGTCTCTTGAGTACTGAAGCTGTTTGCGCCGGACTAAATAGGTATAAAAATGTAGTTATTAAACTATTAAATGTGGTTGAATTTAATTATTTTGTTTAGTTTTGTTCGGATATTTATATTTCACCATATGTTAAAAACATCTATAGTTAATACAAATGGAATTAAAATACGGTTGGGTCTAAAAACGCGCAAGATTTAATGGGCCTGTTTTCTTCGCTTGGAGGCGGTGGCAGTGTGGTTAGAGTTTTTGAGCCTACCCTATTTTTGTTTTGTTCCCCTAACCCCTAAAACTATAGTCTCGAAGTGAACACCGGTTGTGTAAATCTGAAACCTGGGCGAAGGCATCACCTGAACCCCGACTGTTCACGGATAGTATTATTTGTATATATTGTATATTTTTGTTTTTAAAATTAATTAGTATTAGTTTACTTTTATTACAGTTTTATACACTTAGCAATTATTAGTTGTGCAGTGAAATTTGTGATTTGTACGTCGCGCACCTAAAAGGCAGTGAAGTGACGGGTTTTGTTGTTTGAGACGCGCTTGGCGACGAGGTCCAGATTCATCTTCGCTACCGTACGCGTTGGAAGCAATCCCGCAACCCGAAAACTTTAAAAACTTTGAATACGAGTCAGTCCGCGCTTTATTCGCGACCGTTTGTATTTGCGTGTCGATTTATCGCACATTTGTTTTGTGACTCGCCGCTCCGCTCGCAAACCTCACCCGTGAGTAGTTTTATCTCGTTTTTTGACAATTTTACGCCTTTTTTTCTCTTTGGTTTTTATATTGTAATTATAAACTTGTTTTATATTTGTTTTAATACTTGTATTATTATCTATTGTACTATTATACTGTTATCTCTCTTTGTTTTATACTTATCTCGTTTTGTATAAAATTTAAATTTAATTAATTCATTCCTGGTTCAATTAGAATTTATTTCAAACCTCGCCGTACCATCATTTATTTGAATATATTCATCAATAACATTGTAATTGTCTTACAAAATATTGTAGGCTGGTAAGTGTAAGGAAATTTGAAAGATTGAATTTTCCATTTTGTCCGTTACATGTGAGATGTAGAAGGATTGCAATCTGGAAAAACTGATTTTAGCGGAATCTAGATAAATTTAGAATTTCGGAGAGTGAGGGATTACCCTCAATTGAGTCGGGTCGCCCTTGCTCGCACACCCACCATCTGAATAATTATAGACCTCGCACCTACCGCTACCTTGAGTTGAACCAGCTGAAAACTAGAAGATTTGATATATACCGCAACCCATCAACTGAGTAAACGAAATAAAACTTGTTTTGAATTTAAGAATATTATGTTCTAATTTATTTTGTTAAATTAATTTTAATGTTTTCTTGGCCAACCATTTATGTATAACTAAAAATTTAACTATAACTAGAACAGTACCACAAATTGATGTACAAATATAATAAAGATATTGTTTGTTTAAATTTTTTATTGTCTCCAAATTCTCTCTTCTAATTTACATTCAAGTAAAGAACCCTTCGTTTCAAATTCATGGAAACGGATTGGGAGGTGCGATAGTAAAAGCAATAAAGCCCCTCCCGCCCACAGAAGCGATAAACTGTTTAGTTCCATCTTCCTTCACATTCCTTCAATTTCGGTTTGAAAATTTAAAACGGCTAGTGCTGAGGATGTCGTGCATCGTGTGACATTCATTGATGATCGACGTTTCATCAGTTATGCGGCTATCACTTTCGGAGTGCCCTACGAAACACTGGGCGACCTCGTGAAACGTTTGGGAGAAAGTGAGTTCTACCATAAAAGGCTAGGTTTTGGACGGCCTAGGCCCTAGGGTAACTGAACGACAGGATGTAGCGTTTTTGGACTTTGCGAATTTTGCGAAACAATCACCTTACTTGAAGTTCTTTTCAGAGGATCTTCGCAAGAGGTCAAGACAGAAAAAATTTCCTTACGGTTTTCGCCGAGCTTTCGACAGTTTTATACTGTCATCTCCAGGGCCTGTTTAATTATCAAATAAACAAAACAATTATAACATGAAAAACCAATAATTAAAATAATAATTTCATGTTATAATTGTTTTGTTTATTTGATAATAAAACAGGCCCTGGAGATGACAGTATAAAACTGTCGAAAGCTCGGCGAAAACCGTATGGAAATTTTTTCTGTTTTGACCTCTTCCGAAGATCCTCTGAAAAGAACTTCTTGTGTCCAGAAGGTCGATAAATTTATTTTCATCATTACAAATCACCTTACTGTTGGTCAAGCGATTCATCACCTCAAGAAAATTCGAGGTGTCAAAATTTCTGAACGCACTGCTGGAAGAAAATTAAATCACTATGGCCTGATGGCGTTTCGCCACGTAAGAGTACCGTATTGACCAGAACATACGCAGTTGCACGGTTTGCGTTTGCTCGAGAACACATCCATTGGTCCGTTGTACTTTTTACAGATGAGTGTAGATTTGTTCTGCACGTTTAATTTTTCCCAGACCCAACCGTTTCAACGGCAGCTCAGTGACGGTGTAGGCACGGAAAGTTGCACAGAGTTGGTTCATGCGTTCATGGTTCCATGATGCCTATCCTCAACGAAATCACGATTCTAATGTACGATAATGCCCGTCTTCATCAGCTCACATAGTACAATCCTTCAAGAGCATAACATCAGCGTGTTAAACTTAAAAGGCCAGTCCTTTTCCAGACTTGCCCCCAATTGAATATTAATAGTATAACCTCAAAAGACGAACAAGAGCATGACCATCGCTTCCCGATAGACTTTCCGATCTTGAAAGGACTCTTCGTAAAAATTGGCAAAAAAAAACCATTTCCAAGGATGTAATTCAAGGAAGGAAAGGAAATACGCTCTTATTTAAATGTTAATTAAAAATCTAATACTAACTTAAAAATAATTATTCAGATATCTTGAGACGCGGTCTGGTGCGCATCTCACGATATCTGAATAATTATCTATTAACCGGTCACTAATCTCCGCACATTACTAAATTAAAATCAAATTGTATCTGATTTAAAAATTTTGTATTTTTTTTTAATTTGTTATTTTCCTTAGTAATTTACATTTTTTATCCTTTTTAGACAAAGACGCAATTATTAAACGTTTGAACTTTGGAGCTTGGAACTTTGATTAATAAATAAAAATATATATAAATCAAATTATATTACAAGGGGGAGGAATTTTTTGCTTGCGAGCATATTTCAATTTTTAAAACATTAAACAGATCAATGCATAATGTCATTGATTCTTTAAAAAAATTAATCGGGATTTATTTAATTGAAGATTTATAATGAAAATGTCTATTATCCAGTTACTTCGTAGATTTAGATATTATAGGGAAAAGGATAACCAGGGTCTTTACTAGAGGCAGGGGGCGTTGCGGATTCTTATCGTGCTACGTCGAACGAGACATTATCGTTTTACTCGGATTGACGTTTTTCTCTTCTTTTTTTTACCTCCGGGCTGCAGCAAAAATGCCACAGAATACACGTGCGAAAAACCAGAGGGTTCGATTTAAGAAAATAACCCTTTTCCCCTGCCCACCGCACATTGAGACGTTTAGAGCATTTCAGGTAATCGCTATCGTTAAATTGATCCGCCTACGTTTTATTTGTACATGTTCCGACATCCGTTTCTGACAAGCACAACTCAATTAAATGAATAAAAGTTAGAATTCCGTGCCTACACTCAAAACGGAACACAACAAAAATATATACATGTATATTTTAATAAATTATTACATTAATTTTTCATAACTCTATCATAAATTCTTATGTTTAATTATAGTAAACTCGTATACGATTTACGATGAATATGAAGGGCCAAAATGCATATATCATATTTTCTGATACTATGGTTTTATAAATAAAACAGTTAAACGGGAAAAAAATACTCTCACTTTATTGGAGTAGGATTAAAATTAATATTGTTTTGTTTTTTTTTAAATTGGGCAAACATATGAAACATATATGTGACTGCCGTTTTTTTATACCTCATTAATACGATTTAATTAAACAAAGCATCAAAATATATTATAGAAGGTCCTTTGTTAACAATAATATTAGTTTATTTTTTTAATGGATTTTCCACAGATTAAGCCGATTTAATTCGGTTAGATCGTATAGATTTATCACTGAAAATATGTGCAAAACATAAATCCCTTGGGTGCTTTGTGAAAGTTACACGAGGTCAAAAGTTTACGTCCGAAATTTCAGTCATTAGTCCCACTCGCGACGGTGATTTGTAAAGTACAGAAAAGAACTTGAATATTTAACACGCTCATGTGTGATTAATTGTTTTTTCACTAGACTGTGACTAATAAGTGTTTTGCAAAAAATTCAAAAACTTTTTTTACAAAAATTGTAATGAACTTTATTTAGCCGTTCTATCAAGAAAGCACGTTGGAGCTTTTTTCCATCAGGCATACAACTTCTCGGCTTGCAATAGAAAATACACCTTTTTTTCAAAAAGAAATAAGAAGCAATGAATTATGGAATAAATTCATCCTTCAATTTTCTGTAATTATGATTTTAAAAATTGTTCTAAAAAATCCTCTGTGCAGAATTCTTTTAGAACCAGACATGGAAATCAACGTTTTTGATTGCACAGAATCTCGTCGAATCTGCACAGTTTGAATTGTTTTTTTAAACTGATGGGAAAATAGTTTATTTATTTGCCTTGGTTTAGGAAGGACTCGCACAGGGAAAGTTGTGTGTGCGATTTTGTATACCAGGGATTTTCACCTTTTTTTTTTTTTTTAATACCCAGCACTGGCCAAATTTCACGGGTTTTATATAAGAAGTAGCTCGCTGACTACCCAGACATTTATAGAGATTCGATATGTCCAAAAATCTGCAAACCGTTAATCGCATATGCGAAAAAAGCCCAAATAAAGTACAGCTTAATTAAATAATTTAATTATTTATTTTGGGTTGCATTGAGACCATTGGTAAATTAGTGTGTAGTTGTTATTATGTTTACGTGTTATTTTTTAAAATTTGAGATTTAGGTTTTCCACGAGCACATAACATAGAAAATGAAATTAATGTTCCAGCCATATTTTCATCGGGTGTGTCTCAAGGTACAGTTCTTAGATATTTTTTTAGTTTACATCAAAAAATTTATTTTTATTTAGTTAGGAATAGAATAGAATAGAATAGCGAGACCTCCTAGGAGGTCTCTGACCTCTCCCTGATAGGACAGGGGGAGGCACCCACCTTGGTGCATAAGCGACTCCTTGATTGGGCTCTGGTCGGGCGCTATCGACTTCTTTGGTCACACTCACTCATACAATAAATACTTACATGCCACTATTTACAAATCCAATCAAACAAGCTTATCCTTTATCTAGAGTCCAGGTCGGAGGGTACTCGATATTCCGCCCCGACCCGGTTTAAGGGAGCAGCAGTGGAGCTTTGAAATAATATGCTGCACCGCCGCCGACATACTTCTATTCAACCAAAACCACCTACAAATCGTAACCTATAATCTAAATACCCCTCTATATACAACCCATAATCCCGATGTCTCTAAGAAACTTAAAAAGTTTGTCCTTGAGTTCGCTGCCATGCTCGAGCACTCTCGTACAACCAGGCGGCATTCCACTGTGGTCTCTATACTGCGCCAAGCTGCGGCAACCCTCCAACACGTGCGGCACGGTGAGCCTCTCTACTTGGCATGACGGGCACCTAGGTCGACTTGTGCCAGCCGACAGGTACCCGTGAGTCACACGTGCGTGGCCTATCCGCATGCGGGTCAGGACACTTTCCCTTCGGGACATCCCCTCAGTGCTATTTAGTTAGGGGTTCTATTTTTGTATTTCTAATTACTTTTTTGTTTTATTTGGTAGATATAAATAAAATAATTTAGATAAAAGTGCTAGTTTAGATTTGACCATTCTTAAATTATTAATTCACAGTAATTTTCTTTCTTTAAATTAATTTTTTTCTCAAATATTTCGAAGGGAAACTCAATCAAGTAATTTTATATTATTTTTCTTGTGACCATGAAAAATTGCACTTCTTTTATTTATTCAAATTTTGTATTTTTTCATTACCGTGTACAGACTGTCCCTATTTCATACGAACCAGCCACTTTTTTTTTGTCAGTGAAGCAAGATATTAAAAAAAAGGTTTAACGTCTTACAACCCCCATTTAAAGTGATTAATTTTTTCCACTGAAATTTATAACAACTTTTCAGTCCACAATCCTTTGTCTTTAATGTAAATTCTTAATGTACTTAGGTTTTGATTAAAAATAAAGTGATTAATAACCATTAATCGAGAATTATTCAGAAATTGTGAGGTGCGATCTGGTGTGATGTAGGTTTCAGAAAAACATTTCCTTTATCGTGCCAACGTTTCGAACTTTATTGATATCATCTTCAGGGCCTTCGTATGTAAACGAACAAACATTGTTTACATATAACAAATACATGTCGGAGAAAAATATTTTTCATTGTATAAATTCACTTTTTTCCACATCCTACATATATTTGTAAAATTTAAACAATGTTTATAAATCCCAGGCCCTAAAGATGATCTCAATAAAGTTCGAAACGTTGGCACGATAAAGAAAATGTTTTTCTGAAACCTACATCACACCAGATCGCACTCACTATTTCTGAATAATTAAAAACAAAAATTATTTCTATGAAATCGATCAAAGAATGTACGTTTTCTTTGCGATAATTGTTTAAGAAAGATTTGCCCAAGTCGTTTAAGGTTAATTATATTTTATTTATTATTTAAATATAAAAGTAGAATAAAAATGGTTATTCATTTGTTTTTCTTCATTATAAGATAATAGAAATCAAGAAATCAACAAAAATCGAAAAATTTATTTATTTTCTATTCTAACTTAATTACAAAGACCTCACTAAACAAACCAAATAGTTATACTATTATTATTATTATTATTATTTATTATTTTCACATACCACGATTTCTCCATTGAACCAAACTCTTGAAGGCAAAACATGATTTAAAATAAAAAAAGTAATTATTTTTCTTTAAAAACCCATTTTTTAATGAATAATACTTTTTTAGGTAATAGATCGGGGTGCTGGTCAACTGAATAAAACAGATACTTTGGACGAGATTTTGGAGATATATTTTTCCTTGCCCAGGGCTTGGTGACTTATTAACTATCAAAATTATTTATTAGGTAATATATCACTTGATGAAAATTAAGGTCACATAAATGCTCATCTGTTTGGGTTTTTTAAACCTTTAGTTGTTAAAACTTTTTCTGTATAGTATTTTATATTGCCTCAATTGTTAAGAAAAAATATGTAACGAGTATCTACACTGCATGCAGATACATATGTCTTATGATGGCTATTTATATACACTCGCAAATTATCAGGGAAAGCTAATTTTTTAATTGGAGGATCGTTTTTATTTGGAAGCTCATTACAACCTCGTCGCGTCACAGGCGTCATAAGAATCAATCGCGTCGCCTCATAAGCATCAATCGCGTCGCCTCATAAGCATCAATCGCGTTGCCTCATAA
>CM077114.1:1638960-1649800 GCA_039619505.1 Cimex hemipterus | reverse complement strand
TTGTTATTTAGAAGCGTGGAGTTAAATGGTTGCTTAACCCAACCCCGAGGAATATCAATGTAGTATTTAAGGACTTCAACTTATTTTTCATAAAAAGATAGAGTCTAACAGATCGAGAAGTTCAAAAGATATCAGGTTGAAAACAACGAGTAAATCACCAGGAAAAGAAATTTGGTTATTTGTAATAAGATTATTAGGACTAAACTTGTCGGTAATTATGTCAAATTTGAAATATTATTCCTGCAATTTTCACGAGCCTTTTGAATAAAGATATTGAAATTGTCAAGTTTACAGTTGGTGGAGATTTAAAATTGTTGAACTTTTGACGGAACGAGTCAATCGACTTGCCTTCTTGTCGGATCAGATTTTCTTCTCCTCTGAAAAAATTATTTAATCAATCCTTTAATCTAATAATACAACCTTTCATAAGAAAAATTTGAAGTAATTGAACCGATATTTCAAGCAATATCATTCACCACAAATTTAAAGTTTACCTGATATTGAAAGAACACCGCGAACACCAGGAAAATATCAAGAATTCGATAAAACCGAAATTATGATAGTCTTCGGCCTGCTCTCTAATAACTGGATTTAATACGTATACTCTTAGCCCCGAACTGCTCTGGCGCGAGTATGAGACAAGCTAAGAGATTCGTAAATCTTTCGACAAGGAGGACAAACGAATGACTCTCTCTCAGCAGGCAATATTTGAAAAACTTACGGGCAACTGACCCTCTTAACTACCACCTAAGAAAGACTGGGCAGAGCAGACACGTAAACATAACTAAAAAACTAAAACATAAGCTGTAATAATGCTGTAAGCCGTTCCCCTTCTTAGGGTTAAGTTTAAAATAAAAACAAATTAGGGTAAACGATGGGACGGAACAAAGTATATCTGCAGGGGGATCACCCAGCCAGGAACGACGTGACGTCCCATAAAATCTGGCAAATATAACTTGGAAATAATTACCCAGGTGGACAGAGAGATAAGAACGGCGAAGGGTGTGGCAAATTCAAGCTGGATTCTATTTCCCACCAACCTGGAGAACATAAATTAGAAATAGTTGGACAACCGATGAAATAAATAATTATCGTCTAGTTATTTAGTACTAAAGGGTTGTCACAAAGTCAAAAATATGTAGCTACGGGGGACATCCATAAGTTGGGGTCGCGTCAACCCTGGGCGGTACACCCGTCTTCGCCAGCCCACTCACGGCGTGGAACGTAACCCCGATTTTTGAGTTTCTTTTCCACCCCTACTCCGGTAGAAAGCCGGGTATAAAAGGGATGACGGGGAAATCAAAAGTCAGTCCAAACCAGACTCACCCAAAGTAGACAAAACCGGAGACTCACCCCAGGCAAGCAAGACCAAGGACAGTCGTCCCCAAGAGAAGCAGCCACACTCCGCCTCGTATTCAACAAGAGGACTCAGCGCCGTTGCGACCCATCGAGCCAAGTCGACGGACGAAAGAAAAGATGCTTTGGGCATTAATCGTAGCGAGCGTCGTTTGTGGTACGTCCCTTTGTTGATAGACTCATCCCAGATTTAAAGTTGTGGCTGACGTTTAGATTAATGAAGATTCTGTTGTTTCAGTACCGTCACGAGACGGAATTGTGTACAATTAATAAATATGCTCTTTGATTTATTGAATTCTAGAATCTTACCTTTCCCTACACAACAATAAGTAGCGACACGCTTACGCCGACTTATCTCTTGTCGTTTAGAGAAAAGCAAGCAAATATTGAGAGATTATTCGACCGCTTACAATGTAATAACCTAGTAATTTTTACGCCAAACGTTTGTGAACGAAAGCCCCCTTTCCCGATATTAGTGCTACAATAGATCTATGTGCATCGTAATGGAAATAAGGTTTGAATCCTTAATTGCCTCTCCCCTACCCCCAAAAATATTAACTTATTTTAAAGGCAGCCCAGCCTGAGAGAAGACAAAAAATAAAGCAAAAGGTATGCCAGAAAGTAATGCAAAAATGAAGTTACTAGCACTGTTACACTCTGTAACAATTTATTATAATCAACCAGAAATTTTTCATGAAACATAGATATATTTACAACTATTTACATATATTGAGAGAAGTAAAAAAAAAAAAAAAAATAATATTCTCTCACCGAATTTAAATTAAATAAAGTTTACTCCCTACTTCACAGAAGGTCGCAGGACCATTTTCTCTTGAGACACCTGATAGGATTATAGGTTATTTTAGGCATGGCATGGTTGAGTGTTTTAGGTGATGGGAAAGTGATGGTGAATCGTTTAGGAACATTTGGAAAAAAGGATTTTAAGGTAGTTGTGGAAGGTATTGTTAAAGACATTATGCGGAGCTTTCGTAATTAATCTTTTGGACTGAACTTTTTGGAGACTTTGGATGATAGAAGGTTTCACCCTTCTGTTCCGTATGTACGGTTGAAATAGCGTTTCGTAGATTATAAGTTTGTTTCTCGTCGATTCCTTGGATTGCTGCCCTAGTATTTGTAAATTAGACCCCCGGGTCGGTTTAGATCTTGTCGTTTCAGTGGTAAGGTAGATGACATAACACGATAAGGTTCTACGTGGAACCCAAGTAAACGAACGGATTTGGGGAACATTGTAGTAGGATAAGGTTCAAGGAGTGTAAATGTTTTGTCATCAGCTTTGAACTATTTTGTACAAAAATCTCGTCTATCTACGCAGTAATGTTTCGATATGTATATAAAAAAATTGTCTCTCATGCCTATAGCCATATTTAAGAAATTATCCCTTTTGTGTTTAAAAACGTCGTTTTTCGAAATGATCGATTTTCTCGAAATAAGCCTGAATTGCTTTTCGATAGCTTGGGAGAAGGAGATACATCTTTCTCACTTCTAGGAGGATTTGCTAGATGTTCATGGTTGTCAACGCTTTTTTCTCGGTTTTGGAATGGGAATTTAATTTTTTTTGTCTGCTGTTACAATTAAAATAAAAACGAAGTAGTCCGTAAGTGTGGGAACCTGGAGCAATAACTGCTTACCAAAAATGTTTAAAAATAAAACAAATATACTTCAGGCTATCAGGATCGTGTGGTAGGCATGCCCCTGAATTTAAGAATCCTTGGATAGAATGGTTTCCTGTTCTAATTTTTGAAAGACGTGGTTGTTTAATTGTATAAATATAGATGTATTTTTAGTCATTCGTTTGAGTGTGTTTATTAGTGAGCAGTCTACGGTGAAAAATCGCGTCACCATCGGTTCTTCAGCTGCATTTTTGTGTTCAGGATCTCTTGGGAATCTGGCTTAAGGCGGTAAGGGGGGGGGGTAAGGGTAGAACTTGTCCTTCAAATGTTTTAATAAAAATAATGGGTTATTACAATTCAAGGTTATTCCAAAATTTTAAATTGTGACTTGAAGTAATTAACAAAAATTTAGGCTTTTTTATGATGTAAGGAAACGTAGGATATATAATTTAATCTCGACCGAATAATATCTTACTAATAGTAAAACGATCGGTTTGCTTGAAAGGAAACCCTTTTTTATCCGAGAGCCTCTTTGCGACTGGACGTAAGGATTCCTCGGTAGAAGTGGCGAGGGTCTTAAAAAATCTCCGAGTCTCTCTTCACGAATTGAAAGAGCTTTTTCGAATGCGGGTCTGACATTTCGATTCACGTCAGGTGTTCCGTTGGCCCCTCACGGCTCAGTAGATATCTGAGGATTTTTCAGAATTTCCGATTTGACATCGCTGACCACTTGTCGACAAGATTTTTTATATAATATTTTCTTTTCTGTTGTACTAGAACTTGATCATTTCTTAGCTTAAATCACATAAAAACCAAAAAGCGATATCGTCGTTTAATTATAAGCAAACCTAAAATAATTTTACAACTCCAAACTGGTTGACAATCAGTAAATCCAACTTCAACTTTAATAATTTTTTTACTATATTTTGTTTTTCAGGGAAAACCCGCGTTATTGTTGAAATACATCTTGTATAGAAACTCATCATAATATTCTAATTTTTTTTGGTTCATACTGCCACCTTTTGCCTAAAAAACTGACTTTAGCCTTTTTTCTTGTTCAAATTATTGCCATTCCCTTCTTAATCCAGTATAAAGAGTAAGGTTTTTTTTGAAAAATCCCGAGACAAGTTAACTTTTATTTTTTTGTCTACTTACTTGATAGTGTATACTTGGTTAGGTTGTAGTATTGAGTCCCAAGAACCCAAATTTTCAGACGCAGTCTGTTTTTGTGATTGTGATACTATTCAGGACATTCTACAAGATGATTTGCTCCGAAGGCTGAATGATACCTGACGGCTTTTGCTAATCATTATATTCCAGTGCTAGCTGGCAGGAGTTGTACCAAGAGCTAGTCCGAAGAAATTGTAGGATCGAGATTAGAGAACATATAAGCTGTGTCGTCGGCAAAGGATGCAAGGTTGGTAGAGATAGAGGATGTAAAGTATCGGTCTAGTTACTCTGCCTTGAGGTACTTCCGATATCAGAGCACAATAGTCGGAGTAGGCCTTTCCTCAGGCCTTGCTCATTAAAGTGCAACTCTGGTGCAAATTTTTTTAAACATTTTAAACCCGACAAAGTTCAACGAGACTAATGTTTTGATTAACAAAACCCAATTAAAAAATTTTTCATTGGCCTGTGAGGTTTTTTGAATAATTTAAACAAAGATAAAAATCTATAGTTAATACTTATCGTAAAAACCATCACATTAAACTTTAGTTTTGTTGGTGGAGATAGAGTTTGATTCACCTTGGAATAAAAAAAATATGTCAGCATTAGAAGAAGAATTATTCTGTTGGGAATAATGGACCGAAATTTGCACCAGGCTGACTCTTGCTTTAATTGAGCTGCACCCAGAACTGTTAATCTTTAATTTTTCTTTTAGTATGATGAGCTTGTAATTTACTAACAATTGAAATCATAAATAAACGAATTGGTGATTGGTTTAAGACGTTTGAATAGAATATTTATCGGGCACTGGTATCTGAGAAAATAAAACATGTGTATGTTGTGATGACCTTGTTTGCCAGTTATGCAGTTAGGAGAAGAAACAGCCACTCATAACACCTTCTTATGCTGTCGCTAAATAAAGACCTGTGATGCAAAGAAATCCGTGGGAAAATAACGACAGAAAATAACCTAGTACTTCTTAAGAGAAGGATCGTGTCGATTAGACTGAAGTAAGGAACTAGGAAAGTAGGATAAGTCGTAAGACTGCAAGGCTCGGGAAAACAAATCCTTCAGTTCGTAGTATCCATCATCATTGACTGAATTTCATTCAAAAAATACATTTTTGCGAACTACTTGAGAATAATTGCTCCAAATTAAAAACAGTTTAGTTGTTGAGTTCGGCGCCCTGAACAATTTAAAAAATATATGTTGATGATTATCGTTTTCAATATTTAAGTTTCGATTCATATACCGCTGACATGGAGATCAAAACATTTTGAGTCATGTGGAATTTGCTAAAAAAAACAGAACGTTCGCACCAAAAAACGCGAATTATAATTGTTTATTTGTTTCCGAAATGTCGCTAATCTAAAATTTATCCAATCTCTGCTCCCTCCCCGCAATCCTGTTCTGTCGCTGTCTTCTCCTGCATCAGTCCTGATTTTGTCCTGTTTGCTTCAGCCTCGCTTCCATGCAGTCCACGATTAATTAGCCTCCAAAAGTGATTTTCCTTTAGTTTTCTATTTTTTTTAAGAAGCATTTTTTTCCTTCGTTTTGTTAATTATCGCGTTCAAAATAACGCGAGTGTCCGCATACGACACATCATACAGGGTTCGGACGGAGCCCCGAAGGTAATTAATAGACAAGGATTCTGTTTTATCTTTGACCAGAATTATTGCAGGTTCTAGCTATTAAACGTCTCTCCTCCCTGATTGTCGAGAAAATCAAGCCACAGTTAACAAGTTAGTATTCTCTTTATTTTATGAAATTTTATTGCGACCGACCAGCGCGTGCACACAGAAGTTTTCTTGTCTGGGGATTTTACACAAAAACTGTCAAATAAAAAAAAGGGGAGACGGAAATTAAAACTTACCATAGCTATAATTAACTACCGTTGGTTTGTCTTGACCGGTAGATGGCCCTCAGAGAATCTGAGCAGGAGACAAGGGATCGTCCTCACCCGACTGAGGATTGGCCATGCTCGGTTGACACATGGGCACCTGCTCTTGGGCCAAAGCCAGCGCAGGTGCCCCTTATGCAGAGAACGGTTGCTCGATGTGTCCCACATAATAAAGGCGTGACATGCATTGGCTCCTTACAGAGAGCGTGCAGGCATGCCGCCGGATTTAAGAAGAGTCCTCAATCAAGGTAGCGAGTTTCTGAGTCCCCTGTTCCGCTTTCTAGGGGAAATTGGGTTTTTTCATTGTATATAATATGTCATGGAGGAATATCAAGTACTCGAGTGTACTTTATGAATGTATCTAAGTGTATGAACGTATGTTTTTGTATGAATGATTTGTCTGAACGGGTATAGAATATAGACTAAGTGTGGGGCTGAAATGACCGAGATGTCGGAAGCCCTTTCTGTTTGATAGGCATCGAGTGAGCTGTTTTTTTGTTTGTTCCGTGTCTGATCGCAGTCACGCGATATTACAAGTGAGATCCTGAAAGACATTAAGGCAATGTCTCATCTTGTATTTGAATGAAAAAAGGAGAGAAAAGTCGTTAGAAACGGGAGTTTGAATTGCGTCTGGAGGAAAATTTGAAATCCCCCTAGGAAAGACGGGAATATCCTTCCTTACATCAATTCTGACCCGTGGCAAATGGCGGTTGCCTTTATCCTATCGTTATGACTGACTGAACAAAATCCGCATAATGGTAATTTGATAGTGAATTGTGTTCAAATAAATGAAACCGTTATTTGAAAAGAGTTCAAATATAAAATGTATAGTGTCTCCCTGTGTAAATCGCAATATGCGCATATGAACTCTTTTATAGGTGGATAATAAAAACCATACCATGAACGAAATGTCCTTAGCTAGAGAAAAAATCTATAAAATTTATTATCTATAAAAATTTATTATATTCCCTTGCAACTCCAAATTGATCATTACTATCTTGTTTGATGAAGGAATATTGACTCCACTGATTAATCAGAATGAGTTCAATGTAGGAATATGTATTTTGTGCAACTGGATTATGGAGCTTAGTTAGTCTGATGCTAGTTTATAGTTTCCATTAGACATGTGACAAAAGATCAAATCGATTTTGACAAAATGTACAGAAAGGTGCGAACGTTTTGGTATCTGTGAATAGCTGTACGAAACATAAAACAGCTGCTGAAATTCTGAAACTACCAATTTTTAGGGGAATAAGCGTCAAAAAATGGAGCGTAGTCGGCCGCAACGGTTTAAGCGTTAACACGGCGCTCATCACTGTAGCGTAAAGGTCCCGGGTTCGAATCCAGCGGCCCTGCATTCCAACCCGACATACTTACAAATTTGCTACTTTTTTTCAAAAACACCGGCACCCTGAGGGTTTATATGACCTCAGCTGTTGCAAACCCTCCTACGAATAATTTAAAAAATAACGATCAAAACATTTTAATTTCTGTTAAGTGTAAAATTTGTAATGTTTTTACCGTCACATTTTGGCGATTTCGGTTTTTAAGCACCGTGCAATGTGTTGCACAAACTTTCAATATTGTCTAAACACGATCAATTAAATTGCACAACCCAAAATATTGTGCAATAATATTGATAGTCTATGGACCGCTTTAAGTATATAAACTACTAAGTATTATATTCAAGGGGGAAGGAACTAAGCCGAACCGGCTCTTTAAAGCTCTCAACCTTCTCATTAGAAAGGTTTGTCGAATTAAGAACCATAACCCCGAGGAAAAGTTTCATTAAATCCTCCGCCTCGAGCCCTTATGAAGAAAATAACAGATAAGCCTCTTTTCCAATATCTTTGTCCGACAGTAAAAAGTTATTGTTCATGTGTAAGTAAATTATATTTACCCTATATAACCTTTTACATAATATTATTCAAGAGAAGATCAGTCATTTTATTTTTCTATCGCTCATAATAAAAGCAAAATATAAATAAACAAAATAAACAAAAATGTCTAAAAATATTAAAGTTACGTGCAGAAAATAATATTTTGTATCTGATAATAATGTATGTAAATTAATAATAGGAATTTCAGTGGTCGAAAATTAATATTACCAATATTAGCTTCAATTCTTATTAACCGTTAATTAAGTTTAATTAATAAATATTTTAAAGTACAAACATCCAAGCACAAACTTTGAAAACGTATGCTGAATATGCAACAGCTTATGTACTTAAAGCGGCCTATTGACTATCAATATTATTGCACAATATTTTGGGTTGTGCCTCTAAACCCACGCATAAAACTAATAAATTGTATATTTAAGATAGCAGTTTTTAAAACTCAGCGCCTGAATTTAAGAAAACTGAAGGGAAAGACGGCGTGATTAAGTATGTGCGAAGGAAGACAATTATGTTTCCGAGATTAATCTTTCAATAGAACTTTAGGAGCGATAATTTTGACTGTATTAAGGAAATGGAACAAAATTTTGCTAATATGAGAGCATCATAATGGCTTAGGTACTCATCTCATTTGATAAAAAAATGAATAATTGATAATAAAAAAATAATCATCTTAGCAAGGTTTGTGATAGGTCACTGTACTCACAGATGACCATCTTCTGGTGGGCTGCCAACAATAACAGTACTCTAATGCAATGCTGTAACACTCCGTCACCGATTAGCGGATGTGGTAGTCCAAAAATTCATAGAAAATAGTGTAACCTATCCTCAGATTTAAAAAAAAGGCCAAAACACTTATTTATTGGTAGTATGAATGAAGCATTGGCGGAATATTGTTTACCTCAAAAGCCTCATATGTGTGTTCAATTGTAACTGTATAGATTCGTGTGCACGATTGACGAATAACTGTATTTAACACCGAGAATGATGATGGATGGATCGCTATGGAAAGGGCAGTGCAAAAGGTTTCGTGTGAATAATGAGCGATTACTTTCGGAATATATAGTAACATGGTAGAACGAAGTGTACAATAGTATCTTTCCTTTTTGCATGAAACACAAATGTTAATAAAAATTGAAATGTTAATATGTGAAGGGTCCGAGAAAAGAGTTGCAAATCTAAGGAGAAAAAAATACACAGGACAATACAATAATTTTGTGTTGAAAAATAGTCACATTGTTGTTTTTACATTATATTATTAAAAAATATTTAATTGGCTAAAAAGTTCTAATGGAGGATGATACAATGGTGGTGATACTTTTTATTACAATTGCAAGTGCGTGAAGAGCTTAATTTTTCGCGTAAAGAACGGCGTAACGATTATACTTTCGCTAAGCCCACCTGTCTGCCAGGTTTGAACAACCAAGGAAAATTACCTGCTGTGGCTGACGTTTTAATTATTACAAGTCAGGTTGAAAAGTCGGTTTGCTATTTTACGAGTGGAATATTTCTTTTTGATTTTATTGCTGGAAATTACTCTCCAAGTGGATTTAAAAAAGTACGCGTCTGAAAAGCATGTTTACAATAGTTGATGAAAAAATAGAAAAACAACATTTGAAAAACTAATATTTAAATCTTTTTGCTAATTTTACTTTAATTTCATCACTTATATTGTAGGTCGTTAAACAATATTCGGCAGCGTAGAATTTTCTTTATTAACGGAACTTTTTGGACATCATGATATGAGTCCTCTTCAGCGTTAGTTACTTTGCATATCACATAAAAATATTTTTTTTTACATTTTTTTTTATTTATTTCCAACTATGTGTAACCCTTTATTCATTTATCTATCCCTCTAAGGTGTCAATTTTTCAATTTTGGCATCATTATTTTTTGATGATATTTGTACATTTTCTTTTTTTAATGCAGGTCTATAATATTATTATATTGCACACAATTTTTTTTAGAAATTATTATTTTTTTTAAGGTTATAAAATGCAGTGTCCCTACTTTTTCAAATTTTGTTAAGAAATTATTTACTACATAAATCCTTTTGTTTTATTCGATGTAAGAAATATAGCAAACCCAATTTTAAATTCCATTTATTGTATTTGGTTTTTTATACCAATCTATTATCATATTTTTGTTTGTTTTTTTAATAATTTTTTATCTATTAATGAGGTATACTTTTTTTTGAAACTTGAAAACTGGTATTGAATTTTGTGCTTTGTAAAATTTTATAAAACATTTTCTGTATGATCCTTAAGCGGCCTATAGACGGTCAATATTATTGAACAATATAGATTGCACAATAATTTGACGGTTGTCTTTTAACGTTCAATAATATTGTACAAAATTTTGTTTGTGCAATGAACATAAATAGTTTGAAGGCGATATTAAAGTTTGTGATACTTCACAAACTGGCTGATATCGCGCGATAATGCCAACAGACAATGATATATTTTCCAGATTGTACAATATATTTATATCATACGATGCTAGAAAATTTGAGATTAAAAAATGAAGTTATACGATGCTAGACAATTTTAGATTAAAAATGTATACAATTCTAAAAAATGTGTGATTTAAAAAAATTGAATTTATACAACGCTAGAAAATTTTGGATTACAAAATGTATACAGTGCTAAAAAATTTGAAATTAAAATAATGAATTTATACTATGCCAGAAAATTTTAGATAAAAAAATGAATTTATACAATGCCAGAAAATTTTAGATAAAAAAAATGAATTTATACAATGCCAGAAAATTTTAGATAAAAAATGTATACCATCATACAAAACGTGAGATTAAAAAATAAATTTATACAATGCTAGACAATGTTAGATAAAAAATGTATACAATCCTAAAAAATTTGAGATTTAAAAAAAAA
>CM077114.1:1591256-1603438 GCA_039619505.1 Cimex hemipterus | reverse complement strand
AATAATAATCTAATAATAATAATAATTTCTGACGTTTCTTTATAAAACTATAAAACAAGATTTAAATTTCTATTCAAAATTAAAATTTGTAGATTTGAGATAAGCTTATTATATGTTAAAAGGATTCTTTAAATTAAAAATAATAATTAATTTCAAATTCAACATACATTCGGTGCCATATTTGTTTTGGTTTGAATAAAATATAAAAGGTGCCTGACCAATATAAAAAATTATTGTAGTCAGGTCCGATCGTTAAAAACCTCTGGGGCCTTCAGGGTTGGGCCCAACAAAAAAGAAGAACAAAGCACGCTACATTACATCTATAATCGATTGATTGGTCAATGAAATTTAAGGAACGGGAGGTTTTTGTCTAATTTGCTTTAAACATTCTGAGTTTAGCCGATAACAGGTAAATCCTTCGAACTGTCGGCTGACCTTTATTTGTTCAGACGGTCAGCGAACGTTGGGCCGTTATCGATCTTCGGCCCCGAGTCTTCCGATATTTCTAATCCGTTATTCGCCACTTTCGTCGGATTTCAACGCAGAGAGAGCTATCGGCCGACGATCTTCCCTTGCAACATCACGTCTTGGAAAGTTTTCGTCTTGAAACTTTTTTTTTTTCCCCAACTAATTCCAGCGTCGAAAGTTCGCCGGAGGATTGCGACAGTATTGTTGGAAGTACTCTTTCCGGCTCCATCCATCCACGAACCGTCAGAGAAACAAAGATTGATGGAAATTTTTATTTACACTTTTAAAAATAACTTTATTGCAGACTTTCATATTAATGATATAACTATTTATATTCAAAAGAAAATAAGTACTTGTTTTCTCTTAAAATAGTTTAATCTTTAAAAAATAATTTCTAATCCTTATCTCATTCCCAAATTTCTCAATTAAAACTATTTCAATTTTGGTATTATTACGCAAAACTTTAAAATTTACAAGATAAATCGTTTCAATAAATTTTTTGGGGTGTTACATTAAATAAAGAATTTCCAAAGACCAAAGTCTTATTTTTCTTGAAAGCATTTTGTTTAAATCAACTGCGTCAATATTTTATGCAAATGTTTTTATCACAAACTCATGTAAATAAGCAACATAATCATCCATCATGGATGGAAACTGTAAGTAGCCTAGCGACGTGAAATGAACGATTCTAATCAAAATTCTTTTAGTGATACAACGTCAAAAAGCAGGCCCAAAAACAATTTTTTGGGGAAATGAAGTTTAAAAAATAAATCGGACTTGTTTTAAGCATTATTTAAAAACCTTAAACAATATTTTTCCTGGCAATAAAATTCACACAGTTTTTGACTAAATTTCCAATTTTCAATTAAAAATTCTAAATATCTCTAGATTTTATCAAAATTCAACGTTATTTTCGGCGTAAAAGCTTGAAGTTGAAATAAAAATGAGAAAAAGAAAAATGAAATCATCTCAAACTTTTCAAAGGTTTTGTTTTATATCAACGATTGTTAATTTATTTATAGAGGCTAGATTTATTTTCCCTTAATACTTTTGTGATTTTCAAAAATCCAAGGTGAACGTTTGAAAAAAAAAATACATTTTTTTACTTTTTACGTAATATAGTTCAAGACCTGAGTACTATTTTTCTCAACTTAAAAAAAACGAAAAGAATCAATTTGCGCACGTCCGGGCAAAAAAAATCGATTTATGAATTAGAGTTTACAAAAAGTAAGTTGCTTGAAATTGTATTTTATTTTATGTTCATTCTTCGGATTTGATAAATCCATAATGAACATTTTTTATCTCATCAAGACATCCTTTTTTATCTTTTATTATTATTGTTTTTGAAATCTTTTATTTTAAACACTTCATTTCTAAAATTTAGCCGTTACAAATTTCTTTTACCATGTTCTCGATGGATAATCCCACACGTTTTTTTATATTGATCACTGTTGCCAATGTTTAATACATTTATATAATCTTTTTCCTATCATCTTTTTTAATTAGGGCAAATTTGTCACAATATTTTTTTTTTAATTTATTTTAACCAATCATTTATTTTTGAATGCAAATACTTCTTCAATTATAGTACGAAAGGACTTTTTATTATTGTTTTTAGTTTTTACATAATTTTTATATGTATCTCTCAATGCATTACCACGTGTAAGAGCGTCTATTACGCTGGACGTGAAGAAGTGGAGAAATTGATTTTTCCTCGTGTCAGAAGCTGAAATGTGACGGAAAAGTGTGGACTTTATTGACCTTTACTTGATAATTATTTGGCGGTCGTGAATTGCGTAGGTTTTTTGAAAAACATTTTCTTTATCGTGCCTACGTTTCGACCTTTATTGAGATCATCTTCAGGGCTCAAAGTGTTCAGTGTCCGTTTTTTCTTGTGTATCGTGTTGAGAGTGCCCAGGAATGACAAACAAACACATTGAGCCCTGAAGATGATCTCAATAAAGGTCGAAACTTTGGCACGACAAAGAAAATGTTTTTCAAAAAACCAGATGCATCTCAAGACTTCCAAATAATTGGGGTATTGAGAATTTGATTTGACTTATTTAACTAAGAATTTTTTTGTGTCAATTGCAGTAAGTATATAACTGTAAATTTTCAAATTACTCCCCTTCGTATAATTAAAATTTACTTTTCTAAAGAAAAAGAGTATAGATTAATTTTTCTCTTTTCGTTATGTATACCCTGCCTTTGGCAATGTGTACTCAGAGTTATATCTTACAATTTAGGAACTCCGTGTTTTACGTAATACGCAATTATTTTAAAGATTTAAAAGTATCTGTATAAAAAAGTAGCATTGTATATTGTTTTTTAAGTAAATACTTTTAATCGTTACAATCTTGATTTTTTTTTGTTTATTGGACATTGGAAAATAAAATAGCAGATTTAGCTAAATGAAATGGTTTAAAAAAAAATTAACGGAGTAAAAGTATTTTACTAAAAGTGTTGCTATAGAATCAATGAAGAAAATATTCAATTCAGTGTGGAATTTTTCGTCCTATTGCGTTTATTACCACAGTTGCAGTCAACGTGGCATGGATTTTATGAAGTTTATCTGTCGTACTCTACCAACAGTGCCATCCTTAATTCCTGAAAATTCTCAAGTATGCTGTCCGGTAGGGTTTACGTGGGGATTACACGCTGGCGACACCAAACGTGGAACCTATGACCGTTCCACCTAACCACCAACGAACCTAGTTGTGGAGGGTCTTGAATTGTCATGCATAAAAATAATATACACAGCGAATTATAAAAATAGAAGAGTAATATTGAAATTTAATCGATTCAGGAGGAGCCTTGTGGCCAGTTCTCTCATCCCAAAAAAATTGAATTTATTGCCAAAGGTTGTCATTCTATGTTAACACAATCAATATTTGGTGCTTTATACAAAAAACTATTAATTAATTTTGTCTTTGGCCCGAATTGTAAAAACTGAAATGAAGCAACAATTTGTTAAAACTGCCTTCATCGTTATTACTTGATAATAAATGGTGTGCAATAATTATTTGTTATGTGTATTAGCGTGATATTTTTTACCAAGGTTGAAGTTTTACGTACGAATTTACATTTTATTAAATAAAAATTCCATTTCTCTATGTGGGGGCCTGGAGAAATAATGAAAATTCATTCGACGAATCCGGCCCAGTGAGTGAACGAATGAACAATTTAACTTTGACCTGATGTTCGCGTATTTTACACGCCAAAGGAAACAAACGAAAAGCTAGCTATATCGATTTGAATTATTGCCGAATCACGAGGCTGGAAATGTTTACAAACTTTCTTCATCAAGTAACATAAACTTTAAAAATTAATCAAAAATTAATTTTTCTCATTTCTTTTGGTTTTTTGCCACTGTATTTTGTGTATTATTACTACTCCGCTCTTCGAACCTAGATAAAAGAATTGAACGTGTACTAGCCTTTTCCGTCTAAAAATAAGATTGGATTGAACTGATCAAGTTTAATAGAAAACTTAAAATAAACCCCAAAGATGCAGTTCTTAGTGATTCCAGATTTCCTAATATTCTAATTAATTCGGTCAAATTATTAGATATTAGTAAAATATGTTTTAAAAAAATTGTTTGTGGTGTTTAGTGGCCGTTAGTCAATGATTGTTTTGAGATCGTGACGTAGTTTTAGAAAAAACATTTGCTTTATCGTTTCAACAGTCATCTTCACTGTTCAAAGTGTTTGTTTTCTACTTAATTGTGTCGGTCTTGTGTTGTCTCTCAATACGACATTCAAGAATGGCACAATTACGCAGGAAACAAATATTTTGAGTTCTGAAGATGATCTCAATAAAGATCGAAACGTACGATCCAGAAAATGTTTTACCAAAACCTACGTGACAATAGACGGCAGATCTCCAAATAATAATTTTCATTGTACTAGAGATTAAGTGTGAAATAAATAAAACCCCTACCTGGGTATAGGTCATCCAACAGCATGGTTCCACTTGATTTGCATCCAAACCCCAAAACTCCAATTCCTCTTCGAACAGAGGACCGCAGACGTCCGTCGGATAGTGCAGTTTCCCAGTTCTACAAAAGGTACATCGCATGAAGATTTTGTTATAAAAACGGATTCTTTGACATTCTGACCTGTAATAGTTGAGAACTTGAGCGAAGACACCGGGGTGCCTGTCGAAAAAGTACTCGTTCAGGATCGGATCATAGTTGGCAAGGGCTTCGGTCAGCCTGGAGAGCCTCGTCGCTGGGATCTTCTTGAGCGTAGCTTTGTACGTCTCATGCCGGATCCCACCAACGTTGAGAACCACCCGGTTCTCCGCGTCCAAGTTGATCAGGTTCATCTTTCACCTAAAAGAGAATTTAAGTTAATCCTATTGAGTTTCATGGTATTTCCCTTTATAAGTTCAAATACAACACGCATTTCGTAAAACCAATCAAGTTAATCTACCTAATCTTGATATTTATTTTATATGCAAAATAAATCAACCGTTCTTCTTCTCTATTTTTTTCTATTTCATCTCATTATAGTACGAAATTTAGTTGTCAACAAAAATTTAGGATTTGAATTTTTTTTTATTAGTTATTCATACTCTCTTTTACTCACTATTTTTTTCTATTCATCTATACACACCTCGCTTTGTTGTATATTAAATTCTTACATTTCTTCTCGAATTCTAGGGTTATGAACCTGCCATTTTGTCACTTCCGATCATCCTCGGTTATGTTCGTCGATTTTTGCTTCTGATACGCGTTTACAATTTTGAAAATAAGGAAAGCTGTCTAAATGACAGACAGACTAATCAGAGAAGATAAATTGAAAGCGAAATGCGGTCTGACAGACCGAGAGATGAATTTGAAGATAGATGGACTAAGATGATGGGGAACGACAAAAAATAAGTTGTTGATTGATCTAAAATCATTGAATAGCTAGCTGTCTATGGATTGGTCGTTCGTTACTAATGCACACACAATATATATATCTCGATATATTTGCTAAAATGACGTTATAACGTAGTACTCAAACTTTTAAGCTCTTAATGGATCTCGAAACTTCATTTAATTGTCAAAAATAACAGTTAAACTGTACGTTTTTAGTATAATAATACCAAACAGGGTAGTAAATCGTCAAAAATTATTCATTCCTTTCACGGCTCACATGTTATACTAAACCATCTCGACTGGCAATTCTTGCAAAACTAATGATCTGTGCGCCGTGAAATACACAAATAGTATGCTTTCTGAACCCGCCTCACGTTCGATACACGTTCTTTTTTTTCTCTCTCTATCTTTCTCAATCTCTCTCTCTCTCTCTTCCTCGCTACTTTCCTCTCACTCTCGTGCTTTCTTCCTCTTAAACCACTCAACATATCTATCTGCCAATCTGTATATGTATCTAACTATCCCTATATATATCTATGTATCTATATATCTTTTACGGATATTTAGTTACGTAGATATGGAGTCTCAGGATCGAGGAAAAAAAAGAAAAGGAGGAGTCTTGATGATGATGATGATGATATGTCAGGGTGTGTATACTGCGCCCTTTAAGAGCTATTGTATCCCCCGTTCTCTGCCTAAAGCACATCGGTGAGTCCTATTTCATCAAGGAATTTGATTAATAGGCCCGGTATTATTGGTTGAAGCTCTTCTATGGTCACATTGTACATCCCAAAACATTTCCTCCTACGGGGTAATGTCGCTCCGCAGTTTGTTAGCAGATGTGTTGGTGTTTCCTCTGCTTCTTTGCAGAATCTGCATGTGCCATCCTGGATTATTCCCATTTTCTTTAGATGTCCATTTAGTCTACAGTGTCCAGTTAGGAATCCTGTTAGGATTCGCAGTTTATTCCTGCCTCCTTTGACACATTCTGTGATTTCTTTGTTCCCAAAATTGGTTAGAAGATTCTTGGATTGCCTGTGTCCATTAAGCGAATTCCAATGTTCCCTTATTTTCTTTTTGTCCTTCTGTCTGAGATGTTCGTTGATAGTGTGGATTCCTATGCCGCAGAAGGGTTCAGGTCCTATCAGCGGTGTAGCTGCCCCTTTCTTTGCAAGGGTGTCCGCTTTCTCGTTGCCATCTACACCCATGTGTCCTGGGACCCAGCAGAGGCTTACTTTATTCTGCGTACCTAATGAATTTAATTTGGTTTTGCAGTTCAGTACCATCATTGAACTAATGATGTTCGCACTTAGTGCTTTGATGGCTGCTTGGCTATCTGGCATGATAGCTATATTCTTGTTTTTGTATCCTTATCTAAGTTGAATTGAAAGGAGGAGTCTTACACAGTACACAGAGAACATCTGCCAAAATAAGAGAACACATTTATCACCTTTGAGACATAAAGCATACCCTTTCAAACGAAAAGAATCTATTTTGGTTTTTATTAGAAAGGAAGATTCGATTTTAATTTATAACTATATTTTGATTGTCAGAGAATTAACTGTCATTATTTATTGTAAAAATATTTTTATATATATTACGAATAAAAAAAGGAAAATTTTAGTTTTGAATTGGCAAAAAGTTATAAGATGTTCATATAAAAAAGGAAACTTGTTAAAAAAATTATTTAAATTTCGTACTTTATAATATTACTAATTATCATGATAAGGGTTTATATTGTTGATGTCTAATTCATCGCAATGATAAACCGATTGTTTAGTGATTCATTTCAATATTTGTTCTTTTTGTTCTAAATTAAAAA
This sequence comes from Cimex hemipterus, assembly GCA_039619505.1. Classification (NCBI taxonomy): domain Eukaryota; kingdom Metazoa; phylum Arthropoda; class Insecta; order Hemiptera; family Cimicidae; genus Cimex; species Cimex hemipterus. The sequence goes on along the minus strand of CM077114.1, from coordinate 1,596,284 downwards.
CTTGATGAATAATTTCAAAATTAAAATTTGTTAACTACATTTATTTTGGGGAAATTGTTGCAAGTGGACAAATCTTATTAAATAAAATTAACAAACAACAACGTATCTATCTATCTGTCTGTCCGTCTTTCCATGTGACCCTCTATCTAGCCATATATCTTTCCGTTTTTACTCTTTCTACTTTTAAGCAATAGAAAAGCCCCTTATCAAAACATTGCTTGTAAGTATCAAAACTTTCGCCGTAAACCCACTTTATATCGCAAAAACCTATATATCACAATCTTTATGTAAAGTTTAATATCATGTGGACTTTTAGGTAGATTTTTACGAGTTTTTACATTCTTGGTAGATTGTTGGTTCTAAGTCAAACTTAGATGCGGAAGTTCAAATGGGATCTGACAACTATTTTTTTTTTTGTGCAAATATTCCCCTTGTCATGTATATGACAATTAGTAATGTCTCTTGAATTTGTCATGCACGCAAATGCACGTGGGTAAATATTTTTTTCAAGAATTTATGGAGATTAGTGGCCGTTCATTATTCCGAAATTGTGACATGCGGTCTGGTGTGATTTAAGTTTCGGAAAAATATTTTCATAATCGTGCCTCGTTTCGATCATTATTGAGATCATCTTCAGAGCCTGAGAATTAGAAAAATTGCTTAAATTTAACAAACTCATGTAAGATATGAAAAAAAATGAATTTATAATTTAATATTTTAAAATTACGCAACTCTAGAAAACTTTAGATTATAAGAATGAATTTATAAAATGTTAGAACATTTTATATTTAACAGAAGTGAATAAATACAATGCTTGAAAACTTTAGATTAAAAAAAAAAGAAAAAAAAATTCTAACATTGAATAAATTCACTTTTGTCAAATTTCAAATTTTTTAGCAATGTACAAATTTATTGTTAATCTAAAATTTTTAGGGAGTGTATAAATTCACATTTTTTAATCTAAAATATTCTAGCATTGTATAAATTCATTTTTTAATCTAAATTTTTTGGGCATTATAAATTTTTTTTTTTTAATTTAAAATTTTCTAGCATTGCATTAATTCATTTTTTTCTCATCCTACATGCATTTGTAAAATTTAAACACTGTTTATAAATCCCAGGCCCTGAAGATGATCTCAATAAAGGTCGGAACGTTGGCACGATAAAACAAATGTTTTTCGGAAACCTACATCTCACCAGACCGCATCTCGCGATCTCTGAATGAAAGGAAAATTTTAAAAATGAATAATGAAACAAAATCAATTCTGACGTTTAATAAAGATTTTAAAGATGTGAAACAATAAAATAAATAAAGTTCTTTTTGAAAGGAAATTTAACAAATAAAAATATTCTTCTTATTTTGAGACAAGCAAGTAACATTTGTTAATAAAATAGTTTTCTCGTTAAGGTTCGCCAAAACCACAGCCTTGATGGTACATTGATAATGGCTGAACTTTCTCCTTCAATGAGAATATCCTCTGTATTTTCCTTACAACAGAAAATAATATTTTAAACTTTATTTTTTTAAAAAGACGAATTCAACATTTCTAGCATTGCATAAATTCATTTTTTTTAATCAAAAATTGTCTAGCATTGCATAAATTTGTTTGTTTTTAATGTAAATTTTTTTTAGGATTGCGTAATTTTTTTAAATTTAAAGTTTTCTAGGATTGCATAAATTTGTTTATTTTTTAACGTAAAATTTTGTAGCTTTGAATACATTCGTGTGTTTTTAACCTAACATTTTCTAGCATTGCATAATTTTTTTTAAATCTAAAATTTTCTAGGATTGCATAAATTTGTTTGTTTGTAATCTAAAATTTTTAAGCATTGTACTTTTTTTAATCTATAATTTCCTACAATTGTGTAAGTTAATTATTATTTTAATCTAAAATTTTCTACCATTGTATGAATTCGTTTTTTTCACATCGTACACGTATTTGTAGAATTTAAACAATGTTTATAAATCCCAGGCCTTGAAGATAATCTCAATAAAGATCGAAACGTTGCAATGATAAAGAAAATGTTTTTCTAAAAGTCGAGATGAAAAAAGTTTATGGCACGAGAGGGATTCGAACCCACGACCTTCGGCTAGATACGCCGCTGCTCTACTACCTTACGAGTTTTCGCTCCTTTTGCCATATTCCAAATGCCGTGTAATAGGTTTGGATTCTCGACGACAAATGAAATGGCGACGGTGAGCTTGAGGTGAGGGTGAGAGGAGTTGATGTCCGAGAGGATCGAAGTCATGATAGCTCAGGTGGTAGAGCAGCGGCGTATCTAGCCGAAGGTCGTGTGTTCGAATTTCTCTCGTGCCATTAACTTTTTTCAACTCGAATAAAAACCGTAATTAATTGTCATATATGTCGAGTGGACCACGAAAATACTGAATTCGTTTTTCTAAAAATTGGGTCACACCAGACCGCACCTCAAGATCTCCAAATGATTATTTTTAACATGTTTTTGAATTGCACTGAACAGTTCTTTTTATGCAAGGAAGAATTTTAGCTGTTTATTTTTTGTACCTCAACCCTGAGCAAAGACTTCCTCCTTCTTACTTTTAATAATTTAGCTGTTGCATAGTAATCTTTAGTTTAACAATGATTTAATATAAAAATATGTGTTAGATAGTGGCTTAATATGAGAGGAATTAATTGAAAATTGATATATTTCCTTTTTTTTTTTTTTTAAATTGACTAAGTATGGCTTTACGTACGCTGGGGAATCGTTCTAATCGTAAAGTGATGATATTGAACTTCCACGGTCAAATAGAAGTACGTTTAAGTGTTTTAACACTACCATTTTTACCAAAGCAGTATGTCGTTATTATCAGTTCCTACCTAACTGACAGACTGTTTAGAATCAAACAAGAAGATCAATATTCAAAATTAAGAGCAATAAATGCAGGAGTGCCACAAGGTAGCATATTAGGTCCACTGCTTTACTTGTTATACGCCATTGATTGTCCGAAAATAGATGGAGTAAGAATTGCAAAGTTTGCAGATGGCACAGCGGTGATATTACTATGAATGTTTTTACGAGGGTTCGCAACAGCAGAGGTCATATAAACCCTCAGGGTGCTGGTGTTTTTTTGAAAAAAGCCCATTTGTGGAGTGATGAATTCCTCGTCAACGCCTAAACCGTTGCGTCCACCAAGCCCCCTTCAATTCATTATTCTTTGTATATAGATGATATGATGCGCGCCGTGTCAAAGGCGGAACCTTGCGGCCACCGACGCCCCTACTAGGATCTATTACCTGTAAGCCGGTCCCGTCGTAGTTAAACTGTAAAATAATAACCATCTAAGTAAACAAGGATCGACAAAGGGGTCCTTTGAAGATGCAGACCCAGACCGGCACGACGTGTACATTTGGCAAATCTAGCTAGGAAATGGTTACGCACGTAGCCAGCTAGGTAAGAACGTCCAAATACGAAGCAGACCCAGTCGGGAACAGCAAGATACATCTGGCACATCTGGCTGGGAAATGCCTACCCAGGATCCATTTAAGTAAGGAAAGAGGGTTATCGTAAATGGGGAGTACGTCAAATTTGTACGATACCGCCGTCTTTGTCGGCCCAGACGCGTCGGGAAAACTCCCCCAGACCTTTGGAGTTTCCTTTTCACCCCTACTCCGGGAGAGACCCGGTATAAAAAGGGATGATTGGAAAACCGAAAGGCAGTCAAGGATAAGAGGCTCACCCCCAGTCAGTCTGAATCAGATCCCAGGATCGGGACAGAAGCAGCCACACTCCGTCTGGGATACACCAAGGAGACGCAGCCAACCAGAGCCAGCGAGGACCACCCGTTTCGACCCATCGTGACAAGTCAGAGGTCGAGACAAGAGATGCTGTGGACCTGGATCGTGGCGAGTATCGTGTGGGGTAAGTCCCATTGTCAATAGACTCATCCCAAATGTAGAGTTGTGGCTGACTAATAGATAAATTAATATTAGCAATTAGAGTATCGTGAAGAAAAGGAGTTTTGCTCAATAAATGTCTCTGAATACTGTCTCTGATTTATTGTATTCAGGAACCTTACCTTCCCGTACACAAAAATAAGTAGCGACGCGCTTACGCCGACCCATCTCTTGTCGCTTATAAAAAGAAAGCGAATATTGGGAGATAATTCGGCCTCCGCGACGTCGTCCGCTTACACACCCATTCAAACAAAATCCTCTCTGGTAATGACCTAAGATGCCAAGCTGAGATGGAAAGAACACGTGAAGAAAAAAAGGACAGAATTTTTTTAAGGTAGACTTCTATTCTGGTTGATAGGTCGTGGCTGCAATCTTGTTACACAAAATAAAATATTTTCATATGAACCAGTCATAGCCTATGTGAGCATATGGTATTCAACTGTGGGGTTGTACCAAACACAGCAATATCAAAATCATACAAACACTCCAAAATAGAATCTTACGTAACATGGTCAATGCACCTTAGCACATAAGTAACAAGGACTTACATAGGGATCTTAAGATTCCTGAAGTCATGGAGGAAATACAAAGATTTGCCGGCAAACACCAGGCCCGTCTCAGCCCGCACGAGAAGTCGAAGCGATCAAACTCTTACACAACCGAAACATGGTCCGAAGAAGTAAATCTTATTGTACCAATGCGTTCATAATAATGTAAACATTTATTATTGTAGAATTAACGGTTAGTTTAATAAGACCAGTTTTAATAAATAAATTGAATTAATTAAAAAACTACCATTTTATTACATAAATAATGTATAATTCACCATTAAAACTTTCACAACTAGGCTCTTAATTATGAAAGCAATAACAATTAACGGCATGAATAATTAAATTGTATGAATAATTGGAAACAATCATTTTTCTCGTACGGTTCCCCTCGTCGATAAAAATATCCATCCTCTTTAATAGGGAATAATCAAAAACCCATCGCTCATCGTATTGGCCTTTAAACAGTGTTTAAAGGGCGTCCAACCCTTACAAAATCCGACGAAAGCAGTTTTGGACAGATACCAAAGTCAATAATGGTCGACTTAACGACGTGTAACGGC
>CM077114.1:1513103-1526610 GCA_039619505.1 Cimex hemipterus | reverse complement strand
CCCATCGCTTGTACAGGTCTTTACCTCATACAGCATATTGCCCATACAGCGTTTTGCCCACTCACTTATTTGCTTATCCAGGGCATCTCTCAAACTGCACTACGCTCAAACAGCTCTTTTACCATGCAACAATTCGCTCATATAGTTCATCGTTCCTACAGACCTTCACCTCGTCCGGCACATCGCTCATATACCTCATCGTTTCTACAGATCTTCATCTCATACAACATATCACTCATACAGCTCTTTATATAAAACGCATCGTTTCTACAAATCGTTACCTCATACTCAACTACTATTCCAGGTCGTTTGACCTTCGGAGACCGACTTTATGCGTTACTGCCCCCATTCAAAAATCTACCGCCCGCGATCTTCTTATTAATTCATTAATAATAATGTAATAATGAGTTACGAAAAAGATCTGATTCATTTTGCTGAGTGAACGGTTTTGATCCATCCCTTAAAATGAATCGTTTTTTACATCTTTATTTATTAAACCTTCTACTTTTTAACAACTCTACTTCCTTTTCTTTTTTCTCGCGCGTTTTTAGGCCTATACAGTTTTTTTAATTTATTGTATAATAAGCTAAATTTTTGAGAAAGAGTATGGGCACTTTCTATCGTATAGAAATTTATTATCTTTCTGAAAAACCTCACGTTAGCGAAATTACATGGGGTCTCATAATATTTTACATCCCTTATTTAAAAACTAACTCGTTCAAATTCAATTAAAATTAAATTACCTCTGCTAATATGTTTATTTACATGTTTCACACTTGTTTTATCTTCGAGAAGTATCTGATAATTAAGGTCGTGACAAATCTATTCGATTACAACCCCTTTCTTGTTGCTAGGCTCGTAGAACTATTCTGTGTTTCTCTAATTTGCCACCTATGCTAGAAACCATTACATTTGATATGATTAAATTAAAACTTTTATATTTTATTTTTCAATTTTTTTGGTTAAAATTAATGGCTTATCACATTATCCTAAGTAGTCAGAAAGCTAAAATATCGAAAGGGAACACATTCTACTTGCGTTTTCAAGTTAAAGTTCATAAGGAAGCACTGTACAAAAAGTAAAAACTAATCAAAGGATCAGTCACAAGATTTAAAATATTTTTATTATTTTTTAAAGAATACTCAAAACCAAAGGGAAAAGCTAAAAAGAAGACTCTTTATGAAAATCCAAATTGAAATGTCTACGAGAAATAATGAGTGGAGAAGGAAGTTCATTCTGGCGTCCCGCAAGGATTTGCATCATTGATGACAAAGTCTAAGTCTACGGTTATTAGAGTGTGTCTTGGAAGTGAGATGAGCGCTCCAACAGAGGGTTGTAAGCTTTGACCGACGAGCCGTCACTTTGTAATCACAAGTAGTGCCACTTAATCCCTGGCCCCGTCTACAACACTAATCTTACTACGGTGTACCGTCTTTAAACTGAAGAAACAACCGCCTGGCAAGTACAACACGTCTCGTCGTGTAATTTCCCAGGCATAATCAGATTTTCACGGAGATGCTCAGAGAGAGATTTTTTTTTAAAACAAGCTTAGGACGACAAAAACATTCTAAATATTCTTCTCGAGACCGTAGGCATCACGTCTAGGAATCCAATGAACAACTCGGTCAAATTGAGCCCGAATTTCTTTTGAAAATGTTCAAATATAAAAAATATTAACAATTTTTTTAACAAAAATATTTTACACAGAAAACAAACAGTTTGAGTGAGTAGAAATACTTACTAAATAAATATAAAAAATATATTTTGCATTCTACAAATTCACTAAATTATCACAATCACACACAATCGTTAAATTCCTCACATCAAACATTTCTTAACAATTCTCAAATTTATTTTTCACATCCCTAATCATCCCTTCTTATATAATCCTGAAGCGACCATTGCCCATTTTTTCCCATTATCCGCTCCTTTTATCTCAAAGAAGCCGACTCCTCGCATAAAAATGCCTTTCTATCCTGACTTCCTTCCCCACCCTGTCAAATTCCAACGTATATAAACATAAAACTTACTGGGACTTTCAATACGACACACCCAACCATACACCTGCACAGAAAACTTACATTTTGAGTGAGTACAAATACTTTGAGTAAAATTCACTTTTTATACAAATGTTAAATGATGGGGTGAGTGTGGTGTTCAATACTTTCCAAAAGGATAGTTCCTACTCACAGTAAGTTGTTCTGCAACGATCCGGATTTCGAGCCTCTTAGCTCATCATCAGGTTGAAGGACTTCTACAACCACGTCTCTCGACGTGCATTGCCAAAGTGAAACCGCTGATACCTCCGCCAAAGCGACGTTCCAATTAACAGCTGATTTTTAATGACGCTCAATTTGAACGTGCGAAGCGCGGAAATTATAACACAAAAAATATTAGAATAAAAGTAGATTTCTTTTAGATGGTCCTTAAATTCCGAAAATTTGCTCGATTTAGGCAAGTGTTCTTTTACTCTCGTTTTTATTTCTCTACCGCTTTGTCCTATGTATTTAATATCACAATCATTACAATTGAGTTGGTAAACCCCGCTTTTTGCCAAATTGTCTACTCTGTCTTTAGGACTTTAAACGAAACAACAATAGGACTCAGTTACCCCACTATAAACGAATCATTAGGTTTCCGTTGTTTGCCATACATTGGGGGATTATCAGAAAAAGTTAGCAAAATTTTTAAACAAGAAGGGTTTAGAATAGCTTTTAGAAGTACGGGCTCACTTAGAATCATACTTTCAAGACCTAAAGACAGAGTAGACAATTTGGCAAAAAGCGGGGTTTACCAACTCAATTGTAATGATTGTGATATTAAATACATAGGACAAAGCGGTAGAGAAATAAAAACGAGAGTAAAAGAACACTTGCCTAAATCGAGCAAATTTTCGAAATTTAAGGACCATCTAAAAGAAACAAAACATAAATTCAACCCAAATCTAAATACGAGAGTGTTGCATAGTTTCAACAAAGGGAAAGAACTAGATTGGTTTGAGAAATTCGAAATTAAAAAATGTAAAATTGAACATGGTGATAAATGTATTAATAATATAACAGATTTTGATCTACCTCCCATTTTGGATTTGTATATAAATAATATCAAACCTCCAAAAATTAAACTAATTATTTTAATTGTTACTACTTTTATTCTAATATTTTTTGTGTTATAATTTCCGCGCTTCGGACGTTCAAATTGAGCGTCATTAAAAATCAGCTGTTAATTGGAACGTAGCGTTGGCGGAGGTATCAGCGGTTTCACTTTGGCAATGCACGTCGAGAGACGTGGTTGTAGAAGTCCTTCAACCTGATGATGAGCTAAGAGGCTCGAAATCCGGATCGTTGCAGAACAACTTACTGTGAGTAGGAACTATCCTTTTGGAAAGTATTTCACTTTTTATACTTCCGACATGTATTTGTTAAATTTAAACAATGTTTGTTCCCAAACATCCCAGGCTCTGAAGACGATCTCAAAAAAGTTCGAAACGTTAGAACGGTAAAGAATATGTTTTTCTGAAACCTACATCACACCAGACCACATCTTACGATTTCTGATTTCTGAATAATAAAAAATATAAACTTCATTATATCTATTCGGTAATTAAATAAAAATTATACAAGAGCCATTAAAATAACAATGAATTCACTTCAATGAACATCTACGTCATTTTCTTTTATCAAAAATTAAAGATTTTTCTATGATTAAAGTCCTTAAGTTAACACTAATGGGAGATGATTAGTGTGCAAAAAAATCTCGAAGCCATTATCATTAAAGGGACCTTTTCATAGTTGGTTGGTGGCTTCTCAGGACGAGAAAGTGAAGATAGGTGTTTGGTAGTAAGGTTAAGCTGGATCGAAAGCTTGCTGTGGGACTTTTAAAGCTTCAAGCGCATCAATTCCTCAGGTGAAAGAACGTTAGGATCCTTGTGAACATCGGAGAGTAAGTAGCACAGCAAGAAACTTCGAATTGGGTGGATTACATGAGCTATATTAGAGCGCTGGCAGAACCACGCAGTTCCAGTATGTCCAAAGTGTTCTCAATAATGACTTGTACAGAATTAATTAGGGATGGGTTTTTGTTTTTTGTTTTTGAGTACTTGATATTCCTCCACCGTAACCTAATCTAGATTGAGTTCGATGGAGTACTTTTATAAATATCCCGCCGAACACACACTCTTACTCTCTCTACGTTCGATTAGCGATGATGACGTTATATTTCACCCTTACCGCTAATACATACATGAACTCAGACAAAACATACAGACACAACACATAAGACATATTATATACAATAAAGAAACTATTTCCCGCAAAACGCGGAACATGGGACTCGCTACCGAGCTCGAGAACTCTTCTTAAATCCGACGGCATGCCTAGCCATGACACGCCTCTTTTAAGTGGGACAAATCGAGCAACCTATTTCTGCGCGGGCTTTGGACCAAAAGCAGGCGCCCATGTGTCAACCGCGTACCCGCGTCAGTCGGGTGAAGACGATCCCTCGTCTCCAGCTCAGGTTCTCTGGTACGTAGGTTGACTCGCAAGAGCTTCTCCGACTATCCCGCCCACAGACGCTGCCATCTTCCTTTCATCTTTTTTTTTTTTTTTTTTTACTGAGCTTTTTGTTGTTAATGTAGCTGGCAAATTTTGTTTAATGTAAATGTATACAGTGCTCATTTTTTATGAAGTCTTACCTTCCAAATTTTATTTCACTAGTTTTTGATAGACTAGTTAATGTTCTTAGATTTTAGAGGTTACTCGAGACATTTCTCTATCATAAACATACTTTAAATATTCACGATTGAAAATAAAATTGAGTATTATAAATTCAATTAAGAAAACGCGACAAACCTAATAAAATTAAAAACCTTTTCTTACGATTACATAATTATATTAGATAAAAATTAAGCATAAATTCTAGGTACGAAACCGGAATAATAATCTTCATAAAATCAATTATTCGGCCTGAAGTTGAACTGTCATTAGGTATATTTAAATATTTGATCGTATATAAAAAAAAATAATTGAGGATATCAATCATCTTTTTTCTTTTTGGGGGGGGTGATGATTTTTTTTCAACCAGCTTATTTTATTGTACTGGACTTCTTTAAATATTAATTCATAAAATATTTTTTAAACGCTCATTTTTTCGATCAATTTGCACCAATTAATGAAGTAGATATTAAATTTCCATAAAAAATCATCAATAGTAAATTTTTTGTTGAGATATAAATATTAAATTTAGCCAATAGTGCATATGGCATATTTAAACATTTTTACTTATATCATTCTTGAAGATAATTCTTATTTTATTAATCCGATAATTTGTTAAAACGCAAACTTGTATAGGTACAAACCCCAAACTATGAATTTATAGGAAAAATTGTTGTAAAAGGAATTTAATATGTCTTTCAGAAGTACCACCAGAAAAAAACATACATTTATTACAAAGAAAAAATTATTCAAGAACTATTAAAATCTCTTAAAATCTGAAAAGAATAGGTGGTTATGAACAATTCCAGAACCTATTTGAAGAAAAGAAAATCGTTTCCTTGAACTTCGTGAACCTCGAAACCGGATGTTAAATCTAAGAGTGAAATTGACTTTCTACGGTAACAGATTACTTAGTGAAATACTAAGAAAGAATGAAAATATAATGTTGATTGAAGAGCTTTTAGGATTTTAACAGTAAGTTCAAGTCGGTAATTGTTTTCCAATTAGGCTAAACCCGCACGACTGCTTAGTGTTGCGGAAGTGTAGGTTCGCGCCGTGCCGGTTCCTAACTACTCATTCTTAAACGTTGTCCGAATGTAGCCAACAACAGCAAATAATTTTATCACCATAAAAATAATCCAGTAAGTACTTAAAATATACTTAAAATTAATTCTTTTAATATTGAAATTATATTCAAAGCTCGGAACGAGTGAGTAAAAAGAGTCCCACCAGTTTGGTTTTTTACTTCTTCTTTCATTAATTATTTAATTTTATTAATAATTTAACAATTATTTTTATTTAAAAATATTTATCTTTAAACAATATTTGTATGGAAAAATACATGTTTGTTATTTATTCATTTTTTCAAACGATAGCGTTATATGAATGCGCCATGTTTTTCTAATATTTCCTCGAAATTTCTTCTGCCATTGATGTTCGATTCGCGATTATTGTTGGGTGAGATTTTTTTTTTTATTGAAGCCCTTCGAGTCAAATTATTTTATAGCTTTAGAACAGAATTGATACCGTTCGATTACGGTGACTCGGCGATGGGGCAATATTACCGACGTTATTCCAGTAGGTTCAGTATTGAATGCAAACGCAATAATGAAATGAGACCAACAGTCATCAACAATAATAAAGCCGTCCAAGAGAGCCGACCGTAATATTGAAAACGTCTTTACTCTCGAATTAAGAAGTTTTTTCAATTTTTTACCTCTGCTGAAAAATCACATGTTCGCGCGTAAATTTGCACATTTGTCCGAATGTTACAAGCCATTTTTATAACAACTTTAGGTAATAGTGGGAAAGATGAGTTAGAAAATTTATAGTTAAGAAATTTCAAATTGAATGTCCAATATACAAAAAAAATTTACAAAAATTGAGCAACACATAAAGTAAAATAGTTCCTTATATAAAAATATATGCAGATATTTTAAAAATTTAAAATCCTTATGAAATTAAACCTACTTGTTTCAGAACGTGCTATTAATCAAAACAGCTTGCCACACGTTGGCAAATACGAATATAAAATTTTAATCAAATTGATTCAATGGTTTAAAAAAAAATGCAAAATCGTCGAAAGGCTTTTTCCCGTGTAGATAATATTTGTTTGTCTTGTTTTAATAAAGCTTTTGTGAAATTAATAATTTTTAAATAATAAAACGGATTATTTTTTATACATAATTAATATGATCTGAGCGAATAACGTTAGAATAAAAATAATTAATTTCCTTTTTAACTTGGGATTTAGAATGATTCAATATAAACCTTCAAGGTTTTTTTTTTTCTAACAAGACTGGGATTACAAGTGATTTATTATTCCTGTGTTTTTTCGCTGGGCAACATTTATACACTATAGGCAACAAAACACTTCCATGACGAAAAGAAATAATTCACCGACAAAATAACACCTTGAAAGAGAGAGGAGCGATAAACCTTTAAGGCTTATTTATATCCGGTGTCAAAACTTTTTATTCCAGCCACACCTGGAAACTTAGACTCTCTTCATCCAGTTATACAGCCCGTGAAATAGATTGTACTTTGTACCCGGGCTGGAATTGTTTCAATTCAGTTTCCATACGACGACGAGTGAAACCCAACTCGGTGTTAAACAATTTTATCAGGGTTGTGCGATTTTTCTCCGAGCCCGCATCCCGCTCACAATGTAATTCCACCCAGTATTCCCTGGTCACGCTAATTAACCATGATAAAGGTCGGCTCCCTTTAAGCTATTTGGAGTATTCAGAACGTAACCTAACTCAAGAAGGGTTTTAATGGAATAATATATTACAGCATTGTGTCTGTCGCACCTTGTGATTTGTATAATTCAACCCAAACCGAGGCTATTCAAGGAATGCCCCTGCCTGCCTTTTCACCCATTTATATCGCGAACAATCGAATAAAGATTAATTTTTTTAATCAAAAATCCTGGTGATAATATTAATATTGCTTTAAAAGTAGGCTTTATTGGAAGAACAATAAATTACTTAAATGAATATGTCCTAATTAATGTTTTAAATTTTCCAATCTAAAATGACTATTTAATTTGAATATATAATTTTCATTAATTTTTTTGGAAGAAAAAAATTTTTCATCTTAATTTTTTAATGTTTACAATTTATACTAAATATCATCAATACTCACTTTACTCAAATTTTTATTGCCAGCACTGTGCATCATTTTATATTGTAAAAGAATTTATTTGGTCAAGTACAAATCGAAAATATAAAAATTTAATGTTACATTCATGTAGAATTATTTTGTAAGAATCCTCCTACGTACTTAATTTTTTAAATTTTCTAAAATGTCTTTCATTTTTTTATTTTCTATTATGTGAGAATCGTTTTGCGATCATGAGATGAGGTTTGGTGTGACATAGGTTTAAAAAAACATTTTCTTTATCTTGCAATATTTCGAGCTTTAATCAGATCATCTTCAGGACTCGAAATGTTTGTTTTCTGTGTATATGTATCATAGTGTGTCGTGTTGAGATGGCCACCGTTATGTAAGAATTAAGTAAGGTTTGCTTAACATGAAAAAGGGCAGCGTCAGGTGCGGGATTCGAACCCACGACTTTCGGCTAAATCCGCCGTTGCTCTACCTACCTGAGATATCGTGACCCATCTCAACCCAACTTTTTTTCTATCTTCTTTTTGCCATTTTTCAATCAAAACGTTACTTAAAGAATAATGAATTGAAAAGAACTTATTTATTCAATTGGACCGCGAGACCTAATGGATTGTTGTATTTTTAATTAGAGCCATTTTAAACTTTTTTTTCTCAAAATATTGTTATTTTATTATACCCAGCTGTTTATAAAAATTTAAAGAAGTAAATATCCTTAAATTGAATAGAGTGTGACATTACGGTGAGATCTGGAAGGTCATGAACATGTACTTTGATCAAGGTTGTCTCTGTGTTTTGACAGTCCTGCCCTATTAATGGCCCGTTGCACCAGTCACGGTTCAAGCCGGGTTCACTGGAACGTCGTTCACAATTTGAACGTAGTTCAGATTCGGGAGCGTTACACCATGTGCAGGGGACCACCGTTCAACTGAGCCCTGTTCAACCAGTCGTTGGTACTACTGATTATAGTCTTTTTGTACGATTATAGCTATACGTCGTAGTTTTTCATTGGTTGCATTGTTTACTGTTCCGCTTTCTCTAGTCTTTTTGAGTTGATTTCATTGTTTTCTTTAATCAGTTTTAGTGTAAGTATTATTTCATTTAGTTTAAGTAGTTTTTAGAGTCTTTCAATTAGTTTTATTTTGTAGTTATTATCTATATCCATTGTTTGTATTATTTCATTTATTACTTCAAAATATGTCGGACAAAAAACGGGCGGCGAATTTCACAAAAACTGAGGAGAATATATTGTTAGACTTAGTTCGGAAATATGTCCGAATTGTGGAAAACGAAAAGACAGTCGCCGTCAGTGCCAAACAAAAAGCAGACTGTTGGCAACAGATTACAGGGGAGTATAACTCTCATGAGGTTACTGCGAGAAGCAGTGCCGTTTTAAAAGGGATGTACGACAATATTAAGAAAAGGGGGAAAAAACTTTCTGAAAAAAATGCCCATGTGGGCCACCACTTCCAGCTGACGACAGTCAGGACAAAGTGTAACTAGATATACAGGGTACCCAGTTAACTGGTTTCCAAAGCCAGTACGATGATGATAAACCAGGTAAGTTATTCATATTTCACTTTTAACCCTTATTTTAAATTAATATTCCAGAAAACGAAAGCATGAACGTGGGAGTGGTTGAGATAGAGACACAATTGCAATATTGTGTGCACAGGTGTAAGTACTTCATAAATAGATATTTATTTTAACATTTGCAATAATGGTGTTCTTTTTCAGAAAGAAGATGAACTAATGGCACTAGATGAACCGATAAATGTAGCAGACGATTTAGACACAACGAGCCGTGTCTGGATCAAATAAAAGCAGACCAAAAAAGTCGGACAGAGGCAAGGTGTTAACAAAAAACAAATTGATAATCTAACAAGGGAAAATTTAAAAAGGGCAAGTTTGAAAAACATCGAATTTTTCACCGATTGTTCGTTTTCTATTTTGGTAGCATTTTGCTTTATGCATGTCATTACACTTTATTTTAAACATGTATATCATAATTGAATATGAACTAACATTTTTTTAAATGTGGAAAAATCATAAGTTCTATTCTTTGAGATATAGCTTTTAGTAATATTTAGAACAATCAATTAAAATTTGGCAATCAAAAATAAATTCGTTTTTAATGTAGGTTGGAGAATATTACTCTACAAGATTCCATTAAAACAAAACCGATTAAACAGAGTGTACAGTCCCTATTGTCGAAAGTCTGATTCGCAATTGTATTCGAGATATTTCATTTTTCATGTTCCCTCATAAAGCCCTCGTATTTCGTATAATTTTAAACCAACAGTAAATTTGATCTTACTTAGAAAATAAACTTCTACAAACTTCAAAAGTTCCTATCTGAAGTGCAAGTAAGATTTTATTACTTATATTTATACTGAAAGATAAAGCATGCACAGAAAAGTTGCCCCTACTAATGAGTGTTTAACAGATTTAATTAATTTCGAAAAGTTCAGTAATCAATGAGGTCAAATTAAAGGTGAATTATTAAGTATTTTATTTTTTGGTTATCAAAGGTACTGGAAAAATTAGTCATTAGTTATTCAGAAATCGTGAGAAGCGGTCTGGTGTGATGTAGGTTTTAGAAAAACGTTTCGGTCCTTATTGAGATCATCTTCAGGGCCTGAGATTTAAAAACATTGTTTACATTTAACAAATAGTAACGACATGTATTTGTTGTAAGTAAACAATGTTTGTAAATTTCAGGCTCTGAAGATGATCTCAACAAAGATCGAAACGTTGGCACGGTGAAGAAAATGTTTTTCTGAAACTTACATCACATCAAACCGCATTTCACTATTTCTCCATAAATACAGTTTAACGGTCACTAATCACAACACATTAGTCATTAAAATGATGAAACTTCAATTAAAAAATTCAAGTAATAAAATATAAATAAAAAATACTCTTTGGTACAAAATTTAATTTAAAAAAAAAG
Source organism: Cimex hemipterus (assembly GCA_039619505.1). Taxonomy (NCBI): domain Eukaryota; kingdom Metazoa; phylum Arthropoda; class Insecta; order Hemiptera; family Cimicidae; genus Cimex; species Cimex hemipterus. Next base: position 1,515,816 of record CM077114.1, on the reverse strand, counting down.
AACGGTCTTGCATTGGGCAAGAAGGTAGATATTTTGAATATTTACTTATTTTAAATGTTTGTTTTTTAAAGATTGCGAACGAAAATGTTGATCATTTTCACACGAAGCTGGAAAGTGAAGAACATAGTTCTTACAATTGGCAATCTGGGCTCTGAACAATAGGGACTTTTTAGTTCCGTTTTACTTTTAGGATAATCTGTAGTATTGACGTCCGGTCGCCCAGAATACACAAATCAGTTATGCAAACATCAACACATCAGGAGGTTATCCGACAAGACGAGTTAGACTAAAAAGTCCCTATTGTCGAAAGTTTGATTCTCAATTGTATTCGAGATATTTCAGTTTTCTGGTCGCTTCAATGTTTTATAACTTTATTCTCTAAAGTCCCCCCGCATCTCACACAATTTTAAACCCACTTTAAATCTGATTTTACTTTAAAAATAAACTTTTCCGAGCTTCAAAAGTTTGTGTCTAAAGTTTAAATAACATCTTATTGCTTATATATTTAAAGATGTGAAACATAAAGAAAACTTCAATAATTATTAAGATCGAATTAATGTTTAATTACTAAAAATGTGGATTTTTGTTAAGAAAAAGTCAGAGAAAAATTAGTCGTTAAGATGATAAAACTTACGTTTTAAAAAAAGGAAGGTAATAAAATATAAATAAAAAATACTCTTTGGTAAAAAATCTAACTAAAGAAAAAAAAGAACCTTCTAAAAATGAACACTTGCAGTTTTGTGCAAGGTCAAATTTAAAAAAACACTTATCATTTTCGTGGCTTTTTCTAAGTTCATTCTATATTTGTAATCGTACTTGCTGAAAGAGAAGCTTATGATGGAAAAGGGTTGTGAGAGTTTGAGGTAACCTGGAACGTGCAATATTTTTATTATAATTAAGAACAGGCTTTGAATAATAATGGCGTTTAGTTCATTTTCGCTATTTTATTAAGGATAATCTCCTGAAGTATCGATCGTTCCCTGGAGAACCAAAATATTAATCGATTATTGAAACATCGATACTTTAATACATGTCAAGTTGGACAAAAAAATCCCTGTTGTCAAAAGAATGATTCTCAATTTTTATTCGAGAGAAATAACGCTTTCCACTTTAGTCCATTAAGTCCCTCGTTGCTGCATTGTTTCACTTGTATCACGTTTCACTACGAGTTAGAGGAGCTAATTTTTTACAATTTTTTTCACTTTTTCAACTTTACTTTCAAGTTGGGAAGTTTCGCTGTTTGCAATATTCTTCTATATTTGCATATTTTGCAGTCACACAGGTGAATAGTAAAAACAAACCAAGAATTTTCAAAATATACATGTAATCAATATACAAGAAACTATAAAATTGGGTACAAGTATTTTTTAAAGTCAGTTGAAATGTGTCGATCGTTATAGCCATTTTGCTTACGTGATGTTTGCATAACGGTAAAAAATACTGCTGTCCAATAAACACGCATGTGTTATTTTTTATTTCTCATAATCAAGATTGAAATGCAAAGAAAAACAATACGTTTGATAATAGATCTGCTTTAGCAAATACTTTAAGTCCAGATCACCCTTTGCACACGTGATATAAGCCAAATAATAATAAACGAACGATTAAGGCGATTTATACAAATTATATGTCGAATTGTTCTGTGTTAAAAGTTTTAAAGGTGAATTAATGATGACATTATTGCGTGGTTATGACTCGCGTGTAAGATAACGGGTCAAACGTATATTTTATGCAAATTGGACTAACATAAAACCCATCCTGTTTTGGCAGCTAACAAGGGATCTAGGTTAAAATAACAATGTGCTGTCACTGTTCAGTTTAAAATCCGTGATAAACGCTTGTTTGACAAATCTGAAATTTCTAATAACAACCTTATCCGGCGTGTTTAAAAAATTCATCATTTTTGAACGTTTGAACAATTCAAATTCTATTGATTTCTTTAAATAAATTGAAGTTATTAGAATAAAATTTGACAAAAAGGAAAATGAACGTGCAGCATTTTACCTTCAGAGAGATTTTCTATTTGTATTCTGTAGTTAAACCAATTCAATGTAGTGAAAAAGTAAAAACAGTATATATGTACTTTTAGATTTATGAAACAAAGAGGATCATATATGATTGTGGAGACAAATCAATCCCCCGGCTTTATCTTGTTACGTGGGAGATATAAAAAAATCGATGACGGATGCTATTTCCTTTACTCCACATGGGCTATGTCCGTTCTTATCCTCTTACCTAGGATGAAATTAATTCAAGACCCTTCAGAGTAATCCTCTTAGCTCTACCCTCTTCCTCCGTCACCTTTCATCATCCTATTATTCCCCTGGATTAATAGCGTACCGATGGGAATGGTACACTAGCTTTTGTAATGCGGTTTATTAGTTTTGAGGGTTAATAAAAACCAAAATTGTTATAAGTTTACTGTGAAATAATAATAAATAAGAGCAATTTGGTTTGATTCACACTATAAATAAATAAACCTAATATATAAATAAAAAAGTTTGAAGAATATGGATCATCACAAGAAGCGTTCTTGTACTTAAGCCGTACTATTCAATTGTAATATTAATCATTATAAAAATTATTGTTAGTATTATCGTTTCATTTATTTATTCCTCTACATAATTAATATCATTAGGTTTTAGGTTCCATTTGCTTGAAAAAATTTTTATTTGATTGAAAAAAAATTCATTTGATTGACAAAAGGTTTCAT
>CM077114.1:1494731-1513093 GCA_039619505.1 Cimex hemipterus | reverse complement strand
AAAAAAGGTTTCATTCGTTTGGAAAAAATTTTATTTGATTGAAAAAATTAATTTGATAGAAAAAAAGTTTCATCTGATGGAAAAACGTTATCATTGATTGAAAGAAGTCTCATTTGCTAGAAAAAAGGTTTCATTCGCTTGAGAAAGTTTCATTTGATTGAAAAAAGTTTCATTTGATTGGCAAAAGGTTTCATTTGATTGAAAAAAATATTTGATAGAAAAAAGTTTTATCTGATTGGAAAAAAGTTATCATTGATTGAAAGAAGTCTCATTTGCTAGAAAAAAGGTTTCATTCGCTTGAGAAATTTCATTTGATTGAAAAAAGTTGCATCTTATTGGAAGAGAGTTATCATTGATTGAAAGAAGTCTCATTTTCTTGAAAAATGGTTTCATTCGCCTGAAAAAATTTCATTTGATTGAAAAAAAAAAATTAATTTGATAGAAAAAAGTTTCATCTTATTGGAAAAGAGTTATCATTGATTGAAAAAAGTTTCGTTTGATTGAAAGAAGCTTCATTTGGTTGAAAAAGTTTCAAATGACGGAAAAATGCTTAGAACAGTTAGTAATCTTTACAAGAAACTTTTTATACTTAAGCCTTACGATTCAATTATTTTACTATTCAACCATCAAAAAAATTATTGTTAGTACTATAATGTCATTTATTTATTCCTTTACGTAATAGGTTTTAGGTTTCAACATTTGCTTGAAAAATGGTTTCATTGACTGAAAAAAGTTTCATTTGCTTGAAAAAATGTTTCATTTGATTGAAAAAAAAGTTTCATTTGACCGAAAAATTGATGTTAATATTAAGCAACATATCAGCAAATTGTATGCTATGGTTTTAAAATGCTAACAATTATGTAATATAAATGATAAATATAATTATTTTTTTCTGCCTCAAAAACTGCATCATCATCACCATCCATTACTTTTTAGGTTAGTATTTGCTTTTTCTATTATTTAATTTTAGTAATTTCTTTTATTGTTGTTCCAGAAAAGTTACGATGTTTTATGATATAAGACCAACTGTCTTCTTTCTTTATTTTATGGCTAATCTGTCTTACCACAAGGCTTCGGCAATGTTGGACAAAATAACAAACACAAATTCCTAAACACAAAAACATGATAGTCTGGTTAGCAGTCATACTACCCGAGAATAATGAGTGTTGAGTGTTTGAGTAGAGTAATGAATGTTGCAAGTGCACTAATGTTATTATTTTTTAACCTTTATTGCAAAACAATTAGTTTTTATTGTTATGAGAAAAGTAGTTCAGTAATAAATATTATTATTTTGTGAAAAATTTGTATTGGACAGGTAGTCTGCGGAAAGTTGTAAATCAATATATTTCCTATATGAAAATAAAGTTCAGTTCTTGTCCCCACATTATTCAGCATCTACAATGACGGATGTTGTTGAGTCAGCGACCGTTTTTCCTGTGGAATTCCCTAATTGTGTTTTTATGTATAAATATAAGCCTTTATTCTTGGTTCTACTCGTGTAGAAAGGTGACATGATTATTGATGAACGTTAATCGATAATTATTCCGAAATCGTGAGATGCGGTTTGGTGTGACGTAAGTTTCAGAAAAACATTTTCTGTGTCTTGCCAACGTTTCGAACTTTAGTGAGATCATCTTCAGGGCTCAAAGCGTTTGCGTTCTCTGTAATCGAGCCATTCTTGCGTGTCGTGTTGACAGTGTTGCTCCTTGCTTGGCAGACAAAGATCTTGCAATCTTTCTTTCTCCTTTGTTTTTTTTCCGTTTTCTTTGTTGTTCTTGCAATTATTTTTTTCTAGGCTGTCTTCAAAAGTTTTTATTTTTTCCTTACCTTTCTTTCCGTTGATTCTCGTATATTATTGGTGAATGTATTTATTTCTTCCTTCACATTCTCAAATTTCGTTTTGTGGATTTCCTTGATAGCAGTCCAAAGTGTTCATGTATTCTTACTGCAATACTACTGCCACTTCTTTTAATATATTCAGCCTCTCTAGATTATAATCTGCTTTTCGTTATCAATTTGTCATTTCTAACTTTCTTTCGAATATTTTCCCTGGTGTACCAGCCTTCCACACCTATGTCTTTCAGCGCTATTTTTAAAGGAAGGACTGGTTTATTTAGATAAAGAAGTTTCTTGACGGTTTTAACTTCTGGTTCCTCACACTTTAGGCCTTCTAGAAAAATATTCGTAACGTTAGTTTTTTTTTTATTTTCCCTACAATCTATAATGTCGGCATGTTAAAGTTGCGAGCTGTATGATTACAAAACGCTTTCTTCATGTCCTTATTGAGAATGGACACAAAAAGATTTCTACACATAGAACAATATACTCAAAATTAGCAATGCTCAGGTAATATTATTCGTTAAAAACCTGAAGCCTCGTAAGACATAAGTTTCGACAATTTTCCAACATGCTAGAAAAAATCCATATAATATTAAGAGATGCAAAACTGGCCAACACGCAACGCCTCAATTTTGTAGCAAAACAATTGGACCGTTTCAAAAAATTATTCCCTTTATTAAATAAAAAAATGTGGCTTAAATGATAACAATAAAAATCTCATCTACCTTATAGGCACTCTGTCCTTACTAAACATTTCCATAGAAAATATACCTTGAGACAAAGCATAGAGAAAATTGGTGAAAAAATAAAACAACCTTAACTACAAGATAAAATTACGATACTCTTCATTTTCTTACGTTTATATTTTGTTATAATTGAGCGAACTAATATTAGATTAAAAATCACATTTATTTTCACATGAGGGTTGCTCTTTCAGATTTGTGTCTATTATAAATGAGGACATGACAAAAGCCCATTTTAAACATACAGCTCGCGACTTTGCTGATACAATATTAATTGTGATGCTAAATAATGCTGGAACAAAAACTGTAGGTATTTTAACAGTCCGGCTGCAATGCAGGCAATTTACTACATTCCGCAGGTTATTCGTTATTCTTCAGAATTATTCCAAATAAAAAATGTAAATAAACTGAGAGACATAATAATCTAGTTAGAATTCTCACTAGGTCGGAGTACCCGATACTCAAATAAAGACATTCACGCTAATAATTCGTTCCAATAAATAACGCATTTCACATATACGAAGGTACAACGGAGAAAAAAAATATATATCATTAAAGATACCTTCTAACTTAAATCTGGCATGACACTATTTGCAAAAGTAATTAATAATAATTCACTAATTTTCGTGCACCGCTTGACCAATTAATATCGTTCAATTAATTAAGGTATTTAGTTGAGATAAAAAAGTCAGTATCACGAGTTGGATTCGAACCCAAGACCTTCGGCTAGATGAGTCGCTGCTCTACCAACTAAGCTATCGTGACTTCGATCCACTTGGACACTTCCCATCCCAACCCCAATAATAATAATAATAAAATGACCTTAGCCGTTAAAACGGCCTTAAAAATTAGTAATAATAATAGCATGTAAGAACTAATAAAAATATAACATCAAATACATGGCGTTCAACTTAAAATCAATACTTACATAACTCAACAATAAAACATCATTCATTGACAATAAAAGCAATTTCGTAAATAACATTGAACATATCAATTGCCTGGTTTTTTGCTCCAAATATTAGCAAGAACAATTAATGACGGTTTTTAGTCGAGATGAAAAAAAGTTAATGGCACGAGAGGGATTCGAACTCAGGACCTTCGGCTAGATACGCCGCTGCTCTACCACCTGTGCTATCCACCTCGATCCACTAACTCCCCATCTCAACCTCAATTATAGGTTATAGCCAGGTTATAGTACAATAAGCTGTACAGCTGCAGTGTTCAGGAGGGAACTCCAGTCCCTGTATCCATCCATCCACTATTTTCGTGGTCGCTCGACCAATTAATATATGACAATTAATTACGGTTTTTAGTCCAGATGAAAAAAAGTTAATGGCACGAGAGGGATTCGAACTCAGGACCTTCGGCTAGATACACCGCTGCTCTACCATCTGAGCTATCGTGACCTGCGTTTGGATTCTCGACGACAATTGAAATGGTCAACAAAACAAATGAAATAATTGGTCGAAAGGACCACGAAAATAGTGAATTAATGATTTTAATTGAAGTACACTTCACTAAAGCTCTCCGTCGCCATTTCAATTGTCGTCGAGAATCCAAAAAGATTACACGGCATTTGGAATATGGTAAAAGGAGGGAAAACTCGTAAGGTGAGGTTGAGATGGGGAGTTGATGCCCGAGTGGATCGAGGTCACGATAGCTCAGGTGGTAGAGCAGCGTCGTATCTAGCCGAAGGTCGTGGGTTCGAATCCCTCTCGCGCCATTAATTTTTTTCATCTCAACTAAAAACCTTAACTAATTGTGATCTATTAATTGGTTGAGCGGACCACGAAAACAGTGAATATTAAAAATATTTGTGAGATACTGCATCAGGGGTTTTTGCTTCCTGCCGTGCCTGAAGCCGCATTTAGGTCTTTTGAATTGTTGTAATGCATACTACAGATTTAGTTCTTTTCAATGTGTTATTCATTTTTTGCTTTACAGTGAGAAGCTCTCCACACAACGAACACCTACGTGTTCTCATCCTCATAAAAAGGTGTCCGTGATCTTCGTATGTCGTCTATTCAACCTGGTAAGTATTTTCATTTCTAGACCCAAATCTCCGCCGGCCAAGAACCAACGTTTATTTATTTAAAGTCCAAACAGGTTAGGTACCCAAGCATAGGACAGTCAAGTAACACAACAAAACAATCGTTACGATACCAAAAAAGGGTATAAAATAATAGCAATAAAAATAACAGCAAAGAAGCACGCGTTTAACAAAAAATCAATATTATAAATAGATTAATAAATAACACAATAAAAGTAATAAATAAACCCACAATTACATTTTAAAGCAAGTTTAATATTTTTTAAAGATCTGAAGTGACGAGGAGAAGGGGTCCGTACTGATAGAGTTTATTTAAGTACTGTACAGCTGTGGAGATTTAAGACTAACCCGCATTTGGTCCTGTACCGTGAAGTTTCAAACAATTCATGGGTCCGTAGTTGACGCTGGGGAACCCCTAAAGCCAATACAAGATAATATCTCCGGGGAATCAATAAAATTATTTAGGATCTTCCACAGAAGCACAACTGAAGCCAAAACTCTTCTATCCTCCAGAGAATCCAGGCCTATGAGAGCAAGTCTGGCTTCGTAGGAGCAATGATTGTAGTTCCCGTGATTGCATAATTTGTAAGACAGGTATTTCGTGGCTTTTTCTCTGTATCCTTTCTATCATGTAAGACCCATCAGACCAAACAACACTGTCATACTCTTGGTGACCGCGCACCAGCGATTGATAGAGTAATTTTATTGTAAAGTGGTTCTTAAAGTCCGCAGCCTGAGTACGAATCCTAAATTTTGAAATAATTTATTTCTAATGACATGCATATGATACCTAAAATCACGATTCTTATTTAAAAAAATAACCCCGAGATCCGAGATAGTATCTACCTCGTCGATGTGATAACCTTCGATACTATAAGCGAATTGGTCCTATTCGTGAATTATTTTTTTCTTGCCGAACTTCAAAATCTTACATTTATTTTCGTTTAATTTCAAATTATTACAAATCCAAAAGCGACTCAAGTCATTTTGCAAGAGAATACAATCATTCAACGATTCGACATGGCGATAAATTTTCAAATCGTCTGCTAACAATGAAAATGAAAAATTAAGGAGAGCAGAGTCGATGTCATTAAAAAATAAAAGGAATAAGCTCAGACCAGAAGGAGAGCCCTGAGGTACACCAGACCGTACGTGCACAGGTTTCGATCGAATTTACTTATGTTTCTTTCTTTTCGGCCGTTCATTCTTCTTTTATGGTATTAGCCTATCTTTTATGGTAGGTCGTTTGTGACTGTGACCGTGAGGGCTCATCGCGGCCTGATCTCCTTGTAAACTATCGTTAAAATTACAATGATAATTATACAAAGCATGAACAAGCCAAGAAGAATCGAGTTTAAAAAATGTAAATTCAAAAGCTTCTTTGAAATATCTTGTAAGGTATTAGACAAAAAGCAATGAATAAAACATTGCTTTCTCAACCTAAGCGCAATGCAGTGGCGTCTTAATTTTTTATTTGTACAAAATACGTAACTTCATCTAGAAATATACAATAACAAACAATATATATCATGTGATTAACAAATCTAACAATTAGTTTAAAAAATCGTGTACAAGTATTGATACATACATATATATTATTTTACTGACTGGGAGTTTTGTGGCCCTGAGAAGGACCGGTGTTGTGTTTGGAGAAGCCGTGACGACGGATCGAGGCCGTGACCGTGCGAGTGGCGCCGTTGGTAGTGGTCTGTGACCATGAGTAGTCCGTTGGCTGAAGTCCGGTCGTAGGGAGTCGGTTGACTCCACAGAGGCCGAAGTACTGGGGTGCAGCAATAGCAGCGTTTGGGGCCAAGTGGGCTGTTTAGAAGGCGGGATCAGGCTAATGCTGCGAGTACTAAGTACAAGTCTTGCGTCGACGGTGCTCCTTTTGTGATGGCTCGTCGGAATGACGAGAGTCTTCTGATGTCATCCATTAGTGATGAGAGACCTCGTCGCATGGACGACTCTGATTCTAGCGAGGCAGTGTCTCTGCTTATATAGGGAAGTGCTCTACTCTGATTGGCTGCAGAATGGAGGGCGAGAACATTCTACATATCGTAGTAGCATCTAGCGGTAGCTTCAAGAGGCCACTACAATTATCAAAAATCAAAATGTCGTGAATTGTGGAAAAGGTAAGTCGCCCGATGACGAACTAACCTTGTTGTTATGTAGGTCCCTTGGTCTCTGACGTTTTAGGCGGCGTGGTTTTGTAGGTAGCGCATTTATTGGACAAGTGGGTTATGTGTATACTTATGAGTAATGGAATATTGGAACAAAGCTCAAAACAAAGTAGCTGCCCAAACATTAGGCACCATACAAAGACTAGCAAACCTATGTATCACAGGGGCGATGAGAACAAGCCCTACAAACGCATTAGAAACCTTGCTAAACTTACTTCCAATAAAAATATTCATAGAAGGAGTGGCTAGGAAAAGCTCACTTAGGCTCCAAAAACAATTGCAAAATTGGTAATGAACCCAACAATTTTGTTATACAACCGTAATCAGTAAAATCAGACACCCATTATTAAAAATTGAGACTGGCTACATGATCCCGGAAACAATTTTCACGCCTTCCCATAAAGTTTCAACAGACTGTAGACTGTAGAGGAGAGGAAGAACACAGGAGACAATGATATGGTACACAGATGGCTCCAAAACAAACGAAGGAACCGGATCAGGCATTTTCTGTACAAGCCCAAAATATGAGCAATCGAACTCATTAGGATATACTTCGGTCTTTCAAGCAGAAATACATGCCATCAATGCTTGTGCCATAGAAAATCTTAGAAGAAGTAACACTGGCAAAAAATCCTCATAAGATCAGACAGACAGCAGCTATTAAAGCATTAGCATGTAAAAGAATTACATCAGAACTAGCCAGCGAATGCATCCTAAATCTCCAAACCTGGGAAAACACAACAACCTGATGATATCTTGGGTGCCAGGGCACAGGGGAATTCTGGGTAACGAAGAAGTAGATAACTAGCCAGGGGATGATCTGCAAGACCAAACATAGGCCCCGAACCTATCCTCGGATAAAAACAAACATGAAATCCTCCATCGCAGAATGGATTCAAACAAAACAAAGAGAAGTGGATAAACTCTAGCAGTGCTAGACGTAGTAAACATATGATGAAACAACCCTCACCAAGATGGGCAAAAACGCTGCTGCAATTTGAGAGGGCAAAATTCAAAGGAGTGGTGGGCCTACTAACCGGTCACTGGTATATGAGAAAACATCTACACAACAAGGGTATATCCAACGATGATTGGCAGATGGTGTAATGGGGAGGGGGAAACAGCCATTCATATCATCAACAGCTCAATGAGTTTTAGCCTAACGTACGGAATAAACGTAAGTTAGGTAAGGTTAGGTGGCAAAGGTACTAAGAGGTGGGGTTTGTGCGCCCCAGGCACTGCAGCCTTGTGGCTTATTGTACCTTCCTAGTTGTTTAGTTTAGTCAATAGACTCGATCCTTTTTTCTCAGGATTATCAAGTCATGGAATGTTATTGCTTCAATGTGGTTCTCTGAGTCATTTTTGTGCGTCAGATTGAATCTCCATTGAGCCGTTGCTCGCATTCGAAGATGATATGAGTGGCTGTTTCCTCCTCCTCATTACATAGTCTGCAAATTGAATCACTATTATATATGCCCATGTTTTGTGGATGTTATCTCAGGTGCCAGTGGCCGGTTAGTAGTCCCACCACTCCTTTGAATTTTGCCCTCTCAAATGCAGCAGTGTTTTTGCTAGTTTTGGTGAGGGTTGTTTTATCATAAGTTTATATGTCTAGCACAACTAGAGTTTATCCACTTCTCTCTTTGTTTTGTGTGAATCCATTCTGCGATGGAGGATTCTACGTTTTTTTGGATATCCCAAGGATAGGCTCGGGGCCTATGTACGGTCTTGCGGAACCTCCTCTGGCCAGTCTGTCTGCTTCTTCATTACCCAAAATTCCCCTGTGCCCTGGCACCGAGGATACCGTTACCTTGTTGTGTTTTCCCAGGTTTTGGAGATTTTGGATGCATTCACTGACTAATTTTGATGTGATTCTTGTACATGTCAGTGCTTTGATAGCTGCTTGGCTGTCTGATCTTATGAGGATTTTTATGTCAGTGTATCCTCTTTTAAGATTTTCCAGAGCACAGGCATTGATAGCATGTATTTCTGCTTGAAAGACCGAGGTGTACTTCCCTAGTGAGTTTGAGTGCTCATATTTTGGGCTTGTACAGAAAACACCTGATCCGTTCCTTCAGTTGTTTTGGAGCCTTCCGTATACCATATCATTGTGTCCGATTTTCTCCTGTGTTCTTCCTCTCCTTTGTAGTCTGTTGAGATTTTGTAGGAGGTCGTGAAGATTGTTTCCGGGACCATATAGTCAGTCCCCATCTCTAATAATGGGTGTCTGATTTTGTTAATTACGATTGTGTGCCCGAATTGTTTGGTTCCTTTCCAATTTAATTGTTCTTGGAGCCTGAATGTGCTTTTCCTAGCCTCTCCCTGTATGAATATTTCTAGTGGAGGTAGGTTTAGCAGGGTATCTAGTGCATTTGTAGGGGTTGTTTTCATTGCCCCTGTGATACATAGGTTTGCTAGTCTTTGTAAGCTACCTAGTGTACGGGTAGCTACTTTTTGTTGAGCTTTGTTCCACCAGATTAGTGATAAACGTAAGTAATCAAATTGCAGCAAAGACAGTCAATGACCTGATTAGGATTGAAAAAAGATTGAAAAAGGATTGAACCTATTGCACTAAACTAAGGAACTACGAAAGTACAATAAGCCAGAAGCCTGGGGAATACAAACCTCGCTTCCTAGTATCCTGTCCACCACACCATACCAATGGAATATTGCGTAACGAGATGGAATGAGTCGTTTGACAAAAGTAATTTCTAAATCGGAGTGTAGAGTAACGTTCTAGGCGTAAATAGCACTGATATGTGTGTGTACAAAACTTTCGGAGAGTTTTTGGCTTCTGTGATTGAATTATTTAGGAATTGGAGCCTTTGGCTGAGCCATGCAGTAGAACTCACAGGAAATACGTAAAAAAAGACTGAAGGTTTCCCGAATATAATCTGCCACAGCTGTCTGAATGCTTTAAACTCCTCTAAATTTGGTTTAAATCTTCGATCAACAACGTGACACGACCGCATATTTATTACAACATCAGGTCATTTTGACCTAACTCTGTTTTTAAGTGCAATGAGTCATATTGGTCAACATTTTTTGGGAAATTCTACTTTTTTTGTTAAGTTCTAATTTTAATTAACCTTGTAGTATACAAAACCGCATTTCTTGCAAAATAAATGTTTTAAAGCGTATTGTAATCACAATAAAGTACAGTCAAACAAGGAAAAACTCAAAAATTTTGGGAAATCTTTTTGTTTCATAAAAATGTTTTTTTTTTAATTTGTTTATTTGTTACCTATACAGAATTGTATACTATACAAATATGTACACATGCATGAAATATCACACAGCACAACACTATCACTAATGCCAGCACTGCACCGGTAGGACACATGCTTTGAGGAGCCAGCCATTGCTGGCACTCAGTTTATATGATTAGGGATCAAGGAGGTCCCGAGGCCATCGTCGGTTGAGGCGTCATGGTGGGTTGTCAGGATGGGAATGAGTGGATAGGGCTCGAGCCGTGTGGTTAGGATGGTTTGAAAGGTTGGTATGGAAGGTTTGGAATCTGGACTGGATTAGTTCGTTGGCAAAAGGAATGTTGAGGTCTTTGTGGATAGTGAGGTTAGTGACATAATAGGGTGCTTTAACAATTTGTCTAAGGACTTTCGATTGGAAGGACTGGATGCGCTGGATATTGGAAGGCTTGGCAGTGCCCCACAATTCTACTCCATATGTCCATATTGGTCTTAGTAAAGTCTTGTATAGTGTTAGTTTTGTCTTAATTGTTATAAAAATGTAACTATGAGTTTTGGATATTTTCAACAAAACTATTCTTCTCCAAAGGCGAATTAAATTCTTATAAAATTAAAACGAAAAAGGTAACTTAAAAAATGGAACACACTATCACAAGGAACAAAAATGGCATACATACTGCGAAAGCTAAGAAAGAAGAAAAATCTATTTTTAGACTCACTGCTCGAACAATCAATGGCCTAAAATTTATGCCCTAAACAGACAGCAAAATGTGTCTGAGAAATTCAAGTTCAAAATTCATCATTACGCCGCTGTAAAATAAAAGGCCCAGCAAACCTCTTTCTTGAAAACCATCTGTGGGTCAAATATGGCGATGGTCAGGACGATATTGAGGTTTTATTTATCAATCTCGTCATTGGTATAGTTTACAATAACATCAATCATGGCTTGGTTGATGAATGAGGAATACAATGATACTTATCTACAAGGCTCCGAGCATTTTCTTCGGCATCATGCAGATGGGTAATCATATTCTTTGAAGCTAATCGGACGTTTCTAGACCGTAAAAGATCGGTATCAGTCCAGATAGTTTCGCCATCTTTTCCCAACACAAAGTTTCTTCTTTGTTCTCTATCTTCGGAACATAAATGTGAAAAATTTTCTGGGCTAAAGTGGTCCTCTGGGAACGCATCGTCTTCAGGAAGAACTTCGAAAGCGCCAGGTTTATCATTGTCGTTTGGCAGCAAATCATCTTCACTTTAAGTTACTTCTTCAGAAAAATATTTCTCGTTTTCATTATCACTGATCTTCCCATTTCACGTCGAATTTGTTTCGTCAGTTACAAAATGTGAACTATCTGCCATGGCTGAAATGATCCGGAAAGATTAAGAAGAAAATCATCGAGAAAACTAATTAAATTTATTTTAAAAAAATTTGAACTAAAACTAAACGAACATGTACAACGCGCTTTTCTGATATTTTTGGATCATTCCGTTCGCTGTAGAACAAAGCTTAAATGTGTCAATTCAAAAAATATTTTTAACTTTTGGGAAAATGAAATCAAGTAAGTCTAATGTGGGTGACACGAGGTAAATGTAACGAAATAACAAAACCAAAAACAGCCGTCAAACCTTTTTGACCACCAAAAAAGCAAAACTGAAATAATAAATGGAGCAGGAAGAACTGAATGAACTCACCAGGTGTAAAACAAGCCAATGAAATTCCTCAGCATTTGAAGGAGGAAAACAAAAATTTTTCTCTCTCTCTTAGCAGGCAAGAATTGGAGACGGAAATAGACCTTCGAACTGGCGATGGTCAATTTGAAATCACCTTAAATGGTCAAATCTGACGACGTTCTCTTGAAGAAGTTGAGATAGGCGTATTAGGTGATAATAAAGCTTTAACCCGAGCCTACTCCTACTAAAAAAAAGTTTCGTTACAATTGTTAGTCCCACGTCCGTAAGCTCCCCTAATTGGTAGTAAAAATGGCAAAAAAGAGGGAAAATTCGAAAGGTAGGTTGAAGTGCTGAAGCAGCAGCGTGTTTAGCCGAAGGTCGTGGGTTCGAATCCTGCTCATAGCCTAAGTTTTTCATTTCAACCAATACGAAGAAGTTATTCGCTCTATCGGACCACGAAATATAGTGGAGTTAGAAATAAAACTGGTAAGTACCATTAATTTACTTAATAATACTTAATAATTCACCCTGGTGATAGATGAATAGATTAATACTGAATTTCGCAATAGATATTACAAGGGGGAGCCAAACGGAGAAAAAAAAATATATCATTAAAGATACCTTCTAACTTAAATCTGGCATGACACTATTTGCAAAAGTAATTAATAATAATTCACTAATTTTCGTGGACCGCTTGACCAATTAATATCGTTAAATTAATTAAGGTTTTTAGTTGGGATAAAAAAGTCAGTATCACGAGTTGGATTCGAACCCAAGACCTTCGGCTAGATGAGTCGTTGCTCTACCAACTAAGCTATCGTGACTTCGATCCACTTGGACACTTCCCATCCCAACCCCAATAATAATAATACAATGACCTTAGCCGTTAAAACGGCCTTAAAAATTAGTAATAATAATAGCATGTAAGAACTAATAAAAATATAACATCAAATACATGGCGTTCAACTTAAAATCAATACTTACATAACTCAGCAATAAAACATTATTCATTGACAATAAAAGCAATTTCGTAAATAAAATTGAACATATCAATTGCCTGGTTGTTTTGCTTCAAATATTAGCAAGAACAATAAATGACGGTTTTTAGTCGAGGTGAAAAAAAGTTAATGGCACGAGAGGGATTCGAACTCAGGACCTTCGGCTAGATACACCGCTGCTCTACCATCTGAGCTATCGTGACCTGCGTTTGGATTCTCGACGACAATTGAAATGGTCAACAAAACAAATGAAATAATTGGTCGAGAGGACCACGAAAATAGTGAATTAATGATTTCAATTGAAGTACACTTCACTAAAGCTCTCCGTCGCCATTTCAATTGTCGTCGAGAATCCAAACAGATTACACGGCATTTGGAATATGGCAAAAGGAGGGAAAACTCGTAAGGTGAGGTTGAGATGGGGAGTGGATGTCCGAGTGGATCGAGGTGGATAGGACGGGTGGTAGAGCAGCGACGTATCTAGCCGAAGGTCGTGGGTTCGAGTCCCTCTCGTGCCATTAACATTTTTTCATCTCAACTAAAAACCGTAATTAATTGTGATATATTAATTGGTCGATCGGGCCACGAAACTAGTGATTTGCAAGAACTCACGTTTGTCTAAATTGTTACTATTTACACAAGTATCTATGTATTTCTTTACATAAAAAAGGTTATTTGAATTTCGTACATTGGACAATTTAAAAATATATTTTCCGATTTCTCCTCTTCAAACAATTTACACACCAAGGGCCTTACAATTACATATTCGAGCCCATTTTAAAACAATTTGATTTCCTTGGCACTAAGCAGCCTTAGGTGTATAAGTAGTCTTTGTTTATTTACAGACAAATTTAGTCATAAATTCCACATTTATGCAAGGAGCTGATTTTTTTCTATAAAGAGGGTTAAATTTAACTTAAATTGAATTTAGCACTTTTTCTGTGTGTATTGAGTAGAGATTATTTTTCCACGTCGACAAAATACTTTTTCGCGTTTCAGACATTCATAAAGGCACGTCTTCTTGCAACTTATACCAATCAATAACTTTTGCAATTGAGAGAATCGGTCCCTATAATTTATTTTTAAATTACATGCCTAATTGGCCTTACAGAAGACATCATGAAAGAATCTTCTCAGAAGCGTACCATTTTCCGCGCTCAATACTTTTGACCACAAATTTAAAATTCTTTTTAGAAACTGTACACAAATGGGATCAGGTTCAAGCTCAATCCTTACATAGTAACTAGGTGTATATCTGGACAAGTGGTAAAGTTGCTTAAATCACCGTACTTGTAATTTATTCAATTCGTTCAAATGGCCAAGGGACCAATACACCCTAGTGTTTACATAGTGAATCATTAAATAGAAGACTCTGTATCTACAGTTTCTGAAACGTATTGAATTTGGAAAATGACATAAATAGGTTAAACATAGCCAAGATTTTTTTTCTGCAAATAGAGCGCTGCACTTTTTCGTTATACCTAAATATCTCCGCTATATCTCGAGTGGTATACAGAGGTTTATATTTTATTAAAGCTTTCATTTGGTCTTCGTCGACCCTCCCGTTTTTCTTTATTTCCAGGCAATAAAATATTCCTCGCTATGGCAAATCTCGTCAACAGAAACCGCCCAAACTGCATTTGAACTCTCTTGAATAATGTTATGGTTTATAATTTTCCTTTGAATTAAAAAACAGGTATATGAGGATTTTTTTTAAAGTAACTTAATTGCACCCTATTAACATGTTTAAACATAATTAGAAATAATAATATAAATTTAATATTAAATTCACAAATTTCATGGTCCGCTTGACCAATTATTATATTACAGTTAATTAGGGATTTTAGATGAGATAAAAAAAGTCAATGGCACGAGCGGGATTCGAACCCACGACCTTCGGCTAGATGAGTCCGCTATTCTACCATCTCAACCACACCTTTTGAAATCCCTCCTCCCCCAAATTCCATGTTTTTTTTTTCCATTTCATTCGTCGTCGAGAATCCAATCCGATTACACGACATTTGAAAAATCTATGGTCAATAAAAATTCAAAATGTAGGGTTGAGATGGGAAGTTGATGTCCGAGTGGATCGAAGTCATGATAGCTCAAGTGGTAGAGCAGCGGCGTATCAAGCCGAAGGTCGTGGGTTCGAATCCCGCTTTTGACATTGGCTTTTTTATATCAACTAAAAACCTTAATTAATTGTTAAAAAAAAATAATGTTATTCTTATTGGTTGGCAAAATAAAAACAAGAGTTTTCAAAACAAAATGATCGTTACTTGAATTGTTCTACTTGAATACGTAAATTTAAAAAAATTGTACACAATACAAAAAAAATTGGTTGTTAAATAAGATTTAAAAGGTTTGTTAAATCATACGTATTTTTATTCATTTTAATTTTTTTTTTTGTCCACTCATAAAACGCAGGACTTAGTCAAAGAAAGTCGAATAATTTTTCAGGGCGAATGTGCTTAGGGAATGGGATTCTTATTTATTTAAGTAGGAGAATGTGTGTATTTCATTATGAGTTGGCACACCTGACGCATTGCGCCAGTTTTTACCCTCGAACCCACTTGGCCGCGCTTTATATAAATTAGAAGTCCATTATCTTCTCGCCTTCATCACCAGCGGTAAAATTTTTTTTTTTTTTTTTCAAATTCCACTGTTTAATGGGCGGGATAAATATATTTTTAACAAACCTGTCGGGAAATGACAGGCTGATCCTTCTGTCTTGACTTCTTGTTGATATTCCAAAAGCCGAGCATGACTTATTTAAGGTAAACCAATTATACACTTGACCTATGTTTGCATATTGGTATAATTAAATATTCCCATTTTTATTAATTTTCAATTCAGTTAATTAATTCGTAAATGTTTAAACTTAAAGATTAAATGCTTTTCCTTGGTGAGAAAAAAACACCCTAACAAAATGTAAAATTGAAATTTAATTATAAAAAAGTACTAAATTGTAATTAAATTACTCACTTTTAAAAAATCGGGACATTAAAGTGTTAATTCTAGACTTTATTAACTTTACATTCCAAATTTGGTCAAAATTAAGTTAAATAGTTGTGAATAATGTTCTCAATGTAGAGGGATTCTATGTTGATCTTTGAATTTGTAATTTCAATCCCAGCAATTCTGGTAATTTAATAATCAATTAACAACGTAAACAAACTTAGTTTGTTTGTACCCTTCCGTTTCAATAATTACACATTTTGGGAGGTTTAAATCAACTAAAACAAACGTCAAATGTGCAATTCCTGTGAAATCACTTTAACAAAGAATACTTTTATTGGTCTGACGATTATACAAATTGAATACTGACGAAACCGTTTTATCGTCCTATATGTTTATTAATTCCTTTTGTCAAAGAACTTATTGTTTCCAGTTACACAAAATTTCATAACTCCGTATGTTCCAACAAGTATGCTACCTACAAAATCCCATCGCTAAAGACGACAATGGCGAAATTATTTTATTTGAATTTTTAATTATATGACTTTAAATTAGAATTATACGATTATTTTTCACTGATAATTTTGTTAAACGACATAATATATCTCTAGTGATCTAATTGACCTTACTTCTTTCAATCAATTTTTCTTTTTGTGCAAGATATTGGTTGAGATGAAAAAGTTAAATGTCATAAGGGGAATTCGAACCCACGATTTTCGATATAAGATATCGATAAAAAGACCTTACATAAAAAGAAAAATGAACTCAAAAAAGTAATCTGGTCCCACGAAATATAAATTGATCAATATTTAATAAATAGAAGAAAACTTCACAAACAGCCTCGGGCGGCCCTTATTAATTTCACAATGATATCCTGAATACACGACATTTGAAAAATGGCAAACAGGACGGAAAATTCGAAAGGTTTTTGATTGATATGAAAGTTGGTCTCCGAGTAGATCAAAGTCAGGATCGTGGTTCGAATCCAGCTCTGGCATTAACTTTTTAATCCCAACAAAAAACTTTCATTAAAAAAATTAATTGAAATAATATATATCATTTGTTTGTTACATCCCTAGATGCTGGTTCAAATTTTGCACAAATATTTTCTGAAAGTGTTATTGCTCTCTTAACTGTTTTTAACATATTTATTTCTTTCTACAAAATTATGTAGTATCACATTTAAGACGAGATGAAGAAATAAGAAAAAAAGAGGTAAGTAAGTAGAAGTACTAAAAAGACTTTGAATACAATTAGGTCGTCCACAAATTGTCTAAAAGTGGTACAATTTCTGGTCCACCTCTGGTAGTACTTATATCATTCGGAAAAGTAACAAGAATAAAAAAAGGTTCCAAAGATTTTCAGTGTACATTTATGGAGAACAATTTAGTAAATCGAAACAACATGGTTTAATATGTTGATGGATAGGTTTACATGGAAAAAACACGAGAATGTAAAAAAAAGCACTAGTCAACTTTTGCCAGAACAGCAATTGCAGATCTTCCAACGCAGAAAAATATCTATCCAAATGCGATGAGATTCCAAAGAGGTAAGATTCAACCTTTACAATATTCTAGCACTTCGTTACGAACGTAACATGATATAATGCCACCTATATTAGTTTAGTTTTTAAGGAAAGTTTAGTTTTAGATTTTAAGATTAATGTTTTAGTGTTCTATTGAAATAAACGTGTGTTTTTCTGTTTCCTTATGTAAATATTGTGTTCTTTTTTATGGTAATTTTACAGTTCGTGAATTTTCTTTGTTTTATTTTTATTTTTATTATTTTATTTTCCTTTACGGTTCGCTGTTTCCGTGCATATAAACAGCGTGGCGCTCATTTTATTTATTTATTTTAAAATTTAATATTAAGTAACCCCGCCCGTCTCCATGGAGCGAAGCCGGCGAATTATCGGCGTAAGAACTTAAGATCAGCATACCCAACCCTATACAATATTAGTTTAGAAACTTTCTTTAAAACATATCGATTAACTTTCTTCACCATGAAAAGGAAACCTAACTTGTTCTTGAAAATATTTCTAGCGGGTCACTGATACATTTTTTTTACATGAAACACATTTCTAAACTTCTTAGGCGTTTTAATAACAAATGTTTTAAAAAATATTTTGGGTGTTTTGGTAACAAGGAATGATAGAGAGGGGGATGTTGTGTAGGAGTACTTGTGTTGTGGAGGTGGTGTGATGTGGAAGTAGTGTGTGAAGAAGGCTGTGAGTGGTGGTGGTGTGTAGTGAAGGTGGTGTATGAGGAAGTGGCGTGTGGAGGAAACTGGCTGTGTGTGGTGGAGGTGGTGTGTTGTGGAAGTAGTGTGTGAAGAAGGCTGTGAGTGGTGGTGGTGTGTGTGTCTGGTGGAGGTGGTGTGTGGAGGAAACTGGCTATGTGTGGTGAAGTGGTGAGTGGTGAAGTTACTGTGGGGAGGAACCTGTGTGTGGTGGAAGTAGTTTGTGATGAAGGCTGTGTGTGGTGGTGGTGGGGTGGAGGTTTTGTGTGTGTGGTGAAGTGGTTGTGTGAGGTAGAGGTGGTGTGTGGTGGAAGAAGTGTGTGAAGTGGTTGTGTGAGGTAGAGGTGGTGTGTGGTGGAAGAAGTGTGTGAAGAAGGCTGTGAGTGGTGGTGGTGTGTGGTGAAGTGGTTGTGTGTGGTAGAGGTGGTGTGTGGTAGAGGTGGTGTGTGGTGAAGTGGTTGTGTGTGGTAGAG
>CM077114.1:1474498-1494721 GCA_039619505.1 Cimex hemipterus | reverse complement strand
GGTGTGTGGTGAAGTGGTTGTGTGTGGTAGAGGTGGTGTGTGGTGAATGGTTGTGTGTGGTAGAGGTGGTGTGTGGTGGAAGAAGTGTGTGAAGAAGGCTGTGAGTGATGGTGGTGTGTGGTGAAGTGGTTGTGTGTGGTAGACGTGGTGTGTGGTGGAAGAAGTGTGTGAAGAAGGCTGTGAGTGATGGTGGTGTGTGGTGAAGTGGTTGTGTGTGGTAGAGGTGGTGTGTGGTGAAGTGTTGGTGTGTGGTAGAGGTGGTGTGTGGTGAAGTGTTGGTGTGTGGTAGAGGTGGTGTGTGGTGAAGTGGTGGTGTGTGGTAGAGGTGGTATGTGGTGAAGTGGTTGTGTGTGGTAGAGGTGGTGTGTGGTGAATTGGTGGTGTGTGGTGAAGTGGTTGTGTGTGGTGGAATGTAGTAATGAGGGGTTAACGTGGAGTAACATGGATATGAAACGGAGCCTGGTCCAAGACATGGCTTTGTTATCTACTTATATAAAGAAGTCATAATCATCAATTAGCTATTTTAATAATTTTACATTCATTTTTAAATCGTAGCTTATTCTTATCTCACCGTTTTTAGTATAAATTTACTTCACGCTGCGAGTTGTAACCATCTTGAACGGAAAAAATAAAACTGAAATTTTTTTAATTGTCATCTATCAACATGCAAGTAAACCTCGTTAAAATAGACTAAAAGAAGAGAAAATAAACTTTTGAACGATTATCATAAGTGATTGGTTTGTTCGCCCTTTAGACATCTGCGGAATGAGGACATATCTTTTATTCGTTTTTCATTTGGTTCGTTTGGTCGGTCTTGCCAAGCTGTTTTTTCATATATTTGTATTTTTCCCTTTTCTCAGTGTTTGAGTTACGTAGTCAATCATTTTTAGTAAAACAAATCTAATAAAAAATATGACATTTTTCAAATACATTATCGAAATCAAGATCAAACCAGCGAAATATGTAAACCAAAATAATCAGAAACTGGAAAAGCGTAAATGTTCCACTATTTTGTGAAATGTTCCATTAAAAGGGACCAACGTGGTAAGTAAACCTAATACCAGCATTGTGTCAAGTTTGGAAATAGCACAATTATTCCTCAAAACTTTTCCACTTTAACACGATTAAAGTTGAAGTGAATGCACAAGTCGATGTTTTGTTTCAGGGATCAACGGAAGTTTTAATAAAGCGTTCTAATAGATGTTTTACACATTTCCGCTCCCCGTTTTTCCCACTTATTTGCCAGAATTAATCCCTTTGATTGAACTTGTTTTGTCTTTTTAGCATTTAAAGGCCGACTGGATTTTTCAATTAGGCGAAGGGTTAGTTTCGACCGGCAACAAGTACCGGATGGCTGGGTTTAATCTAAGTAGACGCCCGCTCACAGGTCAAGGTAAACTGTTGCTCCCACATAATTCAACTTTTATCTGCTTTCAACTATTTCAAAGAGAAAAATAATTATTAAACTTTTGATTAGAAACAAGTAGACTAACACGCGTTTCTAACAGGCTTCATGGTGAACGTTAATTTTACTCAAGCAAAAAAAAAGTATTTAGACGATATCGCTTGTCGATCATCATTACAGTTCTGTTGATATATTGCTTGGTGTTATAAAGAAGCGGAGGAGTTAGGGGAAAAAACCTCTTGGATTGGCTGTCGTTAATTTCCAACTGACAAGTAGGTAAAACTCTTGTTTTCCCTCACCCCAAGAGAACATTCTGTTAACTAGTTTTTTTACCAAATCGTGCCCCTTATCTCCGCCTTTCCTCCAACAACGTTTCATTAGTCAGGCCCTTTAAATTAATTACAATCCATTTGAGAACTTGCGAATTAATAGGATGTAAAGCGGAAAAACACCAGTAAAAAAAACACTAAATAACAGATTACTAATTCCTCTATTTTTTACGTATATTTTAACACAATGACGTAAACATTTATTAGAAAGTTAAAAATAATTTAATGTAGAGAAAGTTTGGGTAAAAAATTAGTGTCATGAGCGGGACTCGAACCCACGACCTCTCAGTTCACTGGCGCTCCTACCACTTGAGCTAACGTGACTTCGGTCTTCGACACAACTCCCCATCTTCCCTACTGGTTAAATTTTTTCTCGTTTGACGCCAAATTTCGCTCACGGCAGTAATTTTTCTTCTCAAACTTCTGTACAGACAATTAGATAACCAACTAATAAAAATAATTTTTTAAATTTACCTAAACTTAGCCTGAGGTTTTGAGATTTATTTTGCCAAGAAATATACCTTCTAGCGTAGTTTGAGGTGAGTGTAAACAATCGTTGTAGAAGTGCAGTGGGGTTCCACTATCTCTGATAGCACCACTCAGTGATATTTGTTTATATATGTTAATATACAAGCCAATAATATAATTTACTAACATGAATAATAATAAAAAATATTAAACACGGATAAAATATTTGCACATACATAACATGACATAAAATATAAATGGGACAAATTAATTTACGAAATTATAAAAAGGTTTTTTTTAAACATTTAAACTTAACTTAATTTTGTTGTACTTATACATAATGATACAATGAAACATTCCATAAAATCAGAAACTTCATCGAAAATGGACAGGGGTTCTGATAAATGAGACTATGGATTTTTTAAATTTAACTTTTTTTGTAAAAAGTTGCGTTTTTCTTTTTTAATATTAGCTATGGGATGTTCCTCTTGACACTGCTTCTCTTCTCAATACAATTACAACAAACCGTTGTAGCATAAGCTGCCATAAGTATTAGGTCTGAAAAGCGCGGTTTCAATACCGATTTATGTCGTGCTTTAATCAGAGCTGGCATACCAATTTTTTTTTTTTTAGAAATACACAAGGAAAATCATTCTCCACGAACGTACCCTCAGGAAATCTCAACTGGATCTTATACACAATGATACAATGAAACAATCTATAAATCAGAAATTTCATCGAAAATGGACCGTTTTGGGTCTCGATGGAGGAGGCGGCGGTTTTTTTAAATTTAACTTTTTTTGTAAATGCGTTTTTCTTTTTTAATATTAGCTATGGGATGTTCCTCTTGCCACTGCTTCTCTTCTCAATACAATTATGTACTTTAATTCGAGATTTTCTTATTTTTTTCATGGCGATGAAACATTCCATAAAATCAGAGACTTCATCCAAAATGGACAGGGGTTCTGATAAATGAGACTATAGATTTTTTAAATATAACTTTTTTTTTAAATAGTTTTTGTTTTTTAAAATTGGCCATGGGATTTGCCACTGTTTATCTTTTCAATACAATTATGTGCTTTAATTTGAGATTTCCTATTTTTTCATGGCGATGAAACATTTCATAAAATCGGAGACTTCATCGAAAATGGACAGGGGTTCTGATAAATGAGAAGATGGATTTTTAAATATAATTTCTTTTTTTATAAACGAGTTTTTGTTTTTTAAAATTGGCCATGGGATGTTCCTCATGCCACTGCTTCTCCTCTCAATAAATAATATGCTTCAATTTGAGATTTTCTTATTTTGTTCATGGAGATGAAACATTCCATAAAATCGGAGACTTCTTCGAAAATGGACGGGGGTTCTGACAAATGAGAAGATGGATTTTTTAAATATAACTCTTTTTGTAAATGCGGTTTTCTTTTGTGATATTTGTGGGATGTTCCTCTTGCCACTGTTTATTTTTTGAATACAATTATGTGCTTCAATTTGAGATTTCCTATTTTTTCATGGCGATGAAACATTCCATAAAATCAGAAACTTCGTCGAAAATGGACAGGGGTTCTGATAAATGAGTCTATGGATTTTTTAAATATAACTCTTTTTTTAATAGTTTTTGTTTTTTAAAATTGGCCATGGGATTTGCCACTGTTTATCTTTTCAATACAATTATGTGCTTTAATTTGAGATTTCCTTATTTTTTCTCAGGATAGTTTTCAATTTTCAATTTCAAATTGCTGCAGTGCATATTTATCTGTTTTTATTGCATATAAATCACAGCCCTAGTAACGATAGTTTTGTGTTTTTAGCCTTTTGATAGTGAATATATTAGAAGAAAGCTTGCTCACATCTGTGTACGTACCCACATGCCCAGTATTGCGCTTATATAAATTCAAATCTAAATCGATGTATATGTGCATGACATAGCTAGAACTGTTTAAAATGGTTTCATAAAAAAATCAAAAATCACACATAATCAGATTTATTTGATATTTCATACATTAAATATTCGCCTGCACACAAGAAAACATTATTTTCTAAAATACCGATTTCCTATTTTTTTTTTTTTTTATGTTGAAACACTAATAGCACAAAAACCGTTTACAAGATGAAACCCACTGTCTCAAGATAAGAAAATAGAATTTGCACAAAGAGAAGAAACGAATGTGTTAGATATTGCTAGGGTTTTAGGGTGTATTTGCTAAAGCCGTTTCGTAAGATCCAATTACGATAACTAAAACCTCAATCCAACATTAAATGCACTGTCAAGTAAAACACTAAAACGTGAGTAATGGAACATTAATGATTGTTGAATTACGAATATTCTTTTTAAAAAAATATACTAGTTTAGTAGCAAAAAAAATCAATAATCACTCATAATATATGGTTCTTAAGGCTGCAGTAAATGAAAATAATTTGAAATCGTATTTTTTTTGTTTATTTTATTTATACATTTGTATCCTTATATTAGCTACAGCATTTATTTTTATTTAAAATATACTAAACAAGATTAAAAAATTTATTCTAAAATATTTAAATATGATGGTTTGAAGGGAAGGAAGACCAAAAAACAGGATAATCATTTAGCGAGCGATTAAAAATTAACTAAAATTTTATCATTTGATTTTAGTTTTAATAATAGGGGGGGTTCGAATCGAGCGGCCCTGCATTCAAACTCTTCTTAGTTAGAAATGAGCTTTTTTTTTTTCAAAAACACCGGCACCCCGACGGTTGATACAACCTCTCCTAGTGCGGACTTTCGTAAAACACGCGTATTACTTTCTCTGATAACGCGGAGGAACTAATTTTTTCGGATTTCGTCTTATTAAAAAAATAATTCTCATTCTTGAACCGTAGCTGTTTGAAGCTGTTGAACGCTTGTTGATGATCCCCATCTACTTACCATATCCCATAAGTGTTCTATACGATCCATCTGAAGAGAATGTGCTGGCCAATTCAATGTGGTAACTCTACATGCGACAACACGACCTACATGCGGACGATCATATTCATTCATTAACGCGAGGTTGTCCCAAATAAATGAAAAGAACGGGACTGCAGCCTCCAGAAGAAATAAATGAACCTTGGGACATCCAAAGATCCATTCTTTTTATTACAGTCCTTTACAGGTATGGACGTTAACTTCAGTACCTTACCAAAACCATAACTGACTGTTCTTCAATATCCGAACGAGATGTTTTCCGTCTTTCTACTGCCTCTCTAGTAGCAGATAACCTGACGCGGAACTTCTAGAAATCCTGTTATTCTAACAAAGCTTTCTGATGACTGATTTAGAACTAATCCTAGAACGGACGTGATGGAGTTGAATGGATCATCGAGGAAATAGCGAACGAATTTCTTATTGTAAAATAGAATCCCATCCGTAAACAAGAACGGTTTCAAGCTGTTCGAGGCTTGTTGGAGGCGGCGGACGATGTCTCTTTATCATATCACTAAGTATTTTATGGGATTCGTGTCAAGACAACATGATGGCCGATTCATCGTGGTAATCCCTAAATCGTTCATGTGTAAGCCACGTGCGGTTTGCAGTAACACGAAGGTGTCCCAAATAAATCGAGCGAATGGGTCCACGCCACAACTCAAGGCACTCTACTGTAGTGAAAGATCCAGTCGGATAATCACGTCGGTACAGGCATGGGCGTGGAAAATGCTGTGACCCAAGCATGATACATGAAGCAAAGTGTTCTCCACTGAAGGTCTCGGTCACCTGATTGCCACAAATCAAATCGACATATTTCTCTGAAAAGATCAGACCCCCCCTTTATCAGTACTACTACTCAATTCTAAGTAAGATGCTGTTTTGCGTATAATCTTCTTTATACTCGATGCATCTCACGTAGTAGAAAACCCGATGCGAGAGTTCTATAGACTAGGCTGTTATCATGATGTTTTGATGACTTTATTGACTGCCTCCCAAGGAAGCAGTTAAATGGTGTAATGCGGTAAGAACAATAAAACGATTTTTTCTTGCCGCCGTACATTCTGGTGGACGACTACCATCGATCGAGATTTCCGGTAGCTTTAAACCGCAGCAGACCACCGTAAAATGTAGAGCGCGGAATTCCCTCGACTTGGAAAATGTCGTTGAACAAAGCATCTACCCGGGCGAGATGTCGACTTAAACCAAAACTAAGTCTTTAAATAATTTAAAATTATTACCATTAATTTCGTGGCCGACCAAATAACAACTAATTACAATTAATTAATATTTATGTAAGGTATTGGTTGAAATGATAACGATAGTGTCACGAGCGAGATAATAAGTAAAACGAGTATATCTTCACTAAAAGCTCTCCTTGGTTAATTGCCGCCGAGAATCGAATCCTGATTACACGACATTTGAAAAATGGCTAAAAGAGGAAAAATTCGAAAGATTGAAGGTTGAGATGGGGAGTTGCCGTTCGGCGTCGGAGGGGATTTTTAGTTTTAGTTTTTTAAATCAATTAATTCCCTCAACAAGTCAGCGAAGGTAGAAATTGAGCTGAATTTTTTTATTTGTCATCTAAAGAGTGTAAAAAATTAGTAACACTAAACAAAACAACAATTTTTTTAAATTGTAAATGAACTGTTAATCTCTGCACGTAGTTATTATAAAAAGTAAATAAATTGGTACAATTGGCTGTTTTTTCTCTTTGGGTGTACAATTGATTACTCTAAACAGTTAAATTTATCTACATATTACTTTCTGAATATAGTAAAAAATTTAAAGAAAGTACATTTACCAATTTCTGTTCCAGAATGTGCATATGAATCAATAGATGCCATCTTTTGCCTCGACCAGCTATTGAGCTAGGAAAGCATTATTGGGGAGATTCAATCATATTTTAAACATATCATTGCCCTAGAAAAATCATGATCTTTTTTTCCTTTGCAACAAGTGGACATGATGCATTTCGACGCGTTCTTTAAACATCTATTGAATCAGGTCTTGGCGATTCTACCGCAAGGCCACACTATTAAGCACACTGATTAATGATGATATTCCACTTACGGGAGAATTATCACGGGCTTAATGAAACCACTTCAAACGGACACAACGTGTACTGCGTTAAGTGGCTACAATCAATAAACAATAATCGGGCTCAATGGCACCCGGTGAATCGACTGGGGAGGAAATGTTCGAGTAACACGCTAACTACCTCATGTTAGCCGGTGAACTACCAGATCGATTGAATCTGTTAGTTTACGATGATAATTTATCAACGAGTCTTCAAAACCAGACTACTTTTCCAGAAATTGTTCCTATTGATTATCGAGGCGAAGTCGAGTGGGGCATTTAAGACCCAAACGAATAAATTCGCTCCAACGATTCGTCTTCAAAAGTCAGCATACATTTATTTTGAGCAGAAAGACAACTGTTTGATGTAATGTATAATACATGTATATATCAAAAAGTTACATATATATACATATAGCTATTAATATTTTCGATTACTTAAAAACGTGAGATGCGGTCTGGTGGGATGTAGGTTTAGAAAAACATTTTCTTAGAAATTATAAATGATGGGGTGTGTGTGTAGTTCGATCCTATTTTTAAAAGATGGTTCCTACTCACATTAAGTGTACAATTATTCAGATATCGTGAGATGAGGTCTGGTGTGATGTAGGTATCAGAAAAACATTTTCTTTACCGTGCCAACGTTTCGATCTTTTATTGAGATGATCTTCAGGGCCTGGGATTTACAAATATAATTTACATTTAGAAAATGCTATATGTATTCTCAATAAAAGATCGAAACGTTGTCACGGTAAAGAAAATGTTTTTCTGATACCTACATCACACCAGACCGCATCTCACGATATCTGAATAATTATCCGTTAACGGTCACTAATCTCTACATATTTAGTGTACACTTAATGTACACACTTAATGTGAGCAGGAACCATCTTAAAAAAAAAAAAAAAAAAATCTTTGTCGTGCCAATGTTTCGATCTTTACAGAGATCACCTTCAAAGCCCCAGTTTTATAAACATTGTTTAAATTGTGCATGAATATGAAATTATACAATGAAGGACACAATATAGAAATTTTAGGTTCAATAAATGTTTTTCTAGTCTCCAAAATGTGTTTTCTCTCTAGATATATTGCCTCGATATCAATATATTTTTTCCATTTTTCCCCCACCTAGCGATAGACCAAAATCTCACAATCTCTCAAAATCTAGTTGTTAAGTAAGTATTAATGTGTAGTATTTAGTGACCGTTAATTAGTTATGTTGTAGAGATTATGAGAAGTGGTCTGGTGTGATGTAGGTTTCAGAAAAATGTTTTCTTCATTGTTTCAACGTTTCGAGCTTTATTGATACCATCATCAGTCTTAGGATTTATAAACATTTTTTAAATTAGACAAATACATACCTAAGGTTAACTTTGTAGCGTATAATTAACTTAACAACGCGGTCTTAGTTTGAATCAGCACCAGAGTACGGTTGAATGACCGCGTGAATAAGACTGCAAGGACTCAAAAAAGTAGGGAAAAAGTTCACATAAACGAGCATATCTTCAAATTCTGCTGGGGGATGTCTCTCCGCCCTAAATGAGGCTTTAAAATTTCAAGAACTATCTAGGACGATAAAAGTCATTGCCAACAATGAACCGTTAAAAAATCCATCGAGAAATATTTGACTCTTTCCAGGCCTGTCGATGGGAAGACAGCCCCTTGCTAGTTGGTCAGCCTGTTCCTTTCCTTCTATGTCCCAAAACCAATTTCTAGGTATACTGTGTTCTCTTAGGGCAATTTTTTGAATTATCCACCCGATATCCAACACTTTTTGGCTTTTTTAATTAGAAAGTTGGTCGCTGATTATTGAATCTGGATTCTAGTATACTCGCTGGATTTACTTGATTAAAAACACCTGGATCATTACCTGTCGACGTCTGATTTGCATTTTACATTGGCGCGGAGTGGATTAAATTTACCTGCTCGGCTTGTAACTTTTAAATAACTTTCCGCCTCTTCCACTTACCCACGTTTGAACGTTTCTAGTTTTATTACTAAGTTCAACGTTGTGTCGAGTAGGGGCGAAATCTAGTCGACAGGGGGCAACATCATTAGAGTCCACTCCGCCCTGGCTAAACCACTTATCCTCTCTCAGTAATCAAGAAATACTTTGCCCTCGGTGAAGGCAGTTCCTCCCAATTTAAGGGCAAACTTTGGTTTCTTCACTGTCCCCTTAAACACGTCATTCAATATCCTAGGCCGGGCTTAAAACTTTAGAAGAGTCACCAAAGTGGAAATCGTTTGTCACAGTCTTAATTGAAACGAGTTCAAAATTGATACGCATTCTTTCCTTGTTAATGGAAGATTAACCCGTCAAACCATGACTGGATATTAATGCGGAAGATTTATGATTCAAATACTATGGGTAAATAGGCGTCTTGAATGCATATTCACAACTATAAATCAATTTATATCATCCCGCAGGTAATATTCACTTCCGTGAATGAAGGATAATTGACTTTTATAATTTATTACTCTTCGTCATACTACAACAGACAATGTTTTGTTAAAGCAATAGTGAATGTTAAAACCCAAAAATTTCAATGAATATACAGTGTCAAACCTGCTAGTGAACTAGTGAATACACATATACAATAATTTTTTTTAATAAGTTTTAATACTCCTATTTGGTTTAATTTCCTCTGAAGCTAACAAATTTTAAATAACCTTAGTTCTTTGTCTTTATTATCTTTGTTTTCCTTTTATTAGGAGTGTTCGCAACAGCAGAGGTTATATCAACCCTCGGGGTGCCGGTGTTTTTGAAAAAAAGACCATTTGTATGTACGTCGGGTTCAAATGCGGGGCCGCTGGATTCGAACCCGAGACCTTTACCTTACAGTGATGAGCGCCGTGTCAATGCCTAAACCGTTGCGCTCACCCCTTTTACTATTTACGACAGATTTTCTATACTGTGATGTTATCGTACGAAACCGATATGATTTGTTCAGAAAATAATTTCAACTTTTAATTAGCCACATCAATCATTACAGGCAATACAAAAACTGGAAATAATGGTTAAATAAATTAAATGCCAATCAAATAAAGAAAACCATCAACTAAAGAGCAAGCATCGGCGAGTAAAGAAAAAAAAATTGATTACTTAATGGCCGATGTCCACAGGCCAGAACGTGAAGTACATTTGCTCTGATTGGAAACAGGAAGAGAAATAAAAACAGATGGTCATACATCACTCCCTGCCACTGGCAGCCCCTACAATAATCTGGGCCTCTCTTGTCGGTTTTCCTCCTTAAGCATTTTTCTAAGCTCATTTAAGCCCTTTCTTTTCAAGACTCGTCGACCAAGCGATGGGCTGCATGAATAATGACGAAAAAGCCAATTTAAAATCAGCAACCAGGGTTTTTTTAATGAAAAACTACTAAAAGATCCCTGATGATTTAATATAGCATTAAGTCATTTAAATCAATAAAGGAAAGGTAAAAAAAATTAAACTATGTTTAATTTATCATTCAGTTATCATAGAATTCGTAAAAATCGAGAACCGCGTAGCTCAATAGCGCATCAACTCACAGCTCAACGAGATCATGGGTTCGATTCCCACCATCACCGTCAGAGTTTTCTAGCCAATCCCTTCCTTCTCCAAAAAACCCCGCTTTTCATAAATCATCAATCAACTGCACTCGACTAATGTAC
This sequence comes from Cimex hemipterus, assembly GCA_039619505.1. Classification (NCBI taxonomy): domain Eukaryota; kingdom Metazoa; phylum Arthropoda; class Insecta; order Hemiptera; family Cimicidae; genus Cimex; species Cimex hemipterus. Next base: position 1,483,845 of record CM077114.1, on the reverse strand, counting down.
AAAGGCCATTGAAGAAAAATAAATCTAAAACTACAAATTTTTGTTATGGCCTGCGGTTTGGTGTTGCCAAAGTTGGTAGTACCGATCAGTCTGGCCGACCTAATCCTGTTAAACTGTCAATTACTAGTTAATGTAGATCGTTAGTAGATTTAAAAGCTAGCTATTATCAATTATTTAGGTTTTATATTCCAAAGATATTTCGCTTTCTTTGTTGATTGTTCTGCATGTTGAGATTTTTTCAAAACGTTTCTTTTTACCAGTATCCTATGACCGAAGATGATCTAACATACCAAATCAGCAATGAATTATTACCACAATCGAATAGACCCAACGTATGCACTTATAATAATTACATGGCCAAATTCTCTATCAAATACTTACAAAAGCAGTTAAAATTTGTTTCACACTGGGGTCGCAATATCTTATATTAACATTGAGGTTGATCAGCGTGCGCACCTAGACGTCAGGCTTATTCTCAGCCGTTTAGATTCTCAAGTTAGGCGCGACTCACTCCCACGCACGGAAAATCTGCTTCTTCCAGAGGTTTGGTGTAGCCGCCTACAAATCCACAGACTAATCGACAGACAGACATGCTGAGTTCTCGCTTGCCCCTTCCGAGAGGGGGTTCCGGATACGCTCCGGCCACGGTTTCGATATTAGTGGGATCTCTACCCACCCCCTAGAAGAGGCCATGTCTACGGTAAAGCTAAGACAGCCGCCACCGACAAGCACCAGGCCCGTCCACCATTCACCACGCATTCGAGGGACGCCGTCAGCGTAGTCATAGCTACTTGCTGACTATACGCTCTCGGCAATACTATCCATCCGATGCCCACGAGGTTGGGGGGTAATTCAGAGGTCATAAGCAATTACTACGGTCCACGGCCACGAATGAAACACAACCTTTTCTCTAGGTACCCACGAGGGGTCGTCAACTAGCTAGAGTATGAGAAAATATTAAGTATTTTAGTTTTTAAAATTTATTCAATTTTCTTAAGCTAAACGTTAAAAGACAAAGGTAACTTTTCACTACAGGTAATATTTCATCAAATCATCATCATCCATGTATCGTAGCTTACAATGTAAAATGTTACATGTGAGGTTGGAAGACATACAGATAGAAGCCGGCGTCCCAATAATACTCCCTATTCTTGATCCAACACTCGATACTATTTATACTGTTGACCTACACAGACGGCAAAGAGATACAGACTTCTATTCAAGTAAAAACTTATAACGTCATTACCACCTACGCGACAATACCGCAATTTTATCGTCTACCCCGTTCCGTAGCCAAGCTTCTCTAACATCCTTGTCAGATATTACGAAGAAGAAGAAACAGCGGAATATGGCCTATGTTGGTGCAAAGGATTATATTTGCTTAGATTCCTAATCCTGGGAGAGATAAGCCGGAGCCTCTAGGATACACCCAGTCTGGTAAAAAGCCTAAAAATTAGCGAAGAGCTGTAGATTAGAAAAGTGGAGATGCACGATAGACCAAAGCTGTCCGAGCCGGATAAAGAGGCCGGGTCCTATCTAATCTACCTCCGACATCAAACTTGAGCAAAGATTGGAGGGCAGTCTGAAGAAACATGTACTCCATATACGTTCACATTGAAAAAACAGTCTTGTCCAACATTGTGCATAAACGTCAAAGATATACGGACTTCTATATATAAGTGGGAAGTTTATGGGCCGACAAACAGCTGAGGTCATCGCCGGCCCTCTGCGCGTTTTTCTTCTTTTTCTTTTTTCGTACATATTTTGTTTTAAACTGCAGCCATTGGAGCGTTTCGATCTGGTTACTGACTCTCCGATTTCAAATATATACTACGTTAATATTCTAGAATACTAGTCTCTCGTTTGTACCTCAGGTTGTTAAATAAAGAATAGAACCAAAACATACATATATACATCATTACAAACATAGATGTCTGGTCACATTCACTCCCCCAAAGTACTCGATATTACCCGGGTCGGGGTTGAACCCTCTCCACTCTCGCTAATAACTTTACTCTCCAGACGTCACACACAGACTTCCATTCTTTGAGCCTTGAGAACTTTTTTCATTGGCGTCATTATTAAATAGAACGTTATTGAGGGAAATGTTATCATACAGCATTTAATTTTAGCGTTATGGGAAAGTGTCCGAATAACTTTTATTGCCGGGTTAGCCGTAACGGGTTGGAAGGGTCAAAGCCCATCAAGATTATAAAATAAACAGAAACGCTCGTATTAGAACTGGGTCAAATTCTTAAACCCGGTGTCCTTTCATTATGGAGAATGAACCGGTCACGTTTCTTCCTTTAACCGTGTCTCGTACGAACTGGGATAAAAGACGGAGGGGATATTACTGCAGATGGGGATCTCTACGGAGATAGGATCTGCAAGGGAGTTTTTCCCCGGAAGACAACTTTTACATTTGATGATCAAATCTCACGAATAGACACTACTTACCGAACTACCTTCATTTTCGCCGTTGAGTTAATTCTGCAGGTTTATTCTATGTTTGTAAAAACTCCCTCAAAAAATTGAGGAACTGAGCACTGTATAAATTATTTTCGTAGAAATAAGGCCCAATTAATCTATTTACGAGAAGTTTCCTTCAGCTCCCAAATCGGCAATTGTGCAAGGAACGTTAGACGCCTCATAATCAGAGTCCTTATGTACCTGGACAAGATGAGAGCGATCTTGAGAGATAAGGCTTAGAATTTTAAGTCCGGAGTCTCTAGTTTTATTTTTTTAACCCTAAATGAGAAATTCAGACTTAAAATACACTACAATATTCAGCTCCTTGTCGAAATTAAGCTGCCGGTATCTTGGTGATGGAACAGCAACCGATCAGTATCTCCTCACATTGCGAGCAACTCGAATAAACATTTTGTAGTTTACTCTGGGTCGATGAGGAAATTTCTTGGAGTACAAGTCGATTGCACGACCCACAATACCACTACTATCAATAAATCTGCTTATCAACTCGCTGTTGATCGGAAAAACGTGCTCATTGTGAAAGCAATATTGAATGTAACGAAGGTACTTTTGTAAAATTTATTAACTTCCATGAATTAAGATTCGTTATATTGTTAATTGACACTGTGTAAATTAATTTTTTTATGAAAGGTATGGGTTTCAAATGGAAAAGTATCACAAGCGGTATTCAAACCCACGACTTTCGGCTGAATACGTCACTGCTCTGACCACTTAAGCTGTCATGATCCACTCCCCATCGCACGCTGACGTTCGAATTTTCCTTCCTTTTTGCCATTTTTCTTTCCGCTCTCGACGCCAACATTTTCATTTCAACCAATACTTTACATAAAACTATTAATTAATTCAAAGAAGATATTTGGTCAAACAGGCTACGAAATATAATGGATTTAACTGTGTATAATTCACTATTTTCGTAAGGCCGCGGTAGCCGAGTGGTTAAGGCGTGAGACTCTCGGCTAGTAGACCCCGCTGTCGTGGGTTCTATCCCCACCGTAGCCTCTGGAATTTTTCTGACGCGTAAGAGGACCGCTGGCCGCAATTAAAAGAAATTGACACAGCACTCATCAATGGAAGGGGCGGGACTGGATCTCAGCGACCCTGAATCTGGTCCCAATCCCCTTCAAAAATGAGTTTCTTCGATGGAAGAACACTGGTACAACGGGCGCTCAAGTTCACTTTGTGTTGTGAGCCCTCCCCCAAAAATGGAGCCAGGTTATAGTACAATAAGCTGTACAGCGGCAGTGTTCAGGAGGGAACTCCAGTCCCTGTATCCATCCATCCACATCCACTATTTTCGTGGTCGCTCGACCAATTAATATATGACAATTAATTACGGTTTTTAGTCCAGATGAAAAAAAGTTAATGGCACGAGAGGGATTCGAACCCACGACCTTCGGCTAGATACGCCGCTGCTCTACCACCTGTGCTATCCACCTCGATCCACTAACTCCCCATCTCAACCTCAATGATAATAATGATTTAAAAATGAAGTAAACTTCACTAAAGCTCTCCGTCGACATTTCATTTGTCGTCGAGAATCCAAACCGATTAAACACACCCATTTGAAATATGGCAAAAGGAAGGAAAACTCGTAAGGTGAGGTTGAGATGGGGAGTTGATGTCCGAGTGAATCGAGGTGACGATAGCTCAAGTGGTAGAGGAGCGGCGTATCTAGCCGAAGGTCGTGGGTTCGAATCCCTCTCGTGCTATAAACTTTTTTTCATCTCGACTTTATAAAAAACATTTTCTTTATCGTTGCAACGTTTTGATCTTTATTGAGATACAAAAAACAATTAAGCACAAATGTTAATTTTGGTTGGGGCAGCAGGCTATTCACAGGAAATTTCATGTCAATTATTAAATTTATCGATATAAATTACATCACACCCCCACCTTACATAAATAGGAAAAAAATATATATAATTCAATTTTTTTAATATATTCGTTCCAAACCAGATATTTCCGATTGGGTTGTTAAAAAAAATTATTGATATGGTATTATATTATCTTATTGATCGTTTGCTCTCCACTGATTTTAACAGTGGGTAAAAAAAATATATTATAAAAAATAATCAGATTAGAGCAGTACAGCGTGGAAAGGTAACAGCAATCAGTAATTGGTGATTGATTTTCTGAGATGGTTACTCACGGAAAACACGGGAAAATCCGTTTCCAACGGCGGAAATGAGAGTGTTGTAATCAATTGAAAGAAACGCACAATTGAATCGAATTGTGTGCTCGTTAACTCGTTATGAAAAAATTTTTCTCCGTTTACCTTTTCCTTCGAAACCGATTCTCCTACCTTTTTCTACCCTTTCGAACAGGAATGTGCGGTTCTAAAGAGAGGAATTAGTTTTCCACTTGACAAGAGGTAGCCGCCGCTCAAAGCAATCTACCAAATCTCAGGTTTCTTTTAAGTTGCCAGCAGTATCGTCGCAGTCTCTTCTTTTTATCCTGTACAATCCTGCCCCTTTTTTAAATTAAAATTTACATGGCTTCATTGAACCGTTAATATGTTTTAACAATGATATTCTTTGTAAATGTTCATTTTTTTCCTTATAAAATGATTTAAGGAGATTTTTTCCCAACGTTTTAACATTCTTTTAAGAAATTAAATTCACTAATTTCGTGATCCGCTAAAAGAAATATTCAACCAGGCCCACAAAAATCGATCGACACGTAAAAACAATATTTTCACACTCTATAAACTATTAAGAATAATTCATTATGTTTAGCCGTATGAACATATTTCATCTTTCAATTAATTACTCTTTTTATGCAAGTTCTTTGTTGAAATGAAAAAGTTAGTGTCACAGGCGAGATTCGAACCCACGACCTTCGGTTCAGTACGAGTCTATGATCACTGCGTGAAGGAAAAAAAATATTACAATTAATTAATCGCACGAGCGGGATTCGAACCCATGATCTTCGGCTAGATACGCCCCTGCTCTACCACTTGAGCTATCGTATATCGGTCCCCTCAGGCACCAACTCCAACTCCAAGCCGAAGGTCGTGGGTTCGAATCCCGCTAATGACACTGACTTTTTCATTTCAACCAAGACCTTACGTAAAAATAATAATTAATCGACAGTCCTGATTATACGATATTTTAAAAATGAATATAAAGGAGGGGGGGATTTGAAAGGTCTTGGTTATGATGAAGTTGTTAGAACAGCGAGGTATCGAGCCGAACGTCGTAGGTTCGAATCCCGCTCGTGAAACTAACTTTTTCATTTCGATCAAGGCGTTAGATAAAAATTAACAATAATAAACAACAAGTCTACTTACAATTTATACACATACAGAAATTAGAAATTCGTTTCCATCACTTATCACTCTAAATATGAGTAAGAGTCATGTAATTCCGATTTAAGATGCGGGTCAATTTATACAATTGATTTTCTAAATGAATATAAAAAAGTTTATACAATATATAGAAAAATAAATTTAATATCTAAATTTAAAATAAATCTCTTCTTCCATCCTCACTTCTTCAAAATCAAACATACATAAACAAAAAACATTAATATCTGCCCGCATCACACAACAGTGACACATCCTCATAGAAAACAGACTTTGAGTTCATGATTCATATCTTATATGTATTTGCACAATTTGAACGTTTATAAATTCCAGGCTCTGAAGATGGTTTCAATAAAGCTCGAAACGTGGTACGATAAAGAATTTTTCGAAACCTCCACTTTAGAGACCACTTCTCACCATCTTTACTAACTACTCTCTGCTAATTAGTTAATAATAACTAAATACTATTATTAATATTTTAATACTATACATTAATAATTACTTAACTACTAGATTATAAATTGGGAGATTTTAAAATGTTTTCTGCGGGATGATATCTCTAATTTGACAGTTGCCGTTTATTTTTGTCTATGATCACTGCGTGAAGGAAAAGGTAAAAAAAAATATTACAATTAATTAATCGCACGAGCGGGATTCGAACCCACGATCTTCGGCTAGATACGCCGCTGCTTTACCACTTGAGCTATCGTGACTTTGACTTTCAACTTCCGCTTTTTTACATCTCAACTAAAACCTTAATTAATTGTAATGTATCAATTGGTCGGACCACTAAATTAGGGAATGTAAAAAAAATACATTGATAACAAATCAATATATAGATATAGACGAAAGAAAAACAGAAGACAGAAGGAAAAAACTCGACAATATTCAATAGTTTTTAATAAAAATGGTAGAACATTTTATTAGAGAGATTATTGGTTACTAAATCCATTATATTTAGTGGTCAGATTGAAAAAGCTACTTCTTTCAATTATTTATTCTTTTTATGTAAGATCTTGGTTGAAATGAAAAAGTTAGTGTCACGAGCAGGATTTGAACCCACGTCAGCCAAAGGTCGTGGGTTAGAATCCCGCTCGTGATACTAACTTTTTCATTTCAACCAAGTCCTTACATAAAAAGATAAATGGTTACATTTCGAGGACTTTATGGCCACCGATATATTCATTGTAAATTCTTTTTCGAAAACGCAATAAGAGAGATCCAGATGAACCTTGGTCTCCGAGATGTCTAAGAGGCAAAAATCCCTCCACTTTGCCAGGCTCAATTATTGTTCATGACAAACTCCTCCCTATTCTTATATTTGCAATTCTGTAGGATCCGTGAGGAGCGTTGAAGAATGAGGTAGTTTAGAAAACAACTTTTTCATCCTTTTGCCGACGTTTCGGCCTTTATTCGAGTCATCTTCAGGGCCTGGGGTAATTTCTAAACCGTGTCGTCACATTGAATGATTGAAACGTCAAAATTAGAGGGGAATATTAATACGGACAGTGCGGATCACCGCCTATATATTATCCGACACATCCCCCTGATCCGTTACTTCATGAGTGAAAGTTGGAGTGAGAGAAAGTTATAATTACGAAAGTTGTCGAGCCCCTGGTAATTTGTTCATACGGGCCAAGACCACTTGGAGAAAGTACTTAGCCCTAAAATAAGATAAGCTAATTTGTGGTTAAAAAAATTAAACTGATTAAACAGACTGTAATATCAAAATGTAAAAAAAACGTTGTCAGGTTCAAATAACAACATCTTTTAAAGCGCCGTTAATTTATATAAGAGATAGATTTTGCATATTTTCCGATGTCTCAAGATCACTGTCATACAGGGTGTTACAAACTTTGCCAGTGGATTCTACATTCAAAAAGGAACCAAAAAGTCCGGATCTCAACAGTTTCGGAGTTATTTCACTTTTCTGATTTGTTAAGATTTCACGACCTTGCTTCAAATAAACAATGATAACTCCAAAACTGAAACGGTTTCAGACAAATCCGCTGATACCATTGAAAATTTTGTTAAATTTCCATTCAGATCTGATCAATACTAAACTTGTAAACCCTCACGAAATAAATATTTTAGTAACGATAACTTAAAAACTTAAAAAAATTTCTATGATGATTCTAAACTACTATTTTCAAACCTAAAGACCAACAAACTTCAAAAAACCTTCTCCATTTAATGTTCTCCAAAATCATCATTAGCAATTTTTCAATTAGAAAAAAAATATATTTTTCGACATTCTCGCTACTAAAACGCTGATTTCACGAAGATTTACAAGTTTAATATTGATCTCATCCATTGAAAACTTATCGTAGCTTTCAATAGAATCAATCTGGGGGGGCGCACGGTTTAGCCTTTGACACGGCGCTCATCACTGTAAGTTAAAGGTCCCGAGTTCGAATCCAGCGGCCCTGCATTTGAACCCGACGTACTTACAATTGTTTTTGTTGTTTTTTTTTTCAAAAATACCGTCACCCTGAGTGTTTATATGACCTCTGCTGTTGCACCCGTAAAAAAAGTATCAACAGATTTTTCCAAAGCCAGTTAGTATTGGAGTGATCAATGTTTATTTAAAGCAAGGTCGTGAAATCGTAAAAAAATCGGAAAAGTGGAATAACTCCGAAACTACTGAGATTCGGACCGTAGGTAATTAAGACTTTTCGGTTCCTTTTTGAAAGTAAAATCTATGGACATAGTTTATAGCGCGAGTAGCCGAACATCTATCTACATTTAACTTTTTTCAAATTACGTACAAGATTTTGTTTGAGGTCTTTTGGCAGGGGAGAGAAGGCTTAGAGTAGAACAAGAAAGTGCTACATCCCCACAATATCTTGACACCAGATAAGCTCTGTAGGTAGTTGTGTTGTGCTTTGAGCATTCATTTCTATGGAAGTTATAAAAACCTGATCAACATCGAGGATTCCAAAACAGTTGCTCGATACAGTGAAGATGTTTTATTAGTAGAGCTTGTTCCGTTTATATATATACATAGCTTGGGTATAGCTGTGATAAGAATCACATCTTAGACCAACTCCTCATATACCGATCCTTTTCCGACCATCCTCTCAGTCGCCCAGCATACTAGGCACACAGAAATTCGGACATATTAGTCCTCGACACAGCCAAAAGACCAAGTGGGCGACCAAGACCCGAGAGGTTAAATGCCTGGGTAGACTCGTTCGTACCCGATCCCTGAAAGATCCGGGACTTGGTCGGCTCACGTGTCATGTGGGTTACGGACGAATAAAGTTCCTTGCCTCCAATAATCCAATAATGATGATCCAATAATATCATCTGCCCAAGTGACGATGGTTAGGGAATGGTTAAGACCTTAAATGGTAAAGAAGGTTACAAATAATTGATGATAGGGTTTGATCTGCGAGTTGGCAAACTCATGTTGAACCGGCACACGAGCACTTACCGGGCCCAGTAAGTGCACGTGTGCCGGTTCAACAAGGTTACAAATGGTTACCGAAAGTTATAGGAGGTTAGGAACGTGGTTACTCACGGAAGGGTACAATTAAGGAGAGTTATATAT
>CM077114.1:1432242-1474098 GCA_039619505.1 Cimex hemipterus | reverse complement strand
TATATATATATATATATATATATGCAGGGTAGGCGACCGAGACCAGAGTGGTTAAATGCCTGGGTAAACACGTACCCCTTCCTGGGGGGGCTCCGGGACTTGGTTGGTTCACGTGTCCTGCCTAAACCACTTGGACATGTTCACAAATTCCAAGATTTTGGCCCATTTAATCTCGGGGAGTAATTTGGTGATTTGCCCCTCCTTCAGAAGTTTCAAATCTAGACCTAGCATCCCTCTCACTCTCTGGGAGGTATTGCCTTGCCGTTCCTTCTTTTATTTCGCAAAAACGGCAAAAGGAATCTGGTATAATACCCATTTCGGAGAGGTGTCTTCTCAGTGGGCCGTGGCCCGACAGGATACTTATCAGCCTCCTAATTCACTTCCTTGAGTTAGAGAATAACTATAAGAATTCTATTCTGCTGGTTTGATATCCTTAACTAACTCCTTCGATTGCCTGTGCCCGAGAAATGGATTCCATTTCTTAAGGAATTGTTTCATACCCCAGTTTTTAATTCTCCTCTACGTTGTTCATTAACGGCTACTAATTGGCGATGGTTCTATTTTTGTGCATGACCTTTCTCGTTCTGCCTTCCGAACGGGACGATCCTCACGATGTTATTAGTTTAACTTTTGGCTACGCACTTTCCTTTTGCCATGGTTTTATAAATAAAACAATTACTTCTATTTACTGTACAATTGTAATTTTTTAGAATTTGATGTGCATGCGCCTGCAGGTTGTAAACAGTTTTCAAACCAATTATAATAGTTTTGTTCAATTACTATTTTTGAAAATTATTTTTAGAAGAAGCCACCCTGAAGATCCTTCTGATTCTTAATTGAAAATTGTATATTTCACCTTCTTACCGTTATAAGTGGTAATTAAATGAGCTTTTGGAAAATTGTTGAGTTTTCATTTAGTCAAATATCTACTTGCTTTACTTTTTTGTGAAGTTGTACGTATGTATAAATGTTTTGTACGTATCGTCTTTTGTTTCCTTCCAATTCTTATAATTGGGGATAAAAAGATAATTAGTTTTGGTTTTTATGTATTATTTTTAGGACGTGCCATGGTTTAGTACGAATGAGCAAACGCGTTCAAATTGGTTTTGGGATAGTTTAAAGCATTGCAGAGAAAATCATCACAAGTGAGTTAATTTCCCTCTCCGCTAATACTCGTTAAAAATTTGTATTGGTGTTTGTTTCTAATATTGTTTTGAGCAAGGTGTATTAGAAAATTGACTATAGCATGGGATCAAGCATTCTGAAGTAGGGTAGCGTGGAATGAGGATGAGGAAGAAGAATCGAGAGGATTCGTATGAGTTCATCGCGGTATGTTGCCTTGTACCAAACAGCATACTAAACGATAATATATAATAATACCTTAAACCTAAACATTCCACTTAAAACTGGTAAACAAATAGAACAAGCTGTCAATTTCTCACAAGCAAAATCCAACACGCTGCTCATTTATCTTCCTCCCCTCCACGCCATCCTGGAAAAGTCATTTCCAAATTCCCATCTAACCCGAATATATCCCCAAACTTATAACCTCCAAACGATGAGCAAGGTTGCGATGGCAACCGTCTCACTTATGTTTTGAAATTCGAATTATCCAAATACCGTTCATCCCAGTTCCAGGCATACCTTGACTCCTTATCCACAAAAGACAACTGCTTTTGGCTAGCTACTAGGAAGGTTACCTCCTAAACCCATCCACCCCCGCACATGTCATGCACCAGATTCTCCGCCTTTCCGAAAGAAAATCCCCAGGCCATGATCTAATTACTCCTAAAATCTTAAGAAATCTACCCAAAAAAGCAATAGTGTACATTACCTCTATTTACAATCCAATATTTCGCACAACCTATTTCCCTATCCAGTGGAAACTATCTTTAATAACTCCAATATCAAAACCAGACAAATCCCCCAGTGCCCCATCCTCTTATAGACTAATAAACCTCCTTCCTATTTTATCGAAAATCATTGAACGTATCCTCCTTAAAAGACTAATTCCTATATATGACTCTGTAAACGTAATTCCTAACCATCAATTTGTGTTTCGACCTCTCCATTCCACTGTTCAGCAAGGCTTCAGAGTAGTCGATCCTCGGCTCTAGAAAAAAAACAATACTGCTGAGCGTATTTCTGGACGTTACGGAAACATTTGACAGAGTATGGCACCCCGGCCTCCTCTATAAGTTGAAATGTATCCTTACTACCTTATCGTGAAATCCTTCCTCTCAGATCGTTAGTTTAAAGTAAGAATCGGCACCGAGTTTTCACCTATCACGCCAATCAAAGCTGGCGTTCCACAAGGTAGTATCCTAGGCCCAACCATCTACACTGCTGACATACCCACTCATCAAACACACAAATCACAACCTACGCGGACGACACCGTAATCTCATCAACACACTCCAAGCCTATCCTAGCAACAGAAGCACTCCAACAACACCTGAACCAAAAAATACGATTGCCAGTATTTAATTTTTTAAAAAAGGGGGCAAGCCATGATTTGTTGCTTCTCAGTGTACATAAATTAATAATAAATAAATAGTACGTAAAAATGCAGAGTTTTTGTATTCTAAACAATTTTATTAGATTTCTTCATACATAATATTATTTTGTTAAAGTGAACAATATCCTCCAGAAAAAACTGCTTTGTTGACTTTTCACCTCATCTGGGTAATAACGTGCATTTTTTTTAATCCGTTTTTAAAAAAGGATTGAACACCGCATTCACTCCATTATTCATCATTTTTAAGCATTTTTTATTCCTTTTTTTCGGGGGTACGCAACGGAAGAGGTCATATCAACCATCAGGGTGCCGGTGTTTTTAAAAACAGCCACTAAAGCCCATTGTAAGTATGTCGAGTGCGAATACAAGGCCGCTGGATTCGAACCCGGGACCTTTACCTTCACCAACCGGGGAGAGATGAGCGCCGGGTCAACTCCTAAACCGTTGCGTCCACCGACGCCCCACAAGCTAAGGGTAGGCTTCCGTTACATTTGCGAAGCGTTATCCCTCCTAACGTTATGCAAAATTTTTCTAATAACATATTTACAATTATTTAGCATGTTTTATTTTTATCTTTATGAGTAAACAAATATCAAAGGTAAAAGGATGTATTCTACAGGTAAAAGTGTATCTGAAACATAAAACCACTAGATTTCTTCGTTTCATCTTGTATAATCAACTTTAAGTGTCATTGTCGTTTTGAAGAGTTATTCCTCTTGAAAGACCGGCTCGGAATCGAATCGGGACTTTTCATCAGGGCACAGAGAAAAACGTGAAAACGTTCGCCTTTTAAAGCCCCTCCATTTCATTCCGTACCTCCTAGAAACACTCTAATTTTCATATTCATATTTGCCAAAGACAATTAGAAACCCAATATACATACGCAAACCCGTTTTCATTTCACCGGAATTTACTCCTTCGCCTCTGTGAAATTTTAAACTCGACCCTCGCCTAAAACGGGAGAGAGCCGGGCCGTTATTTTATAATGAACACCGCCTCAACAACTCTTTTCCCCTCGCTGTTACCATTTTATTGTTGTTTATTCAATAAAATTATTTTTCAAAAAGTTCCAAAACTGACCATTTCCTAGTCATAAGGTTCCGTTTTTGCCCTTTACATACACATTTTATACCTAAAATATACAATAAAGTATATAATATTTAATCTGTAATTTAATAATAACCAAATATCAACTGAACTACATACTTCGATGTTGACCCAAGGACACTTACTTTCGGGAAAGATACTCACATTGATAGTGTGAATCCTAAGCCACAGAAGGTCTCAGGACATATCAACGAAGATAGTAAAATTTTTGTCTGATTGAATTCGTAAATCGATTAAAAACCTGGAGATCCATTTTTTGACGAACTATACAATCCTGGTAGCATAACGGCTTGTCGGTCCTTTTGAAATATACCGTCTTCGTTGCTAATTTCTTCATCAAACAATATTAAAAAAGATTCAATTTTTTCTTCATTTATGCTAATCTTACCTGGTTACCATAGTCTTGTTTAACTCTGACGTTAATATTTAACAATGTTCTTACTAATCCACCAAGCCCCAAAGCATTTTTGTAATTTAATTTACGTTAAATAAACATTAAAACGTGTGGCACGAGGGCCTACTATATAAGATCAAAAAGTACCGGATACTTACTACCGGCTTGTGAAGTCTTATGTAATCGACAGAAATTTTTTTTTGTCAGCTATAAAGGAGCGAACTCGGAAGTTCACAACATCTCAGCGGGTGTTCCTCAAGGAAGTGTTCTGGGACCCCTCCTTTACATTCTTTACGAGCATGACTTTCCAGCAGATAGCAACATCGAAATAGCCCAATTTCCCGATGACAAAGCAGTGCTGTCCCAAAGTATCACGCTCAGTGATGCAGAAACGAAGATGCAGAATTATTGCCAAAAAATTGATGAGGGCTGGAAAGTGGAAAGTTAAGCTGAATTCTACTCGTTAACTTACAAGAAGACCTAAAGGCCCGCACATATATTACTGGGTGGAACTAATGTACCTCAAGCGGACTCATATAAATACTTAGGGCTGCACTTGGACACGCATCTAACCTGGAATAACCACATATCCTCATCTATAACGAGAATTCGCTTGCGAATTCGCAATATCAAACCAATTCCCTCTAGAAATTCTGTCCAAATCCCACTTAAGCGACTCCTTTATCTAAGCCTAATAAAACCAATATGGTTTTATGGTTCGCCCATTTGGTGTTCTGCATCCACCTCGCAAATAAAACGAATACAAACGCTGCAGTGTATTACGTTTAATAAAAAACGCGCCCTGGTTCGTAACGAACGACCAGCTTCACCACGAAATATCGTTGGCATCTGTAGTAGACAAACTAAAGAAGAGATACTCGATGCAGCTTGCCAAAGCTGACTCCCACTCGATTGTTCAAATTCCAGAGAATATGATGCCTCCACCCGGCCAACAAAGACGGCTAAAAAGAAAGCATCATACGGACTACAGATTGTAAGTAAATACGTGTAATGAAAATAAGTGATAGTGTAAACGTACGCCTGACGTTATATTATTTTAGATAAAAACAAAAAAAAGTAGGTTAATTTATTTAATAATGAGATATTTATTTATCTCAAATTATTATACTCCAATGAGTGAATTATTGTGTGAATTGCCATAGGGCAGGTATCATGGTCAAATATCATGTTAATCACATTTTTTGAGTGTGCTGTATATAATTATTTATTAGCAAAATATAATGTGTATGTATAATGTACATAAGAGTTAAATAAAATAATAATTTAAAAAAAACATTAAAACGATATGATTATTTCGATATCGTGAGATGCGGTCTGGTGTAACGTAAATTTTAGAAAAACATACTCTTTATCATGACAACGTTTCGATCTATATTGAGATCATCTTCAGGCCCTGGGATTTATAAGCATTGTTAAAATTCCTAGCATTGCATAAATTCATTTTTTGTAATCCTACATGTATAATTTAAACAATGTTTACCCTAGGCCCTGAAGATGGTCTCAACAAAGGTTGAAACGTTGGCACGATAAGGAAAATGTTTTTCTAAACCTAAATCAATGTAGACCACTTCTCACGATCTCCAAATATTACGTTATGTTGGGAGTGAATTTATTTATTAGAGTGAATGTATGATGTTTGATAGACAGCTAACTTAATTAAGGGTCGATGGGTACTTCATATTTACTCATCGACCCTTAATTAGGTTAGCTGCCTATCGATACTTCGGAATTTGTTGATTCCATTGATCGATGCTAAAAAATTATATCCAATCAACGTACTACGCAGACAAAAACAACACTTTGAGTGAGTAGAAATACTTTGATGATAATCTCAATAAAGGTCGAAACGTTGGTACAATAAAGGAAATGTTTTTTTCTGATATCTACATCGCACAGTGACCACTAATCACCACACAAATTACAAAAATTGTTCACAAATTCTGTATATCCAAAACGTGATAATAACAAAACCTCCCGTTGTAAATTTACACATGCTAACTCATTTTGGCCCGGTGTTACCCAAGGGAATGAAAGCTTCAGTTATCAAGTGACTAAATGGTTTAAGTCGTCTATACCCTAAGCCCAGAGACAGTGCCAAGGCCTGAATGAATTATAAGCGTTATGTACAGCCCACATTCATAACACAGTTAGACCTATCGGGGTTAGAGGTATAGGACGCCATCTTAGGCTCTTAATTTATTCAAATTGGCCATCAATTACTCAGACGGTACCCTCACAACTTATCCCAACAAAGTCTACAATACCAATCATAATTGAACTATGCAGATAAGCCTAATTTTAAAGGTGTACCCGTTATATAAACCAATAATTTCAATTATTGACATCATACGATAAAACATATAATCTTCTGATCTCCATGATGATGGAGGTAGTAAAAAATGGTTTCTTCGTTCACATTATATGTTACATTTTCTTTTCATAAGATCATGAGACCATTAAAAAATATATAGTAGTTAAAGATAAAAAGAAATAGATAGCTGGTCCCAACGATAAAGCAATTAATGATTAAATAAAATATAATTAAATATAACACCCGAAAATTAAATTATAAATGATGTAAAGTATTTATGTGTGGTAATTAGTGACTGATATTTATCTAGAAATCGTGAGATGCGGCCTGGTGTGATTTCTTTATCGTGCCAACGTTTCGGTCTTTATTGATATCATCTTCAGGGCCTGGGATTAACAAACATTGTTTACATATAACAATTACATTTTGGATGTGGAAAAGTGAATTTATACAATTCAAAATATTTTATATTCAATAAAGAACGAAAAGTTGGCACGTCAAAGAAAATGTTTTTCTGAAACCTACATCACACCAGACCTATCTCACAATTTTTAAATAAAGTAAAATATTTATTTGATTTTCTTAAGAAAAGGATTACTTTTTCCTGCATTTATGTTAGTAATATACTAGGTCAAAACAAATGGCAGTAAATTTTCGAATAAATTTCAGTATAAGTAAATAAATGATTAGGGCTGTAAATACCGTCCAGCGTTTTTTTTAACCCGATAGTGGTTTTTCAAAAGTGTTTAAAAAGTCCTATGTACAGAAGGTTAAAAAATGGTTTTCATACATAGACATTTTAGAATATATGGCAAAATCAGGCAAATTTGAAAAAGATGTAGATGTTCCGGGATATAGTAGCTCGAGTGGTTAGGCCCGGAGGTCGTAGATTCAATTCCCGCTAGTTATAATAACTCCTCCACACTTTGTATAAAAATTATGAATCAATTTAAAGACTCGTTTTATATAATCGTTTAAATAAAGTTTTAAATAAATCATTTTAAATTTCTCCGGCTTGTTTTTTTTTTTAATTTTCATGATTTATTACATTTTGAAATGATACTACATTGGGAATATGGTTCGTTGAACAGTTGTTCATATGTAAAACAGAAAATTAACGCAATTTTCAAATGTGTGGTGATTAGTGACCGTTAGACTATGATTATTCGCAGATCTTAAGTTGCGGTCTGGTGTGAGGTAGGTTTTAGAAAAACATTTTCTTCATCTTGCCAACGTTTCTGCCTTCATTGAGATCATCTTCAGGGCTCAAAGTGTGCCCTCTCAACACGACACACAAGGTTGGCACAATTACGCAGAAAGTAATTTTCAAAATTGCCGTAGGGTTTTTTTAGTGAAAAAATCCGGAACATCCACCGTCATCATACACATAAGCCAAATCTGCGATCATAATTTAAAAAATAACCATCGTAATTAAAAGTTACAAACACCTTAATATAAACCTAAAACTGATAGAAATATCGGATAAATTGTTTAAAAGATGAATTTCGAGTTGAAAAAGTCATAACTGTGAACTTTGGCGAGAGTCATTTTACTAACTAGGTTAATTGTTAAGACATTTTCCAAAATAATAAATTTATTGATTTTATTGGAGCCTATTATTTACATATATTATATATACCCATCAATGGATTATTTGTTTTGTCCTAATTTAACGTGAAGCCTAAAATGTTTTTGTTTTAAATTTGTCAGAAATTATAGCACAGGAAGTCCTATTTTCTTAAAGAACATTGGGCCCTTGCTATTTATAATTTCACACAGCCTTGAAAATATGAAAGTGATAACTCTAATAAGGTGTTTTTGTTTTTCCAAAATTGAATTATGAAAAACATACCAAAAAGAATGTATATTTTAAGATTTAAGATTTTGTTTTACTTCTTATTTAGTAAGGTTCGTAATTTATAAGGTGAAAGATAAATCTTTCTCGATCGAGGTGGTCTTGATAATAAAAATCGTGCACATGTTTATTTTATGGAATATTTACCTGATTGTTTTCTATCTAATGATGTATTTACTGATATACTAAATTTAAAAAAAATCCTTAACACCTTATACAGATTAGGCTGCGTAATTTTAGAATATATTTGCCGTGTTAGTATCGATCATTAGTAGTTCAATAAATGCCAATCGTCGGCGCCTGTTTTTAAAAAATTGAAACCAAAGAATCCTCAACGGGTTTGAATAATTCAGCGGAAATCGATACATGTTTGCACCTTTAGGTCAACAGTTACACAAAGTTTTCAATCGGGCATTACCCCCCTTTTTTCAGTACTAAAAAAAAATGTGTAAAATAAAATATCCCAGCTGAAACAATCTTACGGAGAATATTGTAAATCAAACGCCTAGATGAAGCATTTGAAGATAATAAGTAAATTGTTAATTTTTTAGCAAAATCCTGACAGCCTTTTGACAACCAACTTCCCGCAAAGGAACACCTTGCCTTTGTTTTCAGTCGTTTCGTAAACCGTAATACTAAATAATAACGCTTAAAAACAAAATTCCGGCTGTACTATTATTAAAAGTACAGAACTGAGCAGCTGCCATTACGAGAATATCTTATATTAAATTTAAATTTTAAAATATTTAGCCTATGATCTTATCTTTAAAAAGTTCACAAATATACGTGAAATTTTTCCTCATATTTACTGCTTTAACGACGTAATTTTCTACCCAGCCACTGCACAAGTTCTAAATCCACTTCCACCTGCTTAAAAAGGAATTCGGTTTTTAAAGATAATTAGTACACCCATTAGTACCACTTGTATTATAATATATATTTGGCTCATTTGAAAGACAAAATTTAGCTCATTTTTCGAATAATGAATAAATCCATTCTCAGTAAAATAGAATTTATCTCATCATAATCTCATAATCTCATCATATGATTCTCAATGAGTGCCTGATTGAGGTTGTTATTTAATTATTCGTGTCTTAAAGAAAACTGGAAACATTGGCTACATGGACGTCCTAACCTTCGGACTTAACCATCACGATCATACCCCCTGACGCTAAAAAACATTTATAAGTGCGTGACAGCGTCGGAGGGCCGGATCAGCAGATAAGATCGCATAACGATAACATTGTTGATAGATGACCATAAAACGATTTGACTCGTAGAAGAGGTTCTATTGATTAAGGTTCGACTTTGAGTTCAACACATGTACTTTTGGATCAAAAACCGCATTTGTAGAAACGTTGGTTCCTTACTTCATGTAGACAATTGTGTCCTATGTTACGATTCTTGAATGAAGAATCTAACTATAACTAAAATTAAGACAAGCTTGTCTCAGTGTCACTGTTGCCATGTGCACAATGCCAACTGCGGTTTCGGAAGTTTTGTTAAACTACCCACCACTTCATATTTCAATCCAAGGAGAAGGCAGAACAGCAGCCCATAGGCTCACGAACAACCATCTGCTAGGATAGATCGTGTAAATAAACAATGGAAACTGAGGGAGGATGGTAGATGCAATTCTAGATATGCCAATTGGTGCCACTACTCCAAAGTACAACATTACCAAGAAGTATAAAGTACTGATACCAGAACGGGAAAAATAGGCCAAAGGAATGTCACGAAAGGGAAATTTCTACAGGTACCCTGCCGACTCCAAAACCGACGAACCCTTAGACCGAACTTACGGGAAACCTAGGTATATAAGCTACTGTGTTCCAGTCTGAAATCATAGCGACAGAACAATATGCCAGAGAAACAAAAAGGCTAAATGAATACATTTCCTCGGGATAGCCATTTTCTCTAACATCCAGACAGCGCTCAGGACCTTAGTCTCTAGCGAGACGAAAGTAAAGAGTGTTTAGAACTGCATGGAGGCCTTGATGGACAATAATGACCTTACCCTGACATGGTTGCCTGTACATCGGGGGCATAGAGGCAACGAAAAGGATATGTTGGCCAAAATTTTAGACTCTCTGGGCCCTGAACTCTACTGCACCCAAGAAGCCTGCCACAAAAGAGGATACGTCTTAAAATAGATCCTCAATGAGTCCTAAACCTGATGGAACAATACCACAGTTTTGAGGCATGCGAATAAATTCAAAGAAAGACCATCCGCAAAATTGAAAAAAGAATTACTGGAAGGCAACCGCAGTCGACCCAAGATTCTGGTTGGACTTCTGACAGGGTACTCCACTTAAGAACATGCTCGAATAGGAGTGCCAGAACTGTACAAATATTACAGAATGAGGAGAAGACAGCTGAATACATTTTATGTTTCTGGGAAGGTCTATGCAGGATCTTGCAACTAGGACAAGAAAACCCACAAGCAGGATCCTACACCAAGGACCCGCTGGCAGAGCTGTTCAGGCTGGTTAATAACCTGAAGCCAGCCAGTGAGTTATAAATAACAAAGGAGCGCAATAGATCTATTCAGGTCGAGGTGCAGTCGGCCTTGTGGCTACCTCTTTTATCCCTATTGCTATGAATAAAATTCATAAAATATAATGCATAATATTCATTTAAGGAGACGGCCTTAATAGTTAAAGGGCCGGGAAGAAAGTTAAGTAAATCAAAAAAAGGTTCTAGAGGATTTTGCGGCTTATACTATGGAGCCTCTATTTATACCATTTTCTCTACTTTTTTTACAGGTAAGTGTAATAACAATGTAATACAGTAGGTAGTCACAGATCTAGAACGACCGTGACAGGTCGGTTTTAAAACAGATATTTGAAGGAAAGATAGCGATTGGTCGTCGACTCGTGGATAAATGATTTAACGATTCAGCTTATCAGTTGACCTGTTTCGAATGTCAATTTTAAAAGTTTAGAGCGTAGTGGATGGCAAACCTTTGAAAAGTGATCGCTTATTAGGTAGTCGAATATCATCTAAGAACGCGCTTAAGAATTAAGAATATACTATGTTTAAATTCCGTAAGTTTCATTGTAATTCAAGGAAACAACTACATTTTGCCACTACCGTTGAATTATAAAATTAGCCAATTATGAGCTTAATAAACAATTTAGTGAAGAACTAATTGCCCTAATAGAGAATCGATTAATGGAGTAATTTTCAACAATGAACCAGTTAATCTCGATTTTCAGTCATTAAAAAGGCTTTATTTAATTGCATTGTTAATTGAAGTTGTAACTACTCTTTTCTTGTCTAACGATAAAGGGTTTACGTGACTTTCTACGATTACCACAAATGGGAAATTCTCCCCAACAAAGTAAACAAGCCACATCTGCAAAGCTTCCAACCAAAGGGTCATTTTAAAAAGGAAAAAATCACTTTTTCCAGTCCACAGCCCAAAAGGGTGGATAAATTGTTTGGTTTTGTGACTGCAATAATTGGGTATCTTAACTGAAAGATACTGAATATTTAAACAATTCTGGACTTGAAATTACTTTAAATCAAAAATCTAATTAGTTTAATCCAACGTATACACGGCCTAAGCTTTTCATGGCATGGCTCCTTACGGAGAACGTGTAGGTATGCCCGTCAGATTTAAAAATTGTTCTCGGGGGCAAAATTCTGCCTACTCTGTTCCGCTTTTTGCAGGACGAGGGTTTTTTTTTTTTTGTATGTAGACAGATCGGTTTTAATGATACGATTTTTTTTCTGACGTGTATTTTAAACACAGTTGGGCAAAATCTAACTATTTCAATCATGATTAAAAATTTTGATTGAAGTTTAATCATGAATGAATTAGTCATGATTAAATGAATCACTATATGATTTACTCATGATTAATTCAATCACGAGGTATGACTAAATCATACAATGATTAATTTACTCGTGACTAATTCAATCATGAATAAACTTCAATCAAAAATCTTAATCATGATTGAATTAGTTAGATTTTGCCCAACTCTGGCTACAATGACCACTTACCAATAGACTCAGGATAAAAATTTTGAGATGAGAGTCGTGCTTAAGGCCAACCTTCAAAAAATGTTATCACAAACGAAAACCACCGACACGTCTTTTTTATTATAATCATGACCCAAAGATAGTGTATTTTCCAAATAATGTAGAAATCTCACGATTCGAGTAGAATAAATTTTAATTTTTAAAAAAAAATTTTCATTAGTCGATTATGTAAGCAGATTTACTTTTCAAAGCGTAGCTTGTTTTAAGATTATTTATTTTATTTATTTATTTTTTTTTTTTTGGCTTTTCATAACGAGTTTTACTTATAATTGGAAAATAGATTTTTGTTAAAAAAAGGTGTTGAAATTTTTTCGTTTTGATGAAATAAATTTGTTAGAATTTTTTTAAAGTGATGTATATTTTTCATCTTTTGTGCACCCATTGGAATATGATTTATCGAAATTTAGCCATTACTAACTATATTATGACTAAATTAGACATGCCTCGTATTTAATTACTAGTCATGACTAATTTAATGATCAATCACATATCGTGACTAATGACTAAATTAGTCACTTACTACCAATCATGACTAACGTTCTGAGTGATCAATCATTAATCATTAGACTGACTAATTTTTTTCCAACACTGATTTTAAACGTAATGTCATTTCTGTATACATATACTTTAATTATACGATAAAAAATTGTATCCTGTGTAAACAAGAGATGTTTTCATTATGAGCTAAACTAAAGGAAATTACGTTGAAATAAGTGTTGAAACTGTTTGAGATTTTTCTTTGAAATTACAAAGAAATATAAATTCCTTCTGAGATTAACTCCTTAAACCGTGAAAGATTTACAAGTCATCAGACTGTTTTAAATTTGACTATAACACAGTAAAATACAATTGGAAGATTTGCCGTGATTCGGTTGGTTGAAATTATTTGCCCCTCTCGCTTCTTGAGCGTATTAATTATACGATCCTTCCTCCTCTGAGTTATGGATAGTTATCCGAAGAGCATATCTGTGAAAACAATGCATTACCATCCAATTTATAATCTCAAAGTTCATTAATTTAAATTATTCGTCTGAATAACAAATCGTTCGTGTCGGATCGGCTCCTGTTTAAACTAAATTGTCACACGAAATGATTTATTAAAACCCGGCCTTGCTCGATTTAATTAAACAGAGACAATATCACGACGTTTTAATCATTCTAAGGGATGACCGCAAACTAATAACACAGGCCGTGGGATCGTCCGATTTGCACTGATCAAATTCTTCCGATATCCAGCCTATCGCGTCCTTTCAATCAAAATCCATCCGAAGTACTGACAAAACTTCTAACGACCTCACCAATCTTACTATATAAAAGGCACACGGCATTCCTTTTGCTGACGAACAGGACTCTCTCAGGCGCATCCTGCTTCAAAAAGTTTTGATCTTCCTCTCTTCTGCTACTAGGCAGTTTATTTTCGTCGGCCTTTATCATCTATTTCTTTATTAATGGGCAATAAGTATATCCCCCCCCCCACTCAATTGAGCGACGGTCATATTTTTGTCCGCAATTTTGGGCCGTAACACATAATACAGCATGAGGGCAAAGTTTTCATTTATTACCAAACGTCAGGATTAAGCTAAATCAGTTTATCCATACTGGTAATAAAAAAAAATCAACTGAAAGGTCAGCATACTTATGTGCTCCTACAGTCCACATGACCTACTCGCATCTTAAGAGGATCCTGAAAAAGTGTTAGAGGGGTGGATGAAATTCGGTAAACATGTTTCTCTATTTTTTTTAACGAGGTTTCGCTATTTTATTATAAAAAATGCCCAATTCTGAGTATGTCGGGTTGGAATGCAGGGCCGCTGGATTCGAACCCGAGACCTTTACCTTACTGTGATGAGCGCCGTAGCAACGCCTAAAACGTTGCGGCCACCGACGCTTACCTATATTTCTCTATTATTACCCACACGAGCTTTGTTGAAATTTTTCGTGTTAAAAAAGTCTACACCGAGAAAACATTCGAACACATTTTTTCAATATTTAGGAATTTGTTTCTCCAAATGAAATTGTTATTTTCGGAAAAGCTCTCAGAGAAGTCTTTAAAGATCTATTCTGTTATCGCGTAAAAAATTTGAAACACAATTCTTTGGGCAGATTTTGTCCCTTTTGTATCAAAAAATTTAACTTTATAAGAGCGTCCGTTTTTCTGGCATAATTCCCAAAAAGTGGCGTTTTATGTTCTTTCGCATTTCCTTATCGATTCCAAAGACAACTCTGCCTAATTGTGAACCTTGTTTTTTTTTATTGGTATTTCTCGACTTTAGTATTGGGAAATTACGCGGCCGAAATAGGCATTGGCTTGGGTTTAAAGGCACTCGCTCCTGGAACAGGAATTATTAATTCCATAATTTTTTTAACTAACTTCTAATGATCCAAAATTCTTGGATTAGATTATTCAGAAAAGAGAATCAAATTTGTCTAA
The DNA here is from genome assembly GCA_039619505.1 of Cimex hemipterus. NCBI lineage: Eukaryota > Metazoa > Arthropoda > Insecta > Hemiptera > Cimicidae > Cimex > Cimex hemipterus. The sequence continues at coordinate 1,459,414 of CM077114.1, read as the reverse complement.
GTCAATTGTCATGACTATTCACTGTGAACGCCACAGGTACACAGAAGACAAACACTTTGAGCCCTGAAGATGATCTCAATAAAGATCGAAATGTTCGCACGATAAAGGAAATGTTTTTTCTGAAACCTACATCACACCAGACCGCATCTCACGATATCTGAATAATTACAGATTAACGGTCACTAATTTCTACACTGTAAAAGAAACATTTGGCCACACCGATTAGAAAAACATAACAGACTAATCATTCAATCTTTATCAAACAATCAAATTCTCTTATCCTAGAACTGAAAAATAATTACAAATATATTCCATTAAATCGGTGTGTCAACGAAAATTTGTCTTTATTACGTATGGTGGGGGGAAATCCTTTGAAATTCCTTTTGTTACATCGAAGCGAGCATTATGCTGATATCTTTCTTATACAGGAAAGTTAATTTCGTTATTGTACGTTTATTGTAATTAAACTTTGCTTAACGCCTACGCGTATAAAAGTCTGTTAAAGTTTATCGAAATAGCTTTTAAATGTATTTTATATAAATATTATCTTTTCATTTACCTTAAATAATAATCAAGAAAAAGCATTTATTTATCTTATTTTCCGAATTATTAAAGAAAATTACTTGGCAAAATGTAATGTGAGGAGATTTTTTAAAAGAAAAAATATGAAAACAACACACTTTAGATATTTAGAAAAGAGTAAAAAAGTTAATACGCACCATTTAATTTATTATTGCTCAGGATTAAAGCCAAACGTGTAATTATTTTTTATCAAACGTTGGAAAGTAAATTATATTTTAATAAAAGTATGTTGGATTAATTTAACAGGCTTTTCGAAACCGACGCGGCCTTTGGCTTTTCTAATCAAAACTTAAGCTTTGTGGCTTTGTGGCGGCAACTTTTTTTTTTTTTTTTTTTGACGAATTGTTTTTTTTTTTTTTTTTTTTTTTTTTGGTTTAACTTCGTTTCTACTTAATGTAATGTAATTTTGATAAGGAGTGTTGTCAAAAGAGGCAGTATGTTCTCTTTACGGATCAAACTCTATAAACTTTACTTATTAATGGAAATTTTTAAGGCTGTTAAGTTGGTAAAAGCGATGGTCAACATTTTCCGTTCAATTTTGCTAAAATCTATATATTTGTCTTAGCTATAACAAGTGTAAAAAAACATGACTTAAAAAATCAAAAACAGCCGACAACCTCTTCATTTTATTCTCAGACCTGGTAGGATAGGCAAACACATTAGAAAAAAATTAATTAAAAATTATAGCGGCAATCCTTTGAATACTACTAAAGCGCTATTTAATCTAAAGCTAATAAGTGTAAGGTATTGGTTGGAATGAAAAGCTAGTGTCATGTGCGGGATTCGAACCCACGACCTTCGGCTAAAAACGGCGTTGATCTACCACTTGAGCTATCGTGACTTAGATCCACACGGACACCAACTTCCCACTTCAACCTAGCTTTCGAATTTTCCCTCCTTTTTGCCATTTTCCAATTCAGATTCGAATCCCGCTCGTGTCACTAGAATTTTCATTTCAACCAATATCTTATACAGAGATTAATTAGCGATTAATAAAGACTACTTAATTGAAAAGAAGCTATTTGGTCAATCGGACCACGGAATATAATGGATTTATTATTTATGTCAGAATAGTTTACTTACTTGAAATTTTTCCTGCTTAGAGTTTTACTGAAATAAGGTTTAACCTTTAGCTGGCAACGTCGGGAAAATAAGATCCAGCGGTTTGTCCTTTCCAACGTTAGCAGACCCAATTAAACTGAAAGCACACCGTTGACTCGGCCATATTTGAGAAAGGGCAGAAACAGGGAGTGCAATATCACTTTCGTTCCCCTTTTTTCACACGAGTGCGACAAACTGAAAATAAGTGCGGAGTCAAATATTCCAGCAGGTAAACGTGATCAGGTGTGATAATTTAAAAAAAAAAATTTAAAAGTGTTTAAAATTATTCAGAAATCGTTAGACGCGGTCTGGTGTGTTGTATGTTTCAGAAAAACGTTTTCTTAATCGTGCTACGTGTCGATCTTTATTGAGATCATCTTCAGAGGTGGGGATTTACAAACATTTTTTTCATTTAACATTTAAGATGTGTAAATTCACTTCTGCGATTTCTGAACAATTAACGATTAACGGTCACTAACCACCACACAGTGAAAAAGTAGATGCTGTAAAGGAAAATCAATTGAAAAAAAAACTCGACAAAAACAACCTCCCCCAAAAGAAATTATAGTCACGTTAGTCACAACAGGTGGATTTATAACCGCAATTGGATCTCAACGACACTTTAGTCTTGTCTTTTTAACAGGTTTAAATTAAAACTATTTTAATAGAACCTTTTAGCTTGGCGTCAACAAACAGCATTGCCAAGGACCCCGCTATTAAATATCGTTGTGTGTAGTATCGGACTTCGTGATAAATACTGAAGTACAGTGATCAGAAATGAAGCCGTGTAGGTGAAAAAACTTGTTTTTCTACTGGCATACTTTCGGCCGTATTTGACGCTTATATTGATTATTCGACCAATTATATTGTTAGTCTTCTCAATGAACCCATCGGTCCTCGACCAAATTATTTTGAGTTTATGCCTTATGAAATCCGATACAAGCTATATTTACAATAAATCCCGTTTAAGAAACAAACCACAAAAATTTCTTTAAAAAATATTCCTTTTTCCAGGAAACCAAGTCGATTTCAAATTGGAAAAAATCATAATTAATTAAAGTTTTTAGTTGAGATAAAAAAGTCAATGGCACGAGCGGGATTCGAACCCACGATCTTTGGCTAGATACGCCGCTACTCTACCATCGTGACCTCACCCTTTTTTTATCTCAACTAAAAACCTTAATTAATTGCAAGATATTAATTGGTCAAGAGGAACACGGAACTAGTGAATTAGATAAATCAATTCAATAAAGATATTATTTGCAAATACTTAATTGAACGAGGAGCGGGCGCACTCCCAACAGGAAAAAGGATCCAGGAAATAACAAAATAAGGAATAAGCTCACCGTTGTCTCCAGCCACACAATCCTTTCCTCCCCGCTTTTCTTACCACTTCTCGGGGAAGTAGGTCCCCACCAGCCTTGTTTGCGTAAAATTTATTCATTAATTAATTTTGCAACCTTACAATATCTCTTCCACCACAGAGCAAACACTTCCGGTGCCAAGTTGTGTTCTTTTTTTGTGGAGGGGAAAATTTAGGATAAGGTAGACGGTAGATGGGTGATGTGACATGTTACATGGTCCTAGCATAATTTTTTGTGTACGTATTGCTTTGACAAAGTTCAAATATGTTCTTTTTTCTTCTTTTTTTGACAAAATGAGATACCATATTCTTATATTTTTGAACCTTATTGTATTTTATAGACAATTAGATTTTTTACTTTTTTATAATTTATTTGTCACTCCGAGGTGTACGTATCGATTTAAACATCAATTTCATAGTTGGATGTATGTAATGATGTTAGTGATGTCGGAGTAATTTGATGACTTCTCTGAAGTTGATGAGTTTGAATTTTTTTACCTCAAAACTCTATTTAATTACCGTCGGTGTTTCATTAAAAATTACTTATATACCATTATAATGATAAATCACTCTGACGGTCTATGACCCTGTTATTTGTCTTTATGAAGTAGTCATTTATTAAAAGTCCCTATTACGTAAAGGTGATAATTTATTTTCATTTTTGTATGAATTAAAAATAAAGACAGTAATAATCATAATTAATTGAGGTTTTTAGTTGAGATGAAAAAAAGTCAATGGCACGAGCGGGATTCGAACCCACGATCTTCGGCTAGATACGCCGCTGCTCTACCACTTGAGCTGTCGTGACCTCGATCCACTCGGATATCATCTTCCTACCTCAACCTCACCTTATGAGTTTTCCCTCCTTTTTGCCATTGACTTTTTTTCAACTCAATTGAAAACCTTAATTAATTGTAATGTACCAATTGGTCTAGCGGACCACTAAATTAGTGAAAATAATAATAATGATAAATCAACATCTCACTTGAAAAAATATTTTTTTAAACTTTATAATTAGTTCGGACATGTTCAAAATTCGTTTAAGTGTAAAACTGATGTAGCTTATAATTTAATTGACAGGGTTTTCAGACCGAGTTCTCCTCAGGTCTCCCCTGATGAAGAGGTGAAAAAAAAATCAACAGAAAGATGAAAAAACTCAACTTTTCAACGATTTTCTGATCAAATTAGGATTTTTTCCCGGCCCATTCACGCCATGATAACGTTTCACACTGATGCTATTGCAGTGGAAAGTTGAAGGTCAAAGTCGTCCGACAGTCAAATAAACGATAGTTTTCCAAGAGGTGCAAGCTTAAAGTTCACCAAGGAAAGAGACACAAAAACACTTGAACTGCAACCTCTAAAAAATTATTTCAAAAATTATAACTTGAAATTTAATAAAGTTAACAAATGCCCTTTACTGTTTATTTCATTTAATTAATCTCTATATAATGAAAAAGTCAGTGTCACGAGAGGGATTCGAACTCGCAATCTTTCATCTATCGTGACTTCGAACAACTTGGACACCACCTTCCCATCTCAACTTCACCTTTCGAATTTTCCTAAACTATTTTTTAAAAAACTTTACAACCAGTACGGGCATGTCCAAAATTCGTTGAAGATAAAAATTAATGTAGCTTATAATTTAATTGACGTGTTCAAACCGAGCTCTCCTCAGTTCCCTCGGTTGTTGAAACACTGGGATCCATATACTAGTCAATATCGATTATCCTGTACCTTTAGTCAAAAAATTATTAAATGATTGAATTCTAATGTTTAACTGCAATATTAATGTACCTGATGGGAATAGTGACAATACATCAAGTACATATAAAACTTTCAATTAATTAATCTTTATGTAAGGTATTAGTTGAGTTAAAAAAGCTAATGTCCTGAGCGGAATTCGAACCTGGATTGAAAAATGGCCAAAAGGAAGGAAAATTCGAAAGGTAGGTTGAAGGAAGAGGTGTTACCCGAGTAGATCAAAATCACGATAGCTCAAGTAGAGCAGCGGCGTATTTAGCCGAAGGTCGTTGGTTCGAATCCCGCTCGTGACACTAGCTTTTTTCATTTCAACCAATACCTTACGTAAAAATTAATGATCGAAATATATCTTCACTAAAGCACTTCGTGGCCATTTTATTTATCGTCGAGAATCGAATCCTTGTTGGTTTACTGTCTGTTTCTTCCCCGAGGGAGTGGATCTTTTCCTTCTTTGAATAATAAACAAAAGACTATTAAAAAAGAAACAATTCTTATATTATGATATTAACAAACTTTGAAATAAATGTCGTATAGTTTGGAATTAAAAATTTAACATTTTGTAAAGGAAACTGGCTGATTATTATTATAAAAGTATAACAACAGATAAATAAGTAGTTGTTGTTTTTCACCTGCATGGCTTCATCTCTGATCAATTTACTTAATATCGCCAGGCACTGTGTTTACGAAGATTCTGTTTTAAAATGTTTGATGTATCGGCTACTTTTTTACTCACGAATAATCGGTTTCTCTGTGTTAAAAAACAAATTTAATTATTATCTCGAACTCCTTGGCGATATTTGAAAGCATCAATTAAAAACCTATTTAAGTCCATTTGTAGACCATGTTAAGACTGTTTTGCTCTAATGTTGAATTTAAAATGGGTCAAAAATTTGGCAGATTAAATTTTTTCTTATCACTGCATTCTCCGATGCAACAATAAAGCATACAAATGTAAACAATAGACTGGAAATATGAACAGCAAGCACCAAATGGATGGAAGCCATTATTGCATGATGAGTGTGAGCGGGATCGTCGGAGAGGCTCTTGCGAGTCAAGAGCACGACCGGTAGACGGCCCTCAGAGGAGACAAGGGGTCCTTCACACCTGACTGAGGATTGGCCGTACTCGGTTGACACATGGGCACCTGTTCTTGGGCCAAAGCCCGCGCAGGTGCCCCTCACGCAGAGAAAGATTGCTCGATGTGTCCCAAATAATAGAGGCGTGACATGCCTTGGCTCCTTACAGAGAGCGTGCAGGCATCCAGCCGGATTTAAGAAGAGTCCTCGAGCTTTCTGAGTCTCCTGTTCTGCTTTCTAGGGGAAATTGAGGTTTTTCATTGTATATAGTATGTCTTATGTCTTATGTGTCTTTGTGTTTTGTCTGTGTGCATGTATTTATTGGCGTAAATGGCGAGGGGTGAGGGTGAAATACGTCATCATCGCCTCTCGTACGATGAAAGCGAGTGAGTGTTTGTGCGGGGTCGATGTCGGAATATTAATAAAAGTACCTCATCGACCCCACTCTAGCTTAGTTTAAATGTAGGTCGGTGGAGGAACATCAAGTACTCCACCGAGAAAACGGAATAAATGTACTGTATGAATGTATTTATTTGTATGAATGATGTGTTTGAACGGGTATAGAATATAGACTTAGTGTGGGGCTGAAATGACCGAGATGTCGGAAGCCCCAGCAAAAAAAAAAATAATGATGAGTGAGGTGAACTTCATCATAGGAGAGGTCAATTCGTAAAGGCTTCCCTCTTCTGTTATTAGATAGCGTGATGGATGACAGATTGTTGATAAAAGAGTGGGATAATTCGGAATGGAACAACTTGTAGATATTAGGTTAGTTGAGTTATAAGAGGCATTTCGATATCAGTACAAAAATGGGGATTGAATATTGTACTGAGGATTTTAGATTGAAGGGATTGGTTTCGATTGAGGTTGGAAAGCTTTGCAGGCCTGTACAGTTTAAGTCACTATGTCCATACAGGGACCAGGAGAGGAAATTTTTCTATTGTATGTCCGTGAGAGTTTAGATCGTCTGTCGAATAATCGGTTTAGCATGTTCGTGTTGCAGACTTTACGCATAAACGGGCAATGTTTTTTTAGTTCAAGGGATGTAGAACTAATGTCTACTACGCGATATGCTAGTTGTACGGTCGATTGGTGATTGTAAGAATTTCCTTGATTGATTTGTCACAATTGTATTTTGTTTTTAATTTCATTTAAACAAAAGCTGAAAAATCTTACCGTCTTAAAAAAGCGAATTTTTTGGAAAAGTGTTGTTTTCATCGAACGAGACGCTTCATTCCTAAACCAGACGTCGTCGTAATAACATATTTGCATGAAAATTAAAAACGACGTACGCAATCAATACAGTTGAAGAGAAAATGAAAATGACATCCAATATATTACTTGTTTGTCCCAGGAAGGGTGCCACTGGAGTACCCGTCTCCAGTCTAATGTTGTTATTCTCATCTCAACTACCTCCGATACAAATAACGTCGCACATAAAAATTCAATGAAATATGCCATGGAAAATTAAACGATAAATTACAGCGGTAGGTGGAATAAATACCGTTTAGGTTGTTTCATAATGGAAATCAGAAGGGAAAATAATTGGACTGATTTTTAGGGCTATTCAATCCATTGCCCGAATTTTTCCATAGAGGGAATTATTTCTAAAAGCACAACTAAGGTTTAGTTAGTTGTGCCTAAATAGTTCTACTGTCTTCCAGTTAAAACGATCTGATTTGGAAAATAAATATAGCATTATCAATATGGATCTAATGTATCCTGGTCATAGCAGCAAGGATAAATCAAGCCAATTTGCAATTACAATCCATCTTTACTCTTCACCAGACGATAAAACACAAAATATAAGATATTTCTGGTATTATTACCATAGTATACCACTTCCTCTTCATCCCTGGCTCAACCTTTCCTTCGTTCTGAAATAAAGTACTACAATTTACAAATCCCCAAGTAAAACCCTCTGACATGATCAAATTACCTCCAGCATATTCGAAGCCTACCACAAAAGGCCAATTTTTTCTTAGCCGCTATAAACATTGACATCCTACGAAGCACTTATTTAATTCTCAAAAGCTGCCATCTTCTTACAGACCAATCATCCATCATCCTTCAATGTCCACAAGCCTTGAAAGACTTTAAAGTGCTTAATGCCGATCTAATATAAAACATTGCACAGATACCTAGATAAATATAAAATTATTCTTTCTCAACAATTCGGCTTCCGTCCTCATCAATCCACTGTTCAATAAGGTTTCAGTTTTGCAGAGAGAAAATGGCATCCTTTATGAACTTAAACCCATTTCTTACTACCTTATCGTGAAATCCTATCTTACCGACAGCAATGAGGTGCGGGAGGAGTCAGAAAGATGCAAGCCGGAGTCCGACAAGGGAGCGTTCCTGGACCCATCCTCTTTATCATTTCCTGATCTACCTATACACCCAAATATAATCATTTCCACCACCCTCGCGGCCAATACCCTAACACCAATAGTTTTGTCCTCTAACGCGAATCATATCCAAGCTACGTTCAATATCAAATAACAGGTTGATGGTGAAAAAAAGGAGGACAAATATGAAGAAGTCTAAGTAGGTGTTAGTTCACATTGAAAAAAACAGAAATGCGATACCGACTGTACTTGGTATATATGTATGTAGGTATAATATCTAGATGTAGGCGTGCTGTAATAATCGGGATGTAATATACTGCGCTCTTTACAAGCTAGTGTCCCCTTTTCTCTGCCGAAGTGTAGGAAACTTGATTAATAGGCCAGGTTTCAATGGTTGAATCGCTTCTACGATCACAGTGAACGTCCCAAAATTCTTTTTTTCCTGTGGGCAAGTGTAGCACCGTGGTTTGTTAGTAGGTGTGTTGGTCTCTCCTCTGCCTCTTTGCAGAATATGCCTGTGCCGTCTTGGATTATTCCAATCTTCATTGAGCGTCCATTTAGCTTGCAATGTCCTGTTAAGAATCTTATCAGGATTCGCAGTTTATTCCTGCTTCTTTTGACGCATTCTATACTTTCTTTTCTTCTGAAATTTGTTAGGAGATTCTTGGATTGAATGAGTGAAATTTTCTTTTGTTCTTCTGTCTAAGATACAAATTGTTAGTGTGACTTCCTATGCCACAGAAGGGATTGGGTCCTATCAGCGGAGGGGGGGACCGCGGTAGCCGAGTGGTTACGGCGTCAGACTCTCGGCTAGTAGACCCGCGGTCGTGGGTTCGATCCCCACCGTCCCCTCTGGAATTTTTCTGACGCCTAAGGAGACCGGTGGCCGCAATTAAAAGAAATTGACACGGCACTCATCAATGGAAGGGGCGGGACCGGATCCCAGCGACCCTGAATCTGGTCCCTACCCTCTTCAAAAATGGGTTTCTCCGATGGAAGAACACCGGTACAACGGGGGCTCAAATTTACTTTGTGTTGCGATTCCTCCCCCAAAAAATATGGAGCCAGGGTATAGTACAATAAGCTGAACAGCTGTAGTGCTAGGAGGGAACTCCTCCAATCCCTGGTATCCAGTGTATGCAACGTATCCATCCCATCATCTGCGTAGCAGTTTCTTTCCTTCCAAGAATATCTGCTTTCTCGTTGCCTTCCACTCCCTAGTGTGACCCAGCAAGCTGACTTTGTTCTGCGCACCTAATATGTTTAATTTGGTTGTGCAGTTCAACACCATCTTTGAACTAATGAAACCTTAAGTTTGGATAGTTGCTTGGTTATCTGAATAGCTATCTTCATGTTTTTGTACCTTTTAGTCAAATTGAATTATGTACATCTCCCGATTGCGTGAATCTCAGCTTGGAAGACAATGTATTTTTCCATTGGTTCTCAGTAGTGTGTACATCCAACTGTGTACTAAAAGATGGAAGATGTAAAAAATGCCAAGTATGAATGAAGAAAAATGTATCCGGTGTTTGTTCTCTTAAAAAACAGAACAAGGTACCAATTTTCTTTCAAATACTTAGTGTACACACAGCACAAATTGGAAATCTTTACGCACAACTTAAGAGAAAACAAGTTGACAGAATAACTGGACAAGTAGAAAGACTTCTAGGACCGAAATCCGTTTTGATCGTCAACACTTTACTATACACGGACTTAAACTATTGGGTTCTTCCAAGCCAGCTAAAATCCAGTGCATCAAATCCTTCCAACCAAAAGCCCTTTGATAAATCGTTATTTCCTACTTCTCTATTCGAAACTATCTAATCATTCCTTTTGTCAACAAACTGATCCTTTCACCATTCTAAATGTCTCGATCCATACTAACCCTAGCACTGGGAATCCCTCTCTGAAAATTCCCATCACAAGAACCCGCCACGCTTAAATTAATTAATTTAAAAAATGTTTTATCAACGCACTTACAAAATCAAAGTCAATAACATACATATCATCAAATCACACAAAACGTATAACACAATCATTAAATACCTCACATCAAAGATTTGTACGTAGTCTAATTTTTCAACAATTCAGCTTTCATTTCCCTAATTATCCCTGCCTATATAATCCTGAAGGGACCATTGCCCATTTTTTCCCATTATCGGCACCTTTTATCTCAAAGAAGCCGACTCCTCATAAAAAATGCCGTTCTATCCTGACTTCCCTCCCCACCTGTTTCAAATTCCAATGTATATAAACATAAAACATCAATATCCTGCTGGGACTCTCAATACGACACGCAGTCTACACAGAAAACTTACACTTTGAATGAGTACAAATACTTTGAGAAAAATTCACTTTTTACACTTCCGACATATATTTGTATAATTTAAACAATGTTTATAAATCCCAGGCCCTGAGGATGATCTCAATAAAAATCGAAACGTTCTCACGATAAAGAAAATGTTGTTCTAAAACCTACGTCACACCAGACCGTATCTCTCCATCTCTGAATAATCAAGTCAGAATATGTCGACCGAAAAATATCCAACCCAGAGGACCAACCAAGATTTGATCCATCTCACGTGATGAACCAGTTAGAAATATTATGAATACATTTCATAAAATTTAATAAACCAAATAGAGAATTAGTGCTATAATTTTGTAAGTCCGGCCCGGAGGACCAAAAATTACTGTTTTACCTCATTTGCACAGTCCGACGGTTTAGAGATTGAGTAAATTCACTCGTTGTACGTGTGATGCGCTTGCTTTCGCATAACGGCCTGAAATTGTGACCATGAACTACAAAGAGGCAAGGTCACTGGAGTAAAAGTGCTGTGGAAACACTTTGTACTTCTCTTCCGTTACTAAACAAAAACCGAGAGCTGAACTATTCCAGAGGGTTTTTCAAACTTCCAAACTCCCTTTACGTGAGAAACCTATTTGAATGCAAATCCAACATTAGAATGAACTTATGTTACCCAGCTGAGAAAATGCCGATAATGAATTTATTCCTGTTGCTTCACCATAACGTTTAAATAGTGCCAATGGGAATTTCTCATTATTTCCCGCACCCGCAGACAATAACGGTTGCATTCTAATAACACAATAATCAATATTGGTGAACTATGTAACCGTGAGGGGAACAAACGACTGGATAAAACAATTATAATTTTATTATAAATAATTTCTAAAATTGTGTTTTATCATTTCATAATAATGGTGATAATACTATGGGAAAAAAATCTTTCCTTATCAGACGATTATGCCCGGAAGGATGAATTCAGCGAAATCACTCAAAGACGTGGCGTGATAAGCGATTTTCCGTCGCTCTCTTCATTTGTGTGAAATGAAACAGTCAATTAAACAGATATCGGATGCTTCTAAACAATAGAAACAACTGTGATAAAATACTGGCCGTCATGGAGTGAGAGCACGTGAATCCGTCTGGGTAAGGGATAAAATAGGCTTTTGTATCGAGCCGCTCCTATAAGCGTTATTATGTCTAGTCATGAACGTATTTGCAAAATTTGATATTACTATCACACGAAAGGAAACAGTCAAAAAAGTTGGAAACGTTTGGTTTAATAAAAAATGTAACCTGTTATTACGTATGCTGTATTGTAATTTTCATATTATTATTCTTCGTGTCGAACTACGAAAAACATACAATCAATTTAATAGCTCATATTTTATTCAAATATGAAATCTCTTGATCCCATGTTTTAGACAAACCTACAATTACAACTTTCTCCAAAGAGACATTTTAAAAATTACATTTTGCTTAAACTTTACCTTAAAAAACTTACAAACAGCAGTTTATCATAGAACAATTTTGATATTACTATGAGAGGATATTTTTAATGTTAAATTAGTCTACAGATGTTAAAGTTGGAAGGAGTTGCCCCGAAATGCCCCTTCAGCCAACTTTGGACTCTTGCTTAAAAACTTTAATTAGGCCGGTTCCTAGAGGGGTTGAAATTTCCCAAATGTATGTTTATATTTTTAAAATCTTATCGGCATGGCAAACCTGTTTAACTTATAATAGAGCAAAGTAAAAACTATGATGACTAGAAGGTGCTGTGCGATCTAGGTGGCATTGAAAAAAAAAACACTGAGAAGAATGTAATATGTTACTTAGAGACCAGTGAATTAATATACAATAAATTATTATTGTATATTTTTAAATCTAATCAGCACGAGAAATTAGTTTAATTAGGCTCCACTTACAATTGACTGGATTGTGTAAAGTCGAATCAATAATGTCTAGAATGTGCTGTGCGATCTAGGAGGCATTGGTAAAAACACTGAGAAGAATTAAATTTGTTAGATATTTACCAATAAATTATTATTGTATACTTTTAAATGTAATCAACACGAGAAATTAGTTTAATTAGGCTCCACTTACAATTGAGTAGATTGTGTAAAGTCGAATCAATAATGGCTAGAATGTGATGTGCGATCTAGGAGGCATTGGTAAAAAATGAATGTAATTTGTTAGTTAGTGAGCAGTGAATTAAAATTATTATACTAAAATTTATTATTGTGTATTTTTATATTTTTAAAATCTAACCAGCAAAGGAAATTGGTTTAACTAGAGTCAAGTTATAATTGAGCAAATTGTGTAAAGTAAAATCAGTGATGGCAAGAATGAGTAGTGCGATCTAGATAGCACTGGTAAAAAAACAATAAAAAGAATGTAATTTTTTAGTGGCCAGTAATTTAAAATATAATAAATCATTATTGTGGGCTTTTATGATTTTAAAATTTAAGCAGCGAGGGAAATTAGTTTAACTAGAGTCAACTTATCAATAATAAAATCTATGATGGCTAGAATGTGCCGTGAGATCTATAAAAGTAAATATGTTATTAATCCATTATATTTAGTAGTAATTACTTCTTTCAATTAATTAATCTTTGATGTAAGGTCTTGGTTAAGATGAAAAAATTTAGTGTTACCAGCGGTATTCGAACCCACGACTTCGACCTTTCAAATTTTCCCTTCTTTTTGCCATTTTTCTCAAATGTCGTGTTATCATTCTCGGCGACATATGAAGTACGTGGAGCTGTTAATGACGTTTGTTTTACTTATTAAACGGATTATATTTAGTGGTCAATTTTGAAAATTGTCATTTAAAAAACACTAAACTATCCACCAAATTGTGAAATACGTGAAACCATCAAAGGGCGCGTTCTCAAAATCTCAAATAGTTTTAGGTTTTACATATTTCTCTTAACACTAATAGAAAAAGATTTTTGGTCTAAAGATCAGCATCTTTATGGAAAAACGTTCATTTAAGTCGGTCAGTCGGTCTCGTTCACTGTGATCCTTGGTGTGGAATTTTAATCAAAAGAATAACCCCAATATTTAAAACAAATTGCAGGAAAGAATTCATTCATTTAAGCCCCGATCCATAAAGGTAACTACAAGGAGCAAACATATTAAAAGTCTAGAGATTCTTGCTAAGTCCGTGGCCCAGTTACGTGTCCTCCCTATTATCGACGTGCCACTGGGTTTGTCACGGATTAGCATCACACATTAATAATATCCCCGACGAGAATGCCCATTACAAATTACGCTGTATTCTAATTTTGCGAGCCGACAATCTGCTGGAGCCAAGGCTTCTTCAAATTAAATTCTCCCCTTTTCAGAAGAAATGGAAAAAAACGAGACAGATGATTTCAAGATTGTATTTTCTATCAATGGGATGTCTGGTTTAGTGGAAACATTCTCTACACTTTTTTCATACTATAATGAAAAAAGTTTTATAATTTTATGTCTTATAAAGTTAGTGAAAGTATAACAATGAAACACTTCATTGAATATTTAACTTATGTAAAAAAGTTATCAAAAAAAGTTTTGAAAAACGACGACGGAAATCATACGAAAACAGTTTTCATTTTGATAAATATATCCTGACATAAGGACTTCTGTCTTTGGCTTCAGGCCAAAGCTCATCTTAGAATGGATCAATAATGATCAAATGATTATATCTCGACGCTACATCGTATAAAAAGCACACTAAAGGTTTATAAAATAATAAAAATCTCTCCTTAAACTTTAAACTTCATATATGTCAAAAGTTAAACAATTTTCATAATAGAACAGTTACAAATTTTTTTCTTTCGCTTTTATTTCCTGGTTTTATAGTATACATCGGAACAAATTGAGACGTTAAGTAAAACTCTTATAACCCGTCATGAATTTGTGAAGTTGTGGAGTTCAACATAACCTCCGCCTTCTGAAAGTGTTTTAATATTTAAACCGACTCACACATCCGCGAGAAATTCATTTCGGCTCTAACGCCGAACTTTAATTACGAAAAATTCAAAGCACCGGTTTACTTTAGACCGGATGACCTGCCAGTTGGAAAAGTAAACTCGAGAGTCCAAAAAGATGGATACATTGTGTAAATTGGGCTCGTTAATTAATTTAAACTCTACTTCTAAAAACAATCCGTCACTAAGATTGTACATATTTAAGGTTTACTTTTTAAATAAAATGGGGCCAATTATACCGAAATATTTATGGAAAATATTAAGTCGTGATTCGAAAACTTCAAACACTCGTCATCTGTCTTTATGATAATGAAAAAAGTTCGGAAGAACAGCGGTGGAAATGAGGATAATATTTTGATCAAAGAAATTATATTATTATTGGGAGCATCTTGATCAGTTGTTATTTCCGACATATTGCGTCTAAAGGTTTTGTAAAACGATTTACATGTTTCAGACCATAATAATTTTAATTACATTATTATAATAATTAAAAAATAATAATAGAATTTTTTTCGAGTGAAGCTGTAATTGGATCATAATCATAGCATATTCTGTATTCAAGTATGGTTTCCATATTCCTCCTTTTCTCGACTAATTTCCTGAAATGTCAAAAAATACAAAAACAATACTCGAAAAACGTATATTTTCTTTCTCTCATATTTATCTGTTATATTACATTCATATTTTACCATATTAATTATTTCAGTTAATTATTCTTTTATCTAAGGTCTTGGTTGAGATGAAAAGTTAGTGTCATGAGCGGGATTCGAACCTACGATCTTCAGCTCAATCCGCCTCTGCTCTAACCACTTGTGATGTCGCTTCGATCCACTAAAACACCATCTCCTCATCTCAACCTACAACCTTTCGAATTTTCTCCCCTTTTGAGCTGAAGTTCGTGACACTTTTTCATTTCGACCAATAATTACATAAAAAGATCAATTCGTTGAGAGAATTTATTTAGTCATTATAATGAAAATAGTAATAATAAAAACACTCTATAAAGACAATACCGTAAGTTTATTTTATTAAAGTAAAACGAACACATTTTCTTCACTGTCAGCCGACGTCTGGTTACACTTTGTTTTTGAGATGAGTTTGTGTCCGAGTGAACAGAAGTCACGATAGCTCAAGTGGTTAGAACAGCGGCGTATTGAGCCGATGGTCGTAGGTTCGAATCCCGCTCGTGATACTAACTTTTTCATCTCAACCAAGATCTTACATAAAAAGAATTATTTGAAATATTAATTGAAAGAAGTTATTTGGGTAATTAGGTCAATAAACATAATGGATTGTAAATAATCCTCTAAAGCATGTTCGGTAATAAAAAATACAATCGACGTTACACATATTTTCAAGTAATTCATCTTTTTATGTAAGGCATTGGTTGAAATGAAAACGTTAACGAAAGGGGTAAATTAATTTAGAGGAGTTATTTGGACAATTGGACTACAAAATATAATGGATTCCAGATAATTTTGTACTGAAATATTTTTCAGATATTCGTCTTATTAATCCATACAATTGTAGGCAAGCTTACAAGAAAAAAGAAACTAACGGGTTATTTGGCTTTTCCTTTTCTTCCTTCTTCCTAACTAACACAAATCCATTCTTTTTCAACGTTTCTAGGCATCTTTTTTCCTGTTATCTTTCGCAAAAATATAAAATCGAGTTCCCTTGGCTACAAATTACAGATTGACGAGACCGTCCTTCCAGGGATCGGGCCAAGCCCTTTCTCTCAGTGGAATGAACTGGTCCTTTTCGTACCATTGCGAACTTTGAATTACACTATAACAGAAGATTGGAGAATAAATATTATTATACATCATATAATCGAAAAAAACATTTTACATAATATGTAAAGCTTCCAAGTTCTAGAAACAGGAGTGGTGGTAGGACCTAGGATAAACTGGGAACGGTTAGCCAGCGTTTGTAGTTTGGCAAGGGAACTGCCTTTATTTTTTTATATATGATTAAATATTTAAGACACGACTTAGTGTTAACTTCAAATATTCAAAACTCTTTGTCGATAAAAGTTGAAATAGAATTTAACTCTGAAAACCTATTATTTTTTATATTCGTCAGTCCTACTTTCATTATTTCAACAAAATAAAACATATAATTTCGTTTATCGTTACTGTGAATGTGGAATATTTAATTTGACATTAATTGACAAACTGATATGTTTAATTAAAGTTTCTTTTTATCTCTTCTGGATATCACGGCCTGCTTTTATACATCTATTTTCTAAATAATTATTTTACAAATATATTAAAATATGCGACGCTTAGCACCGATGACAAAAGTTGGGAGTTGAACGTAACTTTTGACAAGTTTTATTTCACTTAATATCGATCCCCAGATGTATCTGTATTAACATTTTATAACATATCCAAGTTCCACGATATTAAGTTTATTTTATATATTTTTCAACACTTATTTAACAGAATTTATCTTATTGCTTTTGTCTATTGTTGACGTTTTGGGCATTTTGTATGTACGCCCCATTATCCCTGTTCTTACCGGTCTGTTGATTTTTTGGCTTCACGCCATTATCAATGAACATCTGTTAGCTCTTGTTCCATAAACTATTTAAAAAATAAATACCATACTAGAATAATTTGTTTATATTTTTCAGCTTAACTCTGTCTGCTACTCTATTGATCGGTCGACATTTTACAGCCTAACCAGATAATTTCTAGATATTTTTCTAGTATTTTTGACAAGTTTAAAATAAGCCTGGAGTAAGGGTTTTTTTTCTTTTATTCGTTTACTTCAAAACGTTCAGAATTTTTGATTCTTTTGAATTATTTTAATGAAGTTCTTGTAGTGTGGTTATAAATAATCAGAATTGTTCATATTTCTTTGCGATTCTTTTCGTTTCATGGCTATAGGTCAAGTAAATATAACACCTTAATGTTATTTAATTTGTAATTATGCTAATTTGGTTTTGTAGTAGAATAAACCACCGAAAGCTGGTCACAGCCCAGGAAGTTGTTTCGGCACCATATGATCTCTAAAGATATTATTACCCAAACTTAATTTTCTGCAGGTCATACAAGACAATAATCTCTTTTTATTTTCCTGACTTCAATTTATTCAATTAATTAATATTTATGAAAGTTATCGGTCGAGAGAAAAAGCCAGTGTCACGAGCGGGATTCGAACCCACGATCTCCGGCTCAATACGCCGCTGCTCTACCACTCTCTCGTTCCACTCGGACACCAACTTCCCATCTCAAAATTCAAAAGGTGTGGTTGGTGTCCGAGTGAATAGACGTCATTTATTTCATAATTTTCGTGGTCCGCTTGCC
Organism: Cimex hemipterus; assembly: GCA_039619505.1. Taxonomy (NCBI): domain Eukaryota; kingdom Metazoa; phylum Arthropoda; class Insecta; order Hemiptera; family Cimicidae; genus Cimex; species Cimex hemipterus. Next base: position 1,441,593 of record CM077114.1, on the reverse strand, counting down.
CAATCAATATCTTTCAATTAATTGAATTAAGAATTTAATTGGTCCACGAAATGTAATGAATTTAATAGGTTAAATGAAGTGTACCTTCACGAATGCTCTCCGTGGCCATTTCAGGCCGAGAATCGAATGGATTACAGGACATTTGAAAAAAAGGTGAGTCAGATGGGAAGTTGCTGGCCGAGTGGATCAAATCACGATAGCTCAAGCGTCGTGGGTTCGAAACCCGCTCGTGACATTGGCTTTTTTTATCTCAACAAATATCTTTCTTAAAGATTAATTATTGAAAAAAGTTATTTAATCAATCGGACCACGAAATCTAATAGTATTACTTTACTTACATTTTCTTTACCGGATTCCTCTTATTTAAGATCTTATCAATCCGCCGGTTTTGCGCTTAACAAATTTAATTAAAAACCAAAGTTTGCACATTAAACCGTGAAATTGTTTGTAGAATTTTCAGTATTTTCAAACATTGCACAACACAATTCCGTCTGTTAAAGAAATTTTGAAGATCGCTCGAGTGACGCATTATTTTCGTAACTGTGGATTCGAAATACGTCCGTGACAGTTCAACGTTTGTGAAATTACTCGGCTTTACGAATTTGCAAACATTTATCTTTTGCCCGTTTATTGTGGATACTGGGGGATTGTCCCTACCTGTTCACGAGGGATTCTAGATATTGCAATTAACTAGAAACTTTAGAACCTTTAGAAACTCACCTTTAGAAATTACGATGCTGGACAATTGCGAAAATATTTAATTTATTTAATAGTATCTAAAAGTTGAAATGCAAGGATGTATTATACGCAAAGATTTGTATTTTTCGTAATTTTAAATATGCATTTCAACTTTTAGATACTATTAAATATTTTTGCAATTGTCCAGCATGGTAATTTCTAAAGGTGTTCATTCTCGTAGTATAAACTGAACTCCACACCTTAATTTGAATAAACTTGAGCTTCTAGTTAATTGCAATATCTAGAATCCCTCGTGAGCAGGTAGGGACAATCCCCCAGCATCCACAATAAACGGGCAAAAGATAAATGTTTGTAAATTCGTAAAGTCGAGTAATTTCACAAACGTTGAACAGTCACGGACGTATTTCGAATCCACACTTACGAGAAATAACGCGTTACTCGAGCAATCTTCAAAATTTCTTTAACAGACGGAATTGTGTTGTGCAATGTTTGAAAATAATGAAAATTCTACAAATAATTTCACGGTTTAATGTGCAAACTTTGGTTTTTAATTAAATTTGTTAAGCGCAAAACCGGCGGATTGATAAGATCGGCGATAACTGGCGCAGATTATTGACGGTCAGGCCGCTTTCTAGCGTGTCTCAAGTGCCATGATACTTGGATCAATACTCTCATTACCGACCTACTATCATTTCAACTATTTGTTTATGTCTTGAAAGACTGTACGTAAAATCTTAGAACTAAACAACAATAAAGTATATTAATAAAGATTTTTATAAAATAAACAAACTATCACTACGAAAACAGGTTTTTCATTGGATTCTAATACATCATCAAACTTGCAATATAATTTTCATTTCATATTAAAAGAAAAGAAAACAATGGGAAACGACAAATGAAAATGAATAAAATTAGCTTTAACTTATAATTAAATTCTCTATATTCTGTAATATAATTCATCGTTTCAATAATTAAAAAGTAAATCCAAGTTCATATTTAGATAATTACCAAGTGTGTGGTGATTAATGGCTGTTAATCGATAATTATTCAGAAATCGTGAGATAATAATCGCGGTTAGATGTGATGTAGGTTTCAGAAAAAACATTTCCTTTATCGTGCCAACGTTTCGATCTTTGCTGAGATCATCTTCAGGGCTCAAAGTGTTTGTCTTCTGTATAATTGTGACATTCTTGCGTGCCGTGTTGGTAGTGCCCGCAAGTGTGTCCTATTTCTAAATTTAAAATACAATATATAAACAATAATATGGAATAAAATATAATATTTAATATATGAAGTTTGGACACACAATAACTATATCTTTTCACCTTGGCCATAGATTTGGAAACTCCAAATTTGGCTGCATAACAAACTTTGTTTATTTTGTAACGAAAATGAGCATCAAAATTCAATATATGAGTGAAGAGTAAACCTAAATATTTATAAATCTTTACCACTTTTACCTTATTTCCTTCAATGAACATTTTCCTATTTTTTACTTTAACCTCCCGTCCTATTATTTTCGGTTTTTCTAAATTAACCACGAAACCCCAAAGCTCACTCAGTCAACCAGTAAATCCTTCATTAATTGAAATGTAATAAGGTTCGCAACTACCGCAACCCTAGCACTTTTATATCCCCTACATCCCCACCTCCTCCAAATTCCTTTATTAGCAACATACGAAGAAAACAGTATCGGACACAGAAAACCGCCTTGTTTGACACCGTTCAATATATTAAACAAAATTCATCCGCAGTTCTACAGAGTACCTTTTTTGTACCATGATATAAATTCCTTAATATATACCGACAAGTAAAAAATTCCGTCCACTTGTAAAATAACATAATTCATCAAAGTTTCACATTTTTTAACGTTAAATAATTGAATCTTTGTCTAAAAAAGTAAAAAAAAAAATAAATAACATTGCTAAACAAAATTATTTTTTTTTAAAGACAGAGAGATCAAATTTGATTTGGTTTTGTTTCAGATTTTTAATTAACATTTCAATAATGCGTATTTCCTCCTCTTGCCATAAATACATCTCGAAGATGTCGCAGCATACTTTCTAATAGTCTGGAAATGTCTCTTTGTTGGAGGTTAGCCCATTCTTCAGGAAGAGCCCATTAAAAATAGTGGAGCGTATCAGGAAGTGAAGGACGTGCAGATTCAACTTCGTCTTTTGAAGTTCTCATATCCCATAAAAGTTCGATGGTGTTCAAGTCTGGAGAACGGGCTGGCCAGGCTAAGATCCGGATGTTATGTTGTTGACGGTTTGTACTATGCGAGCGGCATGTGGACGGGCATTATCGTGTATTAAAGTAGGACTGTCGTTGCTTTCATCGTGGATAGGCAACGCATGATATTCCAAAATTTCATCGACACAGTGAGCGGCCGTGAAAGACACTCCACGAAGAACGAACTCTGCAACTTTACATCGAAATTCCCGTCCACACCACCATCACTGAGCTATGTTCAAAAGGTTGGGTCTTACAGACTTCGTATCTTTCATTTCGCCTTTTCCACACTATTTTCCTCCCAACTGGAGATCGTAGAAGAAATCTACATTCATTTGTAAAATGTACAGCGGGCCAATCGTCAAAAGACCAATGGCTGTGTTTTCCAGTAAATGCGAACCGTGCGACTCTGGGTATTCTGGTCAATACTGGTCCTCTTGCGAGGCGAAAAACCATCAATCCATACTGATTCTTCTGCGAGCAGTGCATCAGAAATTTAGACACCTTGAACTTCCTAGTATTCATGAACTGCTTGGACAACAGCAAGGTGCCGGTTTCATAAATTCTCAAAGACAAAAAATATCCTGTGGTTCTGTTATCCTACGGCGTCCAGAAGCGGGCCTTCTACGGTAGGACCAACGGCGTCTCGCAGTGTTTCCGCATCTCCGATGGCAATAGCTGCACGCCATCTTCAATGAGTGCCACACCAACATCCTCAGCACTAAAGGGCATTTTTAAGTTTAAAAATTAAAATTCATAAAACAAAGAAGTAAACTAAACAGTTTATTCCTTCAGATTGCAAATGAGACTGATTTTGAATTCTGTAAAAATTAAACGTTGAAAAATCCTTTATCATTTTTTTTTTTTTTTTTTGGGGGGGGGGGGTTAGGTAAAGGTGTGTTTAACTCCAATTGATATTCCCAATTTAAAACATCAATACGTTAGCAAACAAATATTTAATAATAAAGATAATGTGACAAATTAATGGCAATTTTTTTATTGAGAAAATGAAGAAAATCAATCGATTGGAATTTTTTGCCTGTCTGTGTATTGATAATTTATTTGAATTTCCTACTCAGCTAGGTTGTAGATCAATTGACTTCTCGGGGGCCGCGGTAGCCGAGTGGTTAGCATGAGAGCTCTCGGTCGCGGGTTCGATTCCCGCCGTCGCCTCTGGCCCTTTTTTCACGATACCCCTCCTCCCAAAAACAAACACGCAATAATAAATAATTATAGAGAGTCTGGCTAGATATGCAATGTCCATGAGGCCATTAAATTTTTTAAAAAATTGACTTCTCGCGATTGAGTCTGTAAAATCTAAAAAAAAAAATAAATCTTAGAACCCTATGTTAAGTTATTGACGAGAACACTTGAACCTCTTGAATCAACCACTTGAAGTTTAATTTGACATCAAGAGACATCAAAACAAAATTCGAACTTTTCCAAGCTTTCGAACCGGGCTTCAAGGTCTACCCCTCGATCGTAATACTGATCGTCAAACCCGAGGATCTCATTGCGGAAAAAATATTTTCCACGAATACTGAACATTCTTAACAACAGTCAATTTAAAAGAAAAAAAAAATCCGTCGTATTTGTACCAAAAATGCCAATGCATATTTCAAAATTAAATATAAACGTCAGTTATGTTATTTTAATTAAACGTGGTAATGCTAAATAACAGTTTGCCAAGAAATAGCTCCAAGCGGAACAGTAACGAGGAACTATGCCAGACATTAGACATCTTGACAAACTTTGCGGACATGGTCGCAACCGAGGGTAACTTGACGATGATATCGCACACTTCCTCCCATTCGCTTCGAAACAATTCTAACGTTCAAATAGAAATACCGCATCACATTTGAATTAGACTGCTTAAGATTTCACGGTTTAATATTTCAGATGGAAGTGAAAAGTCTGGTTATTACGAAGCGTGATTTCACCTGTCTGGGGTCTCGTATGTCAGTTTGATATTCTTCATTAACTAAGCTAATTAATTATTCTTAGTGAAATTACGCATTAAAATCCTCTTCCTGTTAAGATTAATTGTAAGTAGGGATTATATTAAATAAGCAGAAACAACAACGAACCAATTTTAGCGGTGAAATTCTTTAATGGATATGTCAATCAGACATCAGCTGTTATCTCCTGTTATGTTGAAGCCCCTCGCTCAACATGCTCTTCAGATCCTATTGAGATAATCCGTGCATCTCCTAATAAACGAGATTGAAATTCAATTAAGGAACTCAAGGGAGATTGTCTCCAACCAATTCAGACTAATTGGTATTTTGTCTTGGTCTATCTTAAATATTCAATAAAAACAACACTTCTTCAAAGCTTTGAACTTTTTTAAAATATATTTTTATTAGAATATTTTCAATGTTGTCAAATTAATAAAGGAATAGCACTCATACGCAACGACAACCGTGAAAATATGGAAATGAAATATTCATGGAGGGGACGAACGGGCATAAAGTATCATAATGAGGTCCAAACATGATTTGTTTCCCGGAGGAGAAAGTTGGGCATTAAATTCATGGAGCCTGTATAGGCGGTGAAACGCATTCGGGGATAGCTATTTTCCATAGATAGGGGTGGACGGATGCCCTACAAAGTTCTCAAGTACTTTTTGTCTTTTACAGAGCAAAAAAAAGAAGGTGTCCCGCAGATTACAGGACTCGAGGAGAAAAAAGCTAAATGGATAAAGTTTCTATAAGATGAAAAGATCGAGGAAACTGATGGAATTATATTTACCTTTCAAAAGAAGAATAATTGGTAAAGGCATTTTGGGTGATGTAGTGGCATTCGAGTTAAATTACAACAAGCTAATAAAGTTTACAACTCATTTGCAATTGTCTTATTATTTTCTAAGCGACTAAATAAACTTAACAAAATCTGCAAATGGAATGAACTACTTAAAAAACATAAAGTTCATTTAAGTTTTAAATTAAAGAACCCTAATCGCATCACTGTTTAAAACTATAATATATGAAAACTGTGTAGAGATTAGTGACCGTTAATAGATAATTGTTTTGATATCGTGAGATGCGGTCTGGTGTGATGTAGGTATCAGAAAAACGTTTTCTGTATCGTGCCGACGTTTCGATCTTTTATTGAGATCATCTTCAGGGCCTGGAATTTACAAACATAGTTTACATTTAGAGCCTTTTCACCTCAAAGAAGCCGACGACTTATACAAAATAGTCTCCTCTATGCCCACTTCCTTCCCCACCACCTTCAAAATCCAACATTAAACAACAAAATCTCACTGGCACTCTCAACACGACACGGACGAATGGCACAATTACACAGAAGACAAACACTTTGAGTGAGTAGAAATACTTTGATTGAATATAAAATGTATTTTGCATTGTATAAAGTCATTTTTCCAAATTCTATATGTATGTATGTTCTAAATGTAAACTATGTTTGTACAATAAATCCCGAGCCCTGAAGATGAACTCAATAAAAGATCGAAACGTTAGCACGATAAAGAAAATGTTTTTCTAACACCTATGTCACACCAGACCGCATCTCACGGCCTCCAAATAATCATCAAGTAGCTAAGTAAGATTACTAAACATTACACAATACTATAGTTTATGCTGCAAAACTTAGATTTTAGGTTAGTACTTTTGACCAAATACACCAATAATTTGCCATCATAAATATTTAATTGTTGACATAGTTTATTTATTGCTTTTTCTTCATAATCTAATATCTTGCAAAAAAAAAACAATTTTCCATTTATTCCAGGCAATTTTCATGTTTGATAAGCCGCGGGTAGGAAAGCTTTTTTTTGCCGTGTTCATTTCGCAAAGTCTCCACGGAGTTGGATCCCTCGGAGCAAAACGAATTATTTCCCTCCCATAAATCTTCATAGGGCCGAGTGACGAGAACACTGACTAATTTAATTTTTGATTTCTTATGTTGTGTTTTCCCTTTAAGTATAATTGCGTTTCCTTGTTCATTAAAGGGCGGGAAAAATGAAAGAAACAGGCTTGTTGAATAATCCGACGTCTTTTCTCAAATGAAATTTTCAATTACTTCAATTCCTCTTTAAAAACACTGTTGTGTCAATTTACCTGTTGTATTGCATTCTAAACAATGCTTTAAGACATGTTTTATAAAACATTATATTCTTTATGTGAGGTATTGGTTGATATAAAAAAAGCTAGTGTCACGAGCGGGAATCGAACACACGACCTTCGGATCAATACGCCAGTTCGAGGAAAAATTCGAAAGGTGGGTTGAGATGGAAGTTGTCCGACTGGATCGATTTCAAGATAGTTCAGGTGGTAGAGCGGCGACGCATTAAGCCAAAGGTCGTGGGTTCTAATCCCGCTCGTGACATTGACTTTTTATCTCAGCCCATGCCTTGCATAAAGATTAATTAATTGAAACAGGTTATTTTCTCAAACGGATCACGAAATCTAATAGATTCTATATAATTATTCATTAAAATTCTTTACGTGTATTTATTTTATTAATCCATAAAGTTATAGGTAAGCCCATGAGAGATGACCAACTAACATAACAATTCTTTCCCTTTTAATTCCTAACTGCCACAATTTCGTACTGATTCAAAATTCTTGTGGCTTTTCATATAGTAGTAAAAACAAAATCTTTTCACCAGTACTTTTCATAAACGAAAATGTTCATATATATTTAAAGTTTTAACTTTTCGAACCTCTAGAAAACGGTATGGTCCCGAGTTTCTTTGACAAATTTCAGAGTGACAAAATCGAGAGGTCGGATCTAACCCGCTAACTCAAAATGATTGCCCTTTTTTTATATCGTCACTCCACTTCGACTACATTTTAATACGAGATTGTGAATAAATATTACTATTAATCATAAACCGAAGAAATTATTTTAAGTATAAATCTAGAACGTCAGGGAGTTGTTGGGTTTGGTGAAAGGTGGTGAGAAACAGTAACAGAGTATGAATAAATAAATAAACAAAACTGGAGAAAATACGCACTGGCAGTACTCGTAACTATTCTTTATTCAGTTGTTGTCACTGCATAAAAGATCCAGTGGCCATCGTCCTGGCAAGGGGTGGGAGGAATTCGTCGGAATGAGAAGATTTGAATTTGATGATTTTATAGTGGTTAGGAGGTTTGTGCAAATTTTCGGTACGGCAGTGAATTACATCTTGGATAAAAGGAATATTTAGTTTCAAAGTAGTTTTGTTGGACCCATCTCAGGATTGTGCTCTTTGGATGCGTAGGATTTTGAAATGTTTGGCTGTACCTCACACTTCCAGTCTTTAAGTCCATTTCGGCATCACTAGGTTGTTGTAAAGTAGTCTTTTGTTTAAGAGAGGTAGGTTAGAACATTTGTCAAGAAGTCGTGAAAGTGCTCTATAACGTTTCAAACTTCTTGTCGTTTCCGTCGTGTGTGAGGATCCACGTCAGACGTTTGCCAATATGTAGTCCAAGTACCGTACCGAAATTGGGAGGGGTATTTGATTGCATTAGACTGGAAAAGGGATCTTTTTGCGGAGAGTGAAGGTTATGTGGATGGATTTTTCTGAGTTGAATTTTAATCATTTGTTTACCCAATGATTTCAGTAGTGTGAGGTTGGCTTAACGGTTTCGGGCAGAAAATACTGGAATTGCTTCACAGGATCGTTGCATCGTCTGCAAAGGTTAGGGTGGTAGTTTGAAGAGGTCTGCTCTGTACACATGGTACAGTACGGGCGCCATAACACTGCCCTGCGGTACACCAGCAGGGAGAAGATGGTTTGGGGATGAAGCAATGAAACGGCAAACTCATACCGTTGAATTTATAAATAAATCTGTAATGTTATCAAAGGATTTACTTTATATTTAGAGTGCAGTTAGGTAATGATTTCATTAGTCCGCGAAGCGAGCAAAAAGTATACCTTTTACTGAAATAAAAACATAAAACTAGACAAAATAGAGTAATACCGTCAATGGAGTTGTTCAAAAAAATGTTTTTCGCCAATTTTGCCCAATTTTTAGTAATCGCAGGGGGGTTCGAAGGTTTCCAGCATAAAAAAACCCTTTTACGGATCCTATTTCCGCGGAGGTTGGGGCAATGATCTCGCCTCAGAGGAAACTCCACAAACTCATTAGACCTAATTGCACTTCACCACTCTCCGAGCCTCCCTCGCTGAGGAAATTTCGAAAAACCACGCTAAGGCAAAATCGTATCTAATCTCCATCCTGCTATAACTGAACAATATCAGGTGATACTGTTTTCGTTTAAGCCCAACTGTTATTGCTGACGGGCCTTAGTAGAAACAACCTGCCGGACCATGTGCAATTTGAAAACGCAAATATTATTACAAGAATGAGGCCATTTCCAAATTTTATTGTTATTAAAGGTCTCTTAATTCAATTAATTAAAAGATATTGATTGGGCAAGCGGACCACGAAAATTATGAAATAAATG
>CM077114.1:1352481-1422242 GCA_039619505.1 Cimex hemipterus | reverse complement strand
AGAGAGAGAGAGAGAAGCTGAGCGAGATTAAGTATGATAAAAAGAAAGAGTATGAAGTCCAACAAAAATAAATTACATTTATTTATTTCGAACAACTTTTATTTTCCTCCGAAACTAATATAATGTAATACATGTCAAAACGGGCTTATAGTCCAACTACCCGTCGAGCGCCATAGTCGGGTTGGCAAACCCATTTACAATTCCAGTTCAATATATTTTTTAATATTATTCTCAAATCAAATTCCAAGGTCTATTCTGGGAATCGAACCCAGAACCTTTAACATGGTGAATAGTCGGAAGCGCTTGTGGTTTGGCACAAAACGTCTACTTTTAAAATCAACCTAATTGCATAAGATTTTAAAATCTTATTTGTTTCTATGGATTTATTAATTACTTTATTGTTTTGTAAATGAAGTAAGTTCACCTTTCTATGATTTAGTTTGGATATTTGTTTTCAGAATAATCAATTATTGTATAACGTTAAAAGAAATACTAAGGTCGGTATAAATTTCACTAATGCATTTCTTAAGCTTACTATTATACCCTTGTTAATCTTTATTTCTCCCAATCCATTTTCCTTTCTTCTCACGGTTTCGAAAGAGGGTGAGGAAAAATTACACTTTTCTTCTTCTTCCTTTAAACTCAAAGTCCGCGGCTGATGTATAGTTTTGCATGTATGAATACAGAATGAGGGATAAATTATTCTCTCTCCTTCCTTGCTAACAACGAGGAGAAAATAAAAATCAACGCGCCCCGGCGAACGGAGAAACAGTGATTAGGGCAGACAAGTGAGACAAATAAATTTCACTTGTTGCCACTGGCAATAGTTCAACTATATTTCTACCTCCGCGTTTTATATTTTCTTCCTAAATAGAAATTATTTAATGAGGAAAAAAGACTGCGTTTGCTAAACCCAGAAAACAAGGTAATGGTGTTACTTTTGCAACATTAGCAAGTTTACATTTAAAAAAACTGCTTTTTCGTCTATTTTAGTAAGTCTGGTTAATTTTTTTACGTTTATGACAAACCATTTATTATAAAAACTTTTTTCAAAAATTAAGTGTATTGTTGGGCTTAACTAGCTGGCCCATTTAACTACCGCGCTCTGACGCTAAAACCACAATTTTTAAAAAATGTTTAAAAGAAAATAACATAGCATTTAGCTGCCCTCTGAGTACCTGACTCGACATCCTCAGCCTATTAAGCGTAGCCCATGCGAGGTTCACAGAGGACAGTTACATTTAGGCCAGAGGTATGTGTCCGGCATGCAGAGAAAGGTTACTCGAATTGAAGGGTCCCTTGGCTCCATACAATGAGCGCGTATGATAGCCACCCATTATGAGGATTATGCTTTAGCACGGCAGCGAGTTTCTTGGTCCCCTCTTCCGATTCTTGGCGAAAATAATGATTGTTCTATTGAACATAATAATGATAGATTTGTGTTCTTGTGAGATGAGAGCGAAAGTATTTATTAGCGCGAATGTGTAATGTGGCACTGTCTATAGCGGAATAGTGAGTACGGCAAGATTTGTGGCGATTGATTTAACCTCTGGGGTACCTCAGGGGTGCAATCTCTCACCTCTTCTCTTCAAAATTTTCACAATGGCATTGTCAACTGTTTTTCAGTGTGTAAATTTAACCTGTTTGCAGATGGCTGAAAGATCTATAGAGAAATTAAGTGACAACAAGACTGTGATAGTGATAAATTTGAACTAAGCAAAAATAACTTCTACCTGAACATTAAAAAATGCCAAATTATACCCTTTTTTTAGAAATCCAAGCCAATTATGTTTAGTTATAATATTTGTGATATGAAATTAAATGAGAAAAAATCAATAAAAGCTTTAAGAGTCATATTTGATATAATTCTATCTTTTCCTAAGCATATAGATGTAATTGTAAATAAAGCCGTAAAACTGCTAGGATTTTAAAATTAAAAAATTGTATAAAAAATCTATACTTTTCAATCATTTGCTTTATTCTTGAACTGGACTCTCCAGTTTGGTCTCCGAATTATCACAAATGCATTAATAAACTTGAAAAAATTCAAAAAAGATTTTTAAGAATCTTAACCTATAAATTACACTTAAACTTAGACTATATAAATTATTTTCAATTAATTAACGATCTCGTTGAGATAAAAAGTCAGTGTCACGAGCGGGATTCGAACCCACGTCCTTTGGCTAGATGCGCCACTGCTCTACCGCTTGAGCTGTCATGACTTCAACCTACTCGGACAGTAACTTCCCACCTGAACCCACCTCTTGAATTTTCCCTCAAAGAGGCGACCTTTTTATCCCAACCAAAACCTTAATTAAGTGAAAAGAATTTATTTGAACAAGCGGACCAGGAAAACTAAAAACGTATATATAATTATGTTGAACTAAGAGCTGTGATGGAAATTATTCCCTTTAAGAAGAGATATTTATAAAGTTATATATATAAATTGTTAAATTTTATTATAGAAAAGTTTCTGCAACGAGTTTATTTAAATGATCCTTTGAAATTAACAAGACATAAAAATCTATATTCTATCCCCTTTACTAACTATTATCACCACATATTATCAGAGCATGTAGGCTTATGAATTCAGTAGAGGTATTCTGTAATACCTTACAAAACTTTCAAAGTAAAATTACATCCGCTTTGAGTGTTGCGCCAACATAAATGATGTGTTGCATGTTATGAATTTGTATGCGATGTAAAATGGCTAAAGATTATTATTATTATTATTTTATTAGAGAAAATTGAGTTATATGTTGTACAGTTTTGTAGCAAGGGAGGAATGGACAATGAAACAGTCTAATATTCATTCATCGGTGAGCTTGGAAAAATTCATAAACGCAATAACGTATGCTATTCATGACTTTAAACTCAACTAGGCATTGTAACTTTACCACGTCTGCCTCAGTCGGCTAAATCTGAACTAAAGCAACCCTTAATGATCCTCTTTTGAAAGACCTTTTGCAAACACGCGCACAATTAATTAGGGTTATGTTTTTAACCGCGGAAATCTGCCTAATACCAATTTGTGGTCGTGTACCGTGGGCAACATTGGCATGATATTGCAGGACGTACATGGACCGCAAATCTAGGGGGATCTTCAACAAAACCAAAAACAGGAATGAGAGCCCAGTCATTTGTTAAATGCTAATAATTTTCTTCTATTTTAAAAAGTAATTTTGGAATGGAGATAAAAATATTTTTTCTAAAATATATCTGTTATTCTGCTCTCTTGCCAACACAAAAAACAAACCGATAAGTGTTTCAATCATATCACATTACAGACTTTTTTTTTGTAAAAGGCAAATAAAAAATAAAGTAACTTGTAATAAATTACTTCTCGGATATCGTGAGAAAATTTTTAAAGAGGTTGCTTCATAAACCGTCTGGCGTTAATTAGCTCCCTCCTTAGTTGAACCGAGTATTTTGAAATGAATCAATTGCATTTTAAAAAGGAGGAATTACAGGAGTTCATCAACATTATGAAAGATGATTAAACAACATTAAACTGGCATAAAGAAAGGAACTTGAGCTCCATGCCTTCACAATTTAGTCAAATTGCAATTTAAAAAAAAAATTTGTCGTCGAAGACCTCAAAAAAGACCTCCAAAGGTTTAAAGCATCTTTTGAAAAAGTCATAAATTCAGAATAAGACCTAATCGAGACTGGGTGTGATTTATAAAATTAAATTTATTTTTTACATGTACGGCTCAATAATTTAATCCAATAACAAGTTTATAACATTTTTTAATCAAAATATTCCTCTTAAATATGTGGTGGTTAGTGTCCGTTAATCGACGATTATTCAGAAACCGTGAGATACCGTTTGATGTGATGTAGGTTTCAGAAAAATATTTTCCTTACTTGCCAACGTTTCGATCTTTATTGAGATCATCTTCAGAGCCTGGGATTTGCATTGTTTAAATTTAACAAATACATGTAGGATGTGGAAAAAAATGAATTTATACAAGGCAGAATATATTTTTTATATTCAACCAAATATATCAAATATATACTTTGATTATTAACATAAATTATATTAACATAAAATATGATTCTTTAATTAAATATTTTTTTAAACTATACTGTTTTTTTATCCAAAATACCACAATTACAAATAAAGCTTTTAAAAAAATTATGCAGATATCGTGAGATGCGGTCTGGTGTGATGTAGATTTCGGAAAAACATTTTCTTCATCGTGCCAACGTTTCGATCTTTTATTGAGATCGTCTTCAGGGCTCAAAGTGTTTGTCTTCTGTGGAATTGTCGTGTTAAGAGTGCCTAACGGTCACTAATCTCTACACATTTTTTTAAAAAAATTAATTATTGAAGGTTATTTAAAATAGGAATTTTTTTAAATCTCTAAAAAAACTACAAGCTAATTATTTATTTCTTATATTTTTATATGGTTTTTAAGAGACCAATAATTGCTAATTATCATTTTTTTTTAAATATCTCGAATTAATAGAAAAATCATCAATTTAAACGTTTTATGCATTTTTAATTTTAAATATTAAATTAAATTTAATTCATTTTAATTAAAAGGCTTTTATTATTGTTAAAACATTCGCGAATATACATTAATTTTATGTTACATGCCTACATTTCATACACATTCTATGTTTATTACTACTTAAAGGAAATTAATATAAAATCTAAAAAAAATCATTTTACATTAAAGAAGTCAATCTGAAACAACAAATGTTTAATTTAAAGGCAAAATTGGTTAGTTTACAATTAAAATAGGGTAATTTGAAATTAAAAAAGGATAATTGGAAGTTAAAATGGTTTAATTTTAAATTTAAAAAAATGATAATTTCAAATTAAAAAGAGGTTTTTTGAAATTAAAAAATGGTATAATTTTAAATACTCCGTACGTGAAGAACACAAAAAATTTGTTTTTTTTTTAGGTCACTTTATAGGAATAAATTTCATTCGAAATTATAAGTCACTTTTGGTACCAGATTCAAGGTAATATTCAGTGACTTTTTATATGTGTATATTAAATGTATTATCGTCAAAGGTTTTTGTACAGACCAGAGACTTTCTTTACGAGAAAGATTTTTCGATGTGTCCAAAATAAAATTTTGTCATGTCTTGGCTCATTACAGACAACGTGTAGCTATATAGCCGGATCTAGTACTCATAAAGAGTTTTTGAGGTAAATTAGTTATATAAATTGAATTTATAAAGTCCAGAAATTCGTTTTAATGTTCAGAGATCAAACTTATCTCACTAGAAGAACTATGGAGTGGTATGCCGACTAATCAGAATGAGTAGGATGTTCGAATGTATTTATTTGCGCGACCGTATTATAGAAGTTAGTTTCAGGCTAGATATAATGTATCCGTTCCGGTCTGAAAGGCCTTGTTGCGTAAAGCTACCGTTGGAGTCTAACCAAGGTTGGGAAACGATCCTGGTCATCGCGCGTAGGAAGGAACGCGCATAACGGGATAGGTGAACTCCCTGAGGCATAGACTGTAGGATGAGAACCCTTCGGGGTGAAAGTAAATACAGGGTGGAGGTGACATATTTAGCTTAAAATTAGAAACGAAAAGAAATGTATTATTTGGAACATTACTAGTTCATTAAATTCACTAGTTCCTAGATCCTCTTGACCAATTAATATCATTCAATTAATTAAGATTTTTAATTGAAATAAAATAATAAAGCCGTGAAAAATGGCAAAAAGGAGGGAAAATTCAAAAGGTGGGGTTGAGATGGAAGCTAAGGGTCCGAATGGATCGAAGTCAGGATAGCTCAAGCAGCGGCGTATCAAGCGAAGGTCGTGGATTCGAATCCCGCTCGTGATATTGGCTTTTTTATCTCAACTAAAAACCTTAATTAATTTAAATACAGTCAAACCTTTTACGAATGTCATTGTTAGATTTTTATGAAAATAAATTTACTCCTGGATATTAACAATGTTGAAAGGAATCCTAACTAGCAAAAATACTAATTCATTTCTCTAGTTTTTGATGAAAATCAGCTTAGACTGTTGCCCAGCCAAATCCCTAAACTACAACCCCCAATATAAAATAACACGATTTTTAATATTTTTTCGTTATGAAAAAAATAATTGGCTTTCTAAACCTTTTCGCGTATGAGCTTGGCAAAATCATTTTCTGAGATATTGAACCGAGTACAAACACAGGCCTAGTTATAAATTGTATCCTTTCCCATATACCCCAGCGTAGCCAAGCGACCGGCGATCTTATCTCTCACGCAATAACGAACGAACAATGAAAACAGATTGAAATAGCTCAATTGTACGTTGTAATAAGTATGAGCTGATTTTCTTAACGATTCTTTCATTTTATTAAACATTATAGAGATTTATAACAAATCCTATGGTCTGGTGAACAATAATTCCGTTTTAAGATGAGAAACCTGTATAATTACAAATTTTCCTAAGTTACTAGGTTTGTTAAATATATTTTGATACAGAAATCAAAAGATGTCTTAATCAAAAGTACATTGTGTAATAACATTAATTATATACAAATATATAGCTGAAACTCCCATCTTTAAATTATATTAGCCAAAGGACGAGATTCCTAACTCAAAACTCCTTTATTTATTCGCGCGGGCGTTGACACTGTGACAAATTAACAGATTCATTGTTGCGGAAAAAAATAATTACCACCGTTTTTCTAGATGTAGAGAATGCTCGAGTCCATTTTGGCAACGGAGTCACAATTAAAAATCACGTGAAATTTGTTAAATGGAGATGAATGTAATGATAATTCATCTCGGGATGGAAATACGAGTCGGTCCGTCATTAAACCCCCTGGCCCTGGTCCAACAACAAAGGCATATGTCTAGAGGATAAAAGAGGCTGCCGCACGGCCATCTGCACCTCGACCTGAGCGAATCTATCTGTTTTATAACTCAATTACCAGTTTCAGTTTATTAGTCAACTTACAGCCTTACAAGTGTAGGATCTTGCTTGCGGCTTTTCCTCTCCTAGTTGGAAGAAGTTCGCCATGGATTGGACAACTCTGACTGCATCCACTCGGGAGCACCACAGGGCAATGTGCTCGGACCAATTTACACGTCAGACCTCTTAACTACACCCTACAACCTTGCATCCTCTAAGGGCGGTTCCAGGTTTGTCATCGAAGGGTGTGTAAAAATTTCAATTTTTTTACACAGGGGAGCTAAACAAGTGCAAACCCTACACATCGTTTTTCATCCGAACCCAATACTAAAAAAAACTTGATTTAACTTTCTGAATAAGTTTACAAAATGTTTTTTCCATCTGCAATGTAAATGTTTTTAGACACCAGCATTAATGAATATAAAAAAATTATCGCCGAACTTTGAGGTTATCAGATCGAGAGATTGAATAAGAAAATTAGATGCAGAAATCAGAAAAGCACCAGAACCTGTCTAATACGAAAAAAGCATGGTCTGCAATGTAATTTTTTAGCTCAAAACATAAACGAACAAAAAAAAACTCTCACGTAAGGAGTGAGAGGTTGGCTTCATTCTTTTGCGGAATCGATCCAGCGGTGCTAAAATTCTGCTACCTAAAAAATTATAGAATAATTTGGAAACAATGGGTGTATATTTATTTTATACAAAACGCAACATCATAAACGTATTGCAATGTGATAAAAAAAGTTAGTCCAATATTTTGTTTATTATTAACTGCTCGCTTTAAATTCGATTCGGGTCATTTTTTTCCCTAGACCGCTGAAAATAATGAAAAAAATAATGGCTTCCTAGCTAACTACCTCATTTGAAATTTTATTTAAGCAATTTACTTAATTATTTTCCCGTGTAAATTCATTATTAATTTTTGGTAAAAAATGTGGCATTCACGGCCACACCGTATTTTTTAATAATATACAAATGTTCAAGATTTTTGCTTTTTACCGTGATTTCTCTGTCAATTTAAAAGGAATCTTGGCATATTTGATAGCAAAAAAATGGGAAACGCCTACGTTTTCCTTTTTATTAGAAAAAAGAAAATAATTTGAACTTTTAAAGGAAAGAAATTAGGTTTGAAATTACCGTATTTGAGAAAAATCCTGATTAAAAAATAGTTTTTTTTTTGTTTTTTTTTCAAATTGTAAAAACGTTTTGAAGACTGCTGTATTTGACCCAAACCGGACTTAAAAGTTAAAGGAAGAATCCAGCTTGAAAAATAGTAGAAAAAATCTAATTGTGAAGGGTTGAGTGACAACTCTTGGAGTGAAGTTGAACAAACTGAGCTGTTGTGCGGAAGAAAACTCAAAAATGGCAAAAATAAATTTTAATTTTAATCGCTTATAACTCTGCAACCCCCAGTCGATTTGCCTGAAAAACCATCCCAATCGTCTTTGTAGGATTATTTACCACCCTGCCGTGGTATGGGATCAAAAATGTGATCGTTGCAGAACGCTAGATTTTTAAAAAAAAAATCGGCCTAATATTTTACATCAACATACAATTTTCTGATATCAAATCGAGTGATCGAAGTATCGAACCAGGAGACAAAAAAGTCAACGCGTAACAAGTTAAGAGGAAACTGTTTCAATTTTGGGAAGGTTTGTCATTGGTAACAGATCAAGGTTTATATAATCCTGAAAAATAAGCCTCTTCGGCTAATTAAAGCTTAACTAAGACATATTACATATAACATATAACTTTTCTCCGGGGAGGGTGGTAATTCCCCCTTGGATCAGCCACTGGCATCCTTTGCAGACGACTCAGCAGTGCTGTCTTCTGATCCCGGTTAGGGAATCGCCTCTTACTAAGCAGAATTATTTGACAAACCGCAAAGTTAATTTAAAGCCTAAAACTCATAGAGTTGAGTATAAGTGTGATCAATATATTAATTACATTTTCTGATAGGAAAGCGTCTATTGACTATTCCGTTTTGAATGTTAAGGAACAATGTATTGTTCAGACAAAATTGTTTTTTCAAAAATTGAAAATCATGCCAACATCCTAATTCTACTTCATGGTATTCTTCTCCACCAGGATTTTTAGTTCAAATACATTTTTCTCATTATATTCCTGAATTTGATTCATGAATCAAAAATCTTCATGCTGAAGTATTTATGAAACTCTGCTGAACGTAGATCAAAAAAATAATATCACTCGAATAAAACTTGTAATTATGAAAATATTTTTCTGGGGAAATCAAATAGTCTGGCTATGAATAGACTGTAGGTATACTGAATAAACAGGACCCACTTTCTCTTTGGTAGACTAACTAGCTTTCGGAAGATAGGTCAAATCGGAATTCCATTCGCTGTAATTTTTTACTGAAAAAATAAATTTTAGATTTTCAGAACAAGGTGAGACCTGCTGTCTAATTTAAGCCTGGAAAATGCCCTTCGCGTGGTTTTAAACCAACGGGTCCCAGCGAACGTATATCTTTCTTTGTAAATAAATAAACTAACCCGGTTTCCGTTTACCCTAAGTTAAACTCCGATATATCTCCAGCGGCATAACTTTATTTTTCATCTTCAGACTCAATATTATTCTTAGTTGTTTTAGTCAATACAAACAAGAAAGGCAACTCTATCTTGAAACATTTGGAAGCTGTTATTTTACACATAACAACTTGGCGCCATTTAGTGTACAGACTGGAGAATTATTTTTATAACTTAGTACTGTGCCAAAACAGTTTATCATTTTTAAATAAACCGAAGGCTCTGGTGGGCTATAGTTTAAAAAAAATTATTATTTTCTGATCGTTACCTGAAATTTTTTTTCTTCATCCTCAAATTCTGAATCCTGGAGAACTCTCCCCTGAAAAAGACATTTGTCTATCAATAAAAATAATCTATAAATGCAATCTTTTACATAATGGGAAAAATAGAATTCAACCGGCGAAATCAAATTAAAGCGAATTCCTCATACAGTTCAGATGTGTTGATTTGGGTGGAAAATTGAACTTTACGAGAGGAAGCATCTACAAAATGGCAATTACACTCTCTCCTTTGCATTCACAAGACTCGACTTGACATTAACCAACAAGCTCCTCGTTAAATAAAGTGTTTATAAGGCCCGAATGTTAAGTTGCCTCTACTCGCTAGAATAACATTGATAAACAGATAAAACAGGGTAAGTTTATCTCTGCTAAACCCAAAACTATCAATCTAGACGTCTATGCCTTATTTAAAACCACACTTCTTTACACATTAAATAATAATTAGCCGTTTTTAAAAATAGTGTACATAAAGAGAACACACATTGTGTAAAAGTTTATGAATGAATGTCTAAAAAATTTTAATTTAAAATTCAATAAAGCAAGATTAAAGCTTTTATCATAAATAGGTTTGAATTAGGCTAAATTGGATTTAAACATGTGCATAGAAATTTTAAAATGGCTTACCGACGATGTGAAGGTCAAGTTGTATCCGCCCAAACCTACGCGGGATTATTTGGTCCTAATTTGATACTTCAATAATTATATTTCCACATTACCCGATAAGAAAGAATAACTTAATTCTAGTTGGGCTCATAGTACTCAAAATACCATAAAAGTTACAAATGGTACGGTAAAATGTTGGTATATTGTTCGATTGTTCAGCCTCCCAACAGCTGATAGGCCGGCAGGGTGTTCGTAACCTCGAGGTCATACCACCACTCGCTCTAATAAATACACTCACAAAGGGTAAAACTTTTCAAACCATATTTACGACTAGATGTTGAAGTAGCAACACGGATTTAATTGATAATACGTATAATTTTGTGAGGTAAGATATTTACATGAACCAAAAAGTAAAAAAGAAAATTTATTTTAAAATATAAAATTTTCTTCTTTTAGTACGTTGATTTCCCCTGATTACTGAATTGCTAAAAAACTATTTATTTATTATCTGACCTGTTAGATTCCTTTGTTGTGGATCATTGGTTGGGGAGTTAGCCGGGGGAAAAGATCAGTTTCCTTATACAAAACGTTATATTCTGTCGAAAAATAAGTTTGTAGCTCGTTTTTTAGTGGTAAATTCCATGTAACTACGTGATTCTGTCCTCACGGAACGCAGGTTTTTGAACGATGAACCCCTCGATGTGTTTTCTGCAGTTTTTTTGGTGAAAAAACGTTTTATCAATAACAGTTCAATTCAGACGCTGGAATAAATGCTAATTTGAAGGGGCAAAAAACTCTCTACGGACCGAATTTAACCCATACGTAAAATAGAATTGGAATTTGTAAAAAGCAGAGAAAAAATTATTTCTTTAAAAAAAATTAATTAACGCTAAAATTACAGTAGAAAAGATCATCAGCAACTGGTTTAGGCCATCATGTATTTGAATCTAAATTAAATTAAATTGACAAAACATAAAATTAGTACAAAATAATGAATTATTCTCTGTGGAAAATGTATTTTTTGCAGGCAAGGCATCAATAATATTAGCTATACATAAAAATTTAATATTTCCAGAGATAATTTTTTTCTTAAATAATGCAAGGCAGTAATGACGAGTTTCTCCTTTAGAGCAGTTCTGAAGTCCTGGTGGATTTCGGAGAGGACGGAAGCCGGATTGTGAAAAGTAATAATATTATAGATAACAAGATGGAATGTCTGTAGTGAAAGAAATCGAGCCAGTTGTACATAAATGGCCAACTGATGAACTTGAGAGAAAATGACCTGTGTTTCTCTGTAGATTGCGATTAGGTCACGTCAAGCTAATCCATTATAGACTTATAGGGAACAACCTTCCCACTTATCCACGATGTATGTGAAGTAGAGAGCGTATCATTGTGACAGTAAAACATATTTTGGTCGACTGGCTTTGCAACCCTTTAGGCAAAGGCTCAACCTTTCGAGTGATTTAGTGGAGTTGCTCGGTCTCATTTGTTCCTTTCGAAGAGCACTTTTCAGCTTTCTCAAATTTATTGGTAAGGCGCAATGGGAGATATCCCCCACCTTAAGGGACCACTGATAAGATCGATCGGACGGTTTTCAGTGTGCATTGGCCAGCCGGAAGTGCACTACGATCTATATTGCAACGAGGGATTATTCTATTATCCTTTTATTTTTTACTGCCGACGCCACCGGACTTTGGAGCTGGACTGCATCCTTTCTTATTTTCAACGGAAATTTTTATTTGTATGTGTTTTCGGTGGAAGAAAAGTGACTGGAGAGAAGACATTACCTTTTTTGTCCCTTTTATGTTGAAAAGGAACCCCTTGCCAATAATACTTACCTTTATTTCTTTTAAGCTTGCAAGTGTTGCCTTTTTCATTCCCTTTTTTTCAATTTTTTTTTTTTTTTTTGTATTTTTTCATTTCTTGTATAATTGTACATGATTTGTGTCTGCACGCATTATTTACCTCTATAATTTAAAATTGATCAGAGAATATGTGGAGATGGAATATCAACCTCCGGGAGAGAAGAGCGATAGAAGTGAGCGTGGAAGCGTTCACTCCCCCTCTCAAAATAAGATACGTAATATTGGAAATTATAATGAGATTTAAGCGTTTTCCCAAATTGTTATACCACTGAATGTGTGCCTGCTATTGTTTGAACGAGAGTTGTCCGTTCAAGTTTTGTTTCTTTTTTTCAAAAATTGCTGAGCGGAAAAATGAAATGAAAGAAAGTACAAATCGCGATGCAATAAACTGCAATGCCCAAAAATTGCAATTTAAATAAGAAAGTTAGCTCCTTGTTGACGCCCAAGGAGCTTTTAATTTTGTTGTTTTCGGCTGACCAAGGTTCGCCTCGGGAGGCCCTGTTTAACTCGTTGTGGCCCCATTGTTTTTATTTTTGCAAGCGAAAACGCCGGTGTCTTCGGCCTTTGCCCAGGAGTCAATCAGTCTCTCTCTCTTGCCTGGGTCAGCACAAGACGCACCTTCTACCAAGCCGATAATCGATCGTCATATCGATTTTCTCTGGACTCCCGACATCGATTTCTTCGATTCAGCACCGTGCCGTCACATCACCGACCTCACGGACGTCAACTGTACCGTCACCCAGCTCTACAGGCACCTTCGTCAACGTGAAACCCAGCAGCAACCTTCAGGTCAACAACACTTATTTCGTTTCTTTGGAGAAGCGTGTCTTCAACGCACCAAGTACCTTTTCATTTCGTCTTTTATTTTATTTATTTATTTTTTTTTTTTGGTAAAACCCTGGCCAGTAGATTTGAATATCAAATATTTTGTACTAGTAAGGAAATTTCTTTTTTTTTACCTTTTTTGTGTAAATAAATGGTAAATCTTCAGTTCTTTAATTCAAAGTATTATCAATCACCCTTTCTTTTTCCCCAAATCCCTCTTAAATATAATAAATATTTGACACCTATTTAAAAAGAGAAAACAACAACACAACAAAATTTAATTGTATCCCATGAAACGTGTACGGAAGTTTGTGGGTCAATTAAGATCTGCCCCCCCCCCCAACACTCCTCAAAAAACAAAAAACGTGTTACTGTGTTTTTTTTTTTCTTATTAATGTTATGTAGCATTAGTTTATCTATCGTTTTTTAATGTAAGAATAAAAGGATAAGGATGAGCCTTTACTCATGCTGAGTTGTTAGACTGTCTCCATTTTTTACGAGGGTTCGCAACAACAGAGGTCATATAAACCCTCAGGGTGCCGGTGTTTTGGGAAAAAAAACATGTGTAAGTATGTCGGATTGGAATGCAGGGCCGCTGGATCCGAACCCGAGACCTATACCTTACAGTGATGAGTGCCGTACCGTTTCGGTCACCGACGCCCCGATACTATTATTATTATTATTAGACACACAAGCCCGTGGGAAATGTTTAAATTCGGAAACAAAAACTCAAAATTCTAAAATAAAAAATTAATAATAATGATAAAACCGTCCGGTGAGCACTTGATTTGTTGTAAATTAATTAATGTTAATTTTAATCTAACGCGTAAATGAGTTATAATTATGCATCATACAATATCAAAATAAAAAATAAATTATTGGAGTTTCTTCAATAAATCGACATCCCCATTGACTGAAAAATAACTGGTCAGGAAAAGCGGCAAAATACACCTTGAGTTATCATTTATAGAATAATAAAAAAGTCACTCGGGTGCATGAGTAAAGGAAGAGAAAACAAACAAGTTAAATTTATCGGATTTGTTCTTGAAACAAGAAACCCTTAAAGAAAAACGAAAAGAAGAATTCTTCTTCAATATGGGGTAAGTAATTCAAGGGGAAACGAATCAAATTCAATTTATTGACCCTCTCATGACCTCTTCTTGTAACAAAGAGAAGTGTATTTTATTTTATCCCTGACCATTATTGCATATTGTATTCGTATCATATATTTCCAATTGGAAGCCGATCAGTATTTTAACTTCTAAGAACTTGTTTACGTAAAATTTATATTTCCTGCGATTCAAAAATAGATATGCGGGATAGTTTCACACTCAATCTACATCGATTACGGCTAAACCAACGTCGTTGGATCTTTACCAAAATTAATTTTTTAATTTAAAGGTAATATTATCCAAGTTAAAAAAAAACTGTACTACATGGCACCTTGTAAAATAAAAAGCCTGTTGAAAATGTTTTATTTTCTTTATAAATCATTCGTAGCGATTGCTTAAAAAAACGCCAACTCATTAACATCAAAGGCAGGCATTTTAGGGCTTGTGACGCCATTTGCATAGAGATTAGCCCGTTTTAAAGAATTCAGAGGAAAATCTTTGAAAGTCACTCCTGAAAAATGTAACCGTCTGCCCCCGGCCGGTGGTGCGCTATTAATACGTCGGCGATTTATTTATCTTGCCGAAAGCACAGTCCATTTGTAAGAGTTCCGGGGGGGGGGGGCGACTGAACCATCCGGTATTTGTAAAGTTAAAAACACTTAACGACGACGAGCCAACGATTTTTAAAAAAACACTCAATTTCTGAATTCCATCCTGCATGTAGATTTTACAAATTCCACTATAAATATTGCGATATTTATAGTAATTTTTCGGAAATAGTATTGTTTTAACTACGCTAGCTAATTTGATGAGAAAACATTAAAAAAAGAATATTTTCTTAATTTAATGGTTGAAGATGAAGGAAGAGTAGGTATAAAGGTAAAAGGGACGAATAGCCCTAGCAAAGCCCCTTGGACTAAGCTCAACAATTTTCCAAACTGTAGTCCTTGCAATAAAACTCTGCATACAAGGATTAATATAAAAAAAAATAAGAAACAGGCACAGATTAGATCTCAGACAGTCAGACTCACTAAATTTAAACAAAATTGTCTGGGATTGCCTAATTGCCTAATGGTTGTAGGAAATCGCAACAAGATTACAATAAATTGGATTCCTGGATATGAAGGTACAGGAGGAAACGAACAGGCAGACCAACTTGCTAAAAGAGGCACCCCATGGGAGCAGAATCACCAACAGGTGCACCAAAATAATCTCATTCCTGGCAGGGCACTGCCACTTAAAAAATCACATGCACCGGAGTGACGGAAGATACGCTGTGCAGATACTGCCAGCAAGGGTAAGAGACCGCAGAACACATTCTACGTTTTTGTGGAGGTCTATGCAGAGGAGGGTTCTTGCAACGAGGACATGAAAAACCGCAAGCAAGATCGTACGCTAAGGAGGCAAACCTGTGAAGGTTAATAAATAAGCCTGAGCTGACCAGTGAGTTATAAGTAACAGGGGAGCACAATAGATTCAGGTCGAGGTGCAGTAGACCTTGCACCTCTTTCATCCCTACCCCTTGGTGACGAGGAAGGAAAGGATTTTTCTAAAATCCTTATTCAACCTACAAACTTCATAAAAAAAAAAACTTCAATTTACAAATGATCAATCCAGTAAAATTTGATAATTTCTTATTGTTCAGATATCGTGAGATGCGGTCTGGTGTGATGTAGATATCAGAAAAACATTTTCTGTATCGTGCCAACGTTTCGATGCAAAATATTTAAATATAGTGAGTAGAAATACTTTGATTGAAAATAAAATGTATTTTGCATTGTTTAAATTCACTTTTTCTACTTCCTATATGTATTTTCTAAATGTAAACTATGTTTGTAAATCCCAGGCCCTGAAGATGATCCCAATAAAAAATCGAAACGTTGGCACGATACAGAAAATGTTTTTATGGTACCTGCACCATACTAGACCGCATCTCACGATATCTGAATAATTGTTGAAACAATAAAGAAAATGTTTTTCTGATACCTACATCACACCAGGCAGCATCTCACGATATGTGAACAATTATCTACAAACGGTCTTTAATCTCTACACACGTTAATTTCTTATATTACTTGTACATTAAACGAGCTTTCTAAATGAATTCATCTACATGAACTTTCAAAAAATCATTCGCAAACAAAATCTTGTATGTCGAGGATGGTTTTGGCACAGCCAGTTCGCTAATGCAATTCTCAAACTAAAAGAGGCACAACTCCTCCTGGGACTGTCATGTTTTGTAGATTTTAGATGCATTTGTTGAAACATTTTGATGTAATTTTTTTTACAGGCTAATTCTTTAATACCTACTTGACTATCGGAACTAACGACGATTTTTAATTCCAAAACGCAATTGTTCAAGGGATGTGTTTCAACGTTAAAGACCAAAGTGTAGTTCCCCAATGTTTTTTTTTTCTTTTTAATGAAGGTTCGCAACAGCAGAGGTCATATAAACCCTCAGGGTGCCGGTGTTTTTGAAAAGCGGCCCTGCATTCGAACCCGGGGCCGTTACCTTACAGTGATGAGCGCCGTATCAAGGACTAAACCTAGCGGCCATGCTTTTTATTGTATACATATTTCCAATGCAAGTATTTTTAGCAGTGTTTCAAGTACAACCAGCTCTCAGATTTTGATTGATTGTAATTAGTCAATTGTTTAGAAGAAGCGTCACTTGATTCTCCATTTGATGTACTGTTTTGAAGACGTTTCGATCTTTATTGAGATCATCTTCAGGTCTCAAAGTTTTTGTCTTTTGTGTGCTTGAGCACTCTCAACACGACACGCAAGAATGGCACAATTACACAGAAGACAAACACATTGAGCTCTGAAGATGATCTCAATAAAGATCGAAACGTCTACACGATAAAAAAAAAGGTTTTTCCGAAACCTACATCACACCAGACTGCATCTCACGATTTCTGAATAATATCGAATAACCGTCACTAATCACCACACATTTGAAAAAAAAATTGTTATTGAAAGTTCTCGCTACTAAAACTCTTATTGGACGAAAGTTTACAAGTTTAATCTTGATCACATTTTATTGGAAATCTAACTTAGTTTCCAATGGTATCAACGGATTTGTCCGAAACATTTTGGTTTTGAAGTTGTTATTGTATATTTGAACGAAAGTGGTGAAATCTTGACAAATCAGAAAAAATAGAGTAACTCCGAAACTGCTGAGATTAGGGCCTTAGGTAATTCGGACTTTTTGGTTCCAATTTGAATGTAGTATCTACGAGCAAAGTTTCTAACACGAGTAGCCAAACAGTAGCACTCTTAGGTGAGCAAACTAGATGATTTCAGAGTAAATAGTATGGTTATCCTAAGAAATGTAATGAGAATACAAAATTACTTTTTTATGTGTTCTCACACGTTTAAAAGTATGATTTGCACGCAAATCACATGAGCTGCAATTCAGTTATTAACAATTATTAAAAATTAAGAACAAATAGTGGAAGGGATGAAAAAAGTTGAAGGTTTGCCAAGAAGTCAATTAAAACTTTTTGAATTTAATTACATCTTACTCTATTTACAAGAGAGTTGAGCTTTTAGGCCGCCGCAGAATGTGAAGGCGGGAACATCAATTCTAAGGCGTTGTTGAAGTCTTCACTTTGTATTAGCAGCAACATCATGTTTTCTCGTCGACTTAAGCCCATGGATGGATTAGAAAGGACACCAATATATCAAATGCTGATTTCAAAAAAGTCTCGTATATCGTTCATTATTCATTCAATTTGCCCGGTTATTAATGTAAATGTATTAACTTTTTAATGAAAAAAAGTGATTTGCTTTCAATTTTTGTTATTCATAAAGCTTATAATCTTTAAACCGGGCACTATAATTTTAAATCAAACGTTTCAACTTGAAAAAAACGTAGAGAAAATATCCAATCCCTTTTCGTTAGTTTGACCCGGGGGAAAAAAAAAAACAATTTTCTCCGGAGAGAGAATATTAAGAAGAATTCAGCGAATGAAAAGGGGGAGATGTGGGCGCCTTAGCAACACTTTTATAAGAAGAATAATTAGTTAGTTTTTTTCGATTTTACTCCCTTTTATTTATTATTCACTTCAGATATTGTTTCAATAACGGAAGGCGAAAGAAAAAAAAAGAGCCTATATTGTGTGTTAAACTTTAAATATAGTTCACTAGGTTTCGTGGACCGTTTGACCAATCAATACATTTCAATTAATTAAGGTTTTAGTTGAGATAAAAAGTCAGAGTCACGAGCGGGTTTCGAACCCACGACGTTTGGCTTGATACGCCTCTCCTCTACCGCTTCAGCTATCGTGACCTCGATTCACTCGGACACCAACTTCCCAACTAAAATTAATTGAAATATATTAATTGGTCAAGCGGACCATGAAAATTAGTGTATTGAATAAGTTAAAATCTACACTAAAGCTCTCCCTGACCAATCTAAAATTTCTAGCATTGTATAAATTCATTTATTCACACCTTCCATATATTTGTACAATTTAAACAATGTTTATAAACCTAGACCCTGAAGATGATCTCGCTGAAGATCGAAACGATAAAGAAAAGGTTTTTTCTGAAACCTACATCACATCAGACCGCATCTCACGATTTCTATTTATTTTTTTTTTTTTTCGAGGTTGAAAAACTTACAATGTTGATTCTAAACTACTATTTTCAAAGCTAGAGGCCAGCAAATTTCAGAAAACATACTCCATTTAATATCCTTTTTAGTGGTGTAGTTTCTTTTTCAAAAATGAAGGAATTGATGGAGGAAAGGAAAAACCTGACTGACGGATTGGTAAGGTGGAAAATTTAAAAGGAAGAGGTTGCTTATAACCCCGCCCCGAGGAATATCGAGAACAGTCGGGTGAGTGTCTGACGTCTGGAAAGGAAAAGTAATTTATTAGCGTGAAAGGAAGAGGTTGCTTATATGCTTATAACCCCGCCCCAAGTAATATTATGTACTCTGAGGGAATGTGACCCGATATCTATGTTCATGATGATGTACATATGTAATATAGGTTTTGTTTACAGTCTGTATTTGACAACCTGAGTACAAGCGAGAGTCTAACATACCGACATGGTACACATTTAAAAGCAGAGCATCAAAAATCAGATCGAGAGGCTTAAAAGACCGCGGTTTAAAATAAAATACGCACTAAAGAAGAGAAAAAGAAAGAAAACATGCAGAGGGCCGGCGATGACCTGAGATGTTTGTCAGCCCATAAACTCCCCAGTTTATTATTATTACTGCTTTTAATTTGTTAATTGTTGTGCATTTTAACCAAGTTCTTCTTTTGTTTTGAGTTTTTTAATTGCAGCGAATGATTTTCATAACATTTCAAACTGACGCGTTAACAATTGCTTAGGTTACCAATCGATATATAGATTTTCAAGAGAACTTTTTAAATAATAATACCAGCGCTTTCTTTAGCAACCTAAAAAAGAACGATAAATCAATTTTTTCCTTTTAGATCCTGTGTAGTTTCTCCTCTCGAAGTACGTAAAGTATTTTAATTTTCTTATAAAATCCAACGGAAATCAATTAATCATGAGCAGTTTTGCATTAACAATGGCTCTTTTAGCTTTTCAACCTTTGTAAATTTAAGAGTATTTTATTCAAACATTTCCCATTAGCTAGTAATCTTAAAATTTAACATTTCTGTGGAACGGCTTGTTACCTGAACGAACAATTTGCAAAAAAAGAATCATAAAACAATTTTGTGTGAAGAAAGTGAATGGGAATGAGAATCCCAATCACCTCGAACAGTTGTTCCCTTCAAAATGTAACAAGAACCCAAAAAATCGGCGGTATATCCTTGTTCTTATCTCAGATTTCATCGCATCTTACGTCTTGTATTAAACAGAAAATTAGAGAGAGAGAGAGAAAAGGTCTCTCGTACTAATGACTTCCCTGAGGGGTGCCTTCTTGCAAGCTACATAAAATTTCAATTGTCAACAGATATTATAACGCCTTTTAGGATTATTTGACATTTTCCTACGCCAAAACGGAAACAATAGCGAATATTCAAGCAATTTAACAATAATTCTAAACATTTTTAAGTGTTAAATTGAAATGTAATGTAATTACAGAACAGCCCACTCCGATTTCTAACCTGTTCTTGACGTGAATACATCCCAGAACCCACCAAGTTTCCTACAAAGGTGTGTATCATTAAGGAAGTGAATTAGGGAGGCAGGTGGGAAACAACGGATTCTGAAAGAGGTAATAGATTTGATTAATAACCCAAGCATCAGCCGTCCGACTCATTACCTTACTGTCATTAATAACGCCGGTTCTTTTACGTTTATCAATAAACCTTAACACCCAAGGCTTGGCGGTTGGTAAAGATTACTTCACAGCCATTTAATTTGTGATTTAATCTTTCATACTATATATAAAATGAACGTTTTCTTATTTAATTAAAAGTGTCAAAAGATAAATCTTTTTGTGTAAGGTTTTGGTTCAAATGGAAAAGTTAGTGTCACGCACCTTCGGCTCAATAAGCCGCTGATCTAACCACACAAGCTATCGTGATTTCTGAATTCAACACAATGAAGTCACGACAGCTAGAATGATTAGAGCAGCGGCGTATTGAGCCGAAGGTCGTGGGTTCGAATACCGCACGTGACACTAACTTTTTCATTTCAACCAAAACCTTACCTAAAACGAATAATTACTTGAAATATGCAATTTGGTCAATCGCACCGCTAAATATAATGGATATTTGCTGATTTGGCCTAGAGAAATAAGAACAGCGGCGAAAATTATTACAAAAACCACTTGCAGAAAGAATACATTAATAAATAGGAAAGTTACAAATAATTACATACATTATAATAATCATTAGTCAATGATATAATCATATATATAATAGATAAGTTTACATTTACTTTAATGATAGCTAATTTCATATATAAATTAATAAATAAGCAAGTTAATAAATAATTACTAACTATTATAAATTAAAATCAATGAACAGACTCGTACAATACGTGGTAATTTGGTATATAAACAAATAAATAAATAAACATATATAAACAAGTAAAATTAAACAATTTAATAAATAATTTATTAAATTCTTTAATTTTTTAATGAAGGACGGTGGTTTGTGAGAGTTAACCAATGATTATTTTAAGATTGTGATGTGCTGTCTGGTGTGACATTTTTTTCATATCCAACATGTATTTGTCAAATTTAAACAATGTTTATAAATCGCAGGCCCTGAAGATGATCTCGATAAAGATGGAAACGTTGGCAAGTTAAAGAAAATGTTTTTCTAAAAGCCACATCACGCCAGACCGCACTGCACGATCTCCAAATAATAATAGATTAAAATAAATAAACATCTGTCTGTTTAGAATCGAGCATAGCAAATTCGTAGTTTCATTCAAGCTGGATACTTACCTCAAGAAAATCACCAAATTACTTAATTAAATTTAATTCATTACTGGTCCGCTTGACCAATTACTTCATGACAATTAATTAAGGTTTTTAGTTGAGTTGAAATTTGAAAAATGGCAAAAAGGAGGGAAAACTCCTAAGGGTGGGGTTGAGATGGGGAGTTGATGTCCGAGTGGATCGAGGTCACGATAGCTCAAGTGGTAGAGCAGCGGCGTATCTAACCGAAGTTCGTGGGTTCGAATCCCGCTCGTGCCATTAGCTTTTTCTTATCTCAACCAAAAACCTAATTAATTTAAATTTTAAAGGAGGTATTTTAAGGTTTTTCGAACGAACATTGGATGAACACAACTGATATTTTAATTTAACCATACTTCCACTCGAAAGATTTGAATTACCATATTAATTTCTTTTCTAGGAAAATCTGTACTTTGTGTACGTTTCAAACTCTGAAATTTAACTTCGCTTCAAAAGGTGATGTCTTTGTTTAATGAGAGTCCAAAAAATCGCCATTTTTGGAACCATTTTGTCAAAATATTTGAAATATTACAATTAATGATTTTTTGTTTTATTTTTCTCTTAGCTTAGTACAAACACCTGTAAAAGATTTTTAACTATTTTTTCATTGCCAAAAAACCCTCTATAGGCTTTTTTTATTTCAAAAGGTAGTTAATATAAGAGGTTTTCGTTTGGAAGGTAGTTTTTGAAGAAGAACAAAAATCAAGTACTCCAGAGTACTGATAATCAACGTTCGAAAAATTAAATTCACTAATTTCCTGGTCAACTTGACAAATTAGAATCTTTCAATTAATTAAGGTTTTTAGTTGAGATAAAAAAGTCACGAACTGGATTCGAACCCATGATCTTCAACTAGAAGCGCCCGTTCTCTACCACTTTCGACCCACTCTGCCACTAACCTCCCTTCTCAATCCCGCCTTTTCAAGGGGGCTGAAGACCGTGGGTTCGAATCCCACTCGTGACACTCTATTTATAAATCGTGAGATGCGGTCTGGTGTGATGTAGGTATCAGAAAAACATTTTCTTCATCGTGCAGACGTTTCGATCTTTATTGAGATCATCTTCAGGGCTCAAAGTGTCTTTCTTCTGTGTAATTGTGCCATTCTTGCGTGTAGTGTTGAGAGTGCCCTGAAACCTACACCAGACCGCATCCCACGATTTTTAAATAATTATCGATTAACGGCCACTAATCACCACGCTGGTAAAAGCATTTCTGAACTTCGGAATCCTATGGAAATAGTGCAATTTGTAAAAAAGGTGGTTTCATTTTTTTTTTTTTTTTTTTTTTTTTTTATTCTTCACAATTCATTTTTTGATCCGAGAAGCGACTGTTATCTTTTAATAAAACTGATTTGAATAGAGTACAGAATATGACGTTACCATCAAGACAAAATGTATTTTAGAAGACATTTATAGAAAGAAGTCATGCAATAAATCAGTCAAATATTAAAAATAGGAGAAACTGAAAAAGCCATGTAGAAAATTTGCTTTTCTATAAATCCGGTCCGGAAGTTCATAAAATTGAATAATAGGTCAAGCACAAGCTAGCATGAGTAGATGCTACGGGCTGTTTTTGTTCCAATGGCCTGCTCTTAACAGGTTATATCAATTATTTTGATTTCCTCAGTCATTTTTGTCTGATTTATACGGATCCAGCCGTTGTTCAAATATTATTACGAAGTTCTCTCAGTTTATTTTCTTCAGTACGTGTCGTCCCCGTGTCAACGACCCTCTGAGGTGTGACACGTTTCAATCTACTGGCATGTTTATCAAGCATAATTGCAATTGTTAACCTTTTCGCACTACATTTGTTGACCTTTGACCTTAGTGTGCAAACGACACCCAGCTTAATTAACCTGCCTGTACTTTGAAACGTGAAATTGTTAAAATGAGCAATTAAATAGTGTAATTGTAAATTAAACCACAACAAACGCAGTCCACCTTGTCAGAAAATGCTTCTTTAAATAAATCCCGGAGAACTAGAAAATTACACCAGACATTTTTATATTTATACAAAGATAACAATATTTTGGTAAATCAAACTTCTGCCCTGCTATTTTTTTATCTTCATCGATAATGTTACGAATTTTTACTTTTTTCCATTTTTTTATTCAAGCAGACGGCTTTTCTAGGCTTCCTTTTCTGCCTTTGAAACGTGAAAAAAAATTGTTTAAAAAAAAGATTTGTTAAAATCAGCAATAAAAAAGTGCAATTGTAAATTGACAGAATGAAATGTAGTATAGTCAATGTGCATGTATCGCTAGCATTTATTGGAGATGCCATACAGTCGGATTGTACCGAAAGAATTCAAAGAAGCCATAACTTCCTTTAAAGAATAGATTTATTCGACATTTTACTTGAACGTTAAGCAACAAAAACCTTCATCCCGTCTGGTTTTCTCACCCTTTTGTAGGCAAACGTCTAACAAGGTTTTGTATCTTTGTTATCCGCCATGCATTGAGAAGAAAAGTTTCAATCTAATCCAAGGAAAACTACTTTAAGCATTTCAAGGGGAAGAACTCCGTTCTCCGCTACATTCAGAAGACTCTGAATTTACTCGAAGTTTTCCTAATGCCTTTTGCTTTAATAAGCCTCTTCCTTTACTACAATTACACTCCATCCACGACCCTTCGTTTCTAATAGAAATCCAATTTAGTTCTATAAAAAAAATCACTTTTCCCTCTAAATACTTCCTGCCATGTTTACATTTACAGAAAACACTGAATCATCAAGAAACAATGTATGTAAGAGCAAGTTAGCTCTGATGAACAATGATAAATATGAATTTTATTATTTACGTTTTAAATTATAAATATACCACGAAAACATTTGTCACGAATATTCACAGTTTGTTATTTAAATTTAAAATATATAATATGTGTGTGTGTGTACAGAGTGTTCGGCTATTCCTATTACAAACTTTGCCAGGAGATTCAAAATGGAACCCAAAAGTCCTAATTAACTGCGGTCCGAATCACAACAGTTTCGGAGTTATTCAACTTTTTCTGATTTGTCAAGATTTCGCCACTTTGGTTCAAATAAACAATAACAACTTCAAAACCAAAATGTTTCGGACAAATCCGTTGATACCATTGGAAACTAAGTTAAATTTCCAATAAAATGTGATCAAGACTAAAC
Organism: Cimex hemipterus; assembly: GCA_039619505.1. Lineage (NCBI taxonomy): Eukaryota > Metazoa > Arthropoda > Insecta > Hemiptera > Cimicidae > Cimex > Cimex hemipterus. The sequence goes on along the minus strand of CM077114.1, from coordinate 1,397,584 downwards.
TTTCGTCAAATAAGAGTTTTAGAAGCGAGAACTTAACAATAACAATTTTTTTTCAAATGTGTGGTGATTAGTGACCGTTATTCGATAATTATTCATAAATCGTGAGATGCGGTCTGGTGTGATGTAGATTTCGGAAAAACATTTTCTTTATCGTGTAGACGTTCGATCTTTATTGAGATCATCTTCAGGGCTCAAAGTGTTTGTCTTCTGTGTAATTGTGCCATTCTTGCGTGTCGTGTTGAGAGAGCCCAAGCACACAAAAGACAAAAACTTTGAGCCCTGAAGATGATCTGAATAAAGATCGAAACGTCTACAAAACAGTACATCAAATGGAGAATCAAGTGACGCTTCTTCTAAACAATTGACTACAATCCTAAACTATAGGAAAACCAAGGTTTAGGGATTGGTAAAGTGGAAACATTAATAATACCTTTTAAAAAATCGAACAAATCGATTAAACGTTTTTTAACTTTGATTCGAAATGCTCTCCACCCTTCGCAATCGTCAGTCAGCCACAGTTTTTCCTTTTCTCCGCCAATTTCTTCACCTTTGGAAAAACTAATTACACCACTAAAAACGACATAAAATGGAGTACGTTTGCTGTTATCTAGATTTGGAAAAAGTAGCTTACAATCATCATAGTAACCGTTGTAGTAGAAATTTGAAAAATAATTTTTCCAAGTTGAAAAATTTACTATGTTGATTCGAACTACTATTTTCAAACCTAGAAACCAGCAAAGTTCAGCAAACCTATTCCATTTAATATCATTTTTAGTGGCGCAAGTGTTTATTATTTACTTTCTTCAAAGATGAAGAAATTGATGATGGAAAGGAAAAAACCGTGGCTGACGGATTGGTAAGGTGGAAAATTTTACAAAAATACTTAAGGAAATTTTGAATAAAATTATTAAACTTTTTTTAATATGGGTTAAAAAAACTAGTACACTACTAAAAACAATATTAAATGGAAGTTTGCTGGTCTCTAGGTCTGGAAATAGTAGTTGAAAATCATTATAGTAAGTTTTTCAACTTTGGAAAAAAATATTTTTCAAATCTCGCTACTAAAACGCTTATGTCACGAAGGTTTACAAATTTAGTATTGATCATATCTTATTGGTAATTTAACATGGTTTTTGATGGTATCAACGGATTTGGCCAGAACCGTTTAGTTTTGGCGTTATCGTTGTTTATTTGAAGCACAGCCGTGAAATCTCAAAAAATCAGAAAAAGTGGAGTCTCGGAAACAGGTAAGATTCTGACCATAGATGATTAGTTTTGAATGTGAAATCTACATATATTCGTATAGAATGAAATCTAAAAACTACAAGGCACAACTTTCCCTAAAACATATAAAATCGAAAATATAAAATATTCCACCAAATTTTATGTATTTTTATCGATTTCATACTTATATTCTCTCAGCCTATGCGTTACTCCAGAACAGTCCAACTTTCCAATGGTTGCCATATTCTTAAATTTTTGAATTTATTAATTTTCACACACAACAATAGAAACACCTAGAGAAAATACCTGTATTTATATTCATAAATATTAAATAGTGCTCAAAATAGAACGTAAATGAGTTTTTTCAAAAATGTTTAGACTTAACTTACTGGAAGGAAGCATTATTGTGCTTTTGTAACTTATCAAATATCAAATATTTTTCAATTCGATCTTTCATATTAATTTTTATGTTTGATAAAATAAAAAACAAATTAATAATAATATAAAGTATAATAACCTTAAAATAAATAAACAACAAAGGCAAACCTTCCTGAAGTGAGTGTATTTATTGGCGAGAATGTGTGAGTGTATGGGTGGGTAGTGGTCGGAATATCGAATACCCCACAGACCCACCAAACTAGGATAGATATCTCTTTGGGTGTTTTGGGTAGAATGAATGTATTTATTGGCGCGAAAGTGAGTGTGCTTGGGTGGGTTGTGCAGGAATATCGAGTACTCCACAGACCCACCAATTTAGGTTAGTATTAGGCTATAATATCTTTTAGAGTGATTGGGCGGAGGCACTGTTGTAATATCAAATGCGCCAGTGGGTCCGCATTTTTTTTAATTTGTAAATACAGAATGATTGGTTACTGCTTGAGTGAATGTATTTATTAGTGCGATAGTAGTGTATGCGTGGGTGAGTCTATAGTGGAATATCAAGTACCCCATAAACCCACCACCTTGGATAATGTTAGATTAATTGTAATTTTAATTGTATGGGTGTATTTATTAGCGTGAACGAGGGCGGGTCTTCAGAGGAATATCGAGTACTCTGAAACCCGCGCATAGGCTAGGCTGGGTTTGAATGTTAGTGAATGAGTTAGTGTCAGAACCCTTTCACAACGTGTGGGAGGAGTAAAAAGGCGGGGAAAAAGTGTCGAAATTGTTAAAACTTAAAACGTGAGATGGAAGAAATGTGGGTTGCCGGCAATAGCCGAGGCAGCTAGCCTGCCCGAAAAAAACAAAAAAAAACAAAGGCAAAATACCATCTTCAAAAAACTATGTATATTAAATATATATAAAACTAAATAGAATATTAATAATAGAATAGAAAATTCTAAAACCTAACGACCATTTAAAAAACTTTTCTCGGTCCCTCAAGCATATAGGCAAGAACGTTCGATAAAGCTTTAATATTTTTTGACCTAATATCTACAAAAATTTACATTAAAATCGAATGATCCCACATCTCTAGACTTTCTGTGTAACTAGGAATAAATAAATCTTAAATGATAAAAAATGTTTTATTGTATCACAAAATAAAATAATAAAAATTCAATAAATTTCGAAACAGCAGTTGTTCAATCTTTTTTTTCTCCCTCCGTGTTATAAAAAACTTAAATTTCTCTAACTTTGTAATACCACCTTTATTTGAACGGGTTGAATTTCCCATATGACAGGTATTTCCCTGCCCAAAGCAGGTTCGGTACATATTGGAAAGTTTATATAAAAGAAATAAAACTACCTTCTAGCGGAATGGGTTTGCATATAGATAGATTGATTTACCGCAGATGTACGTTACGTGAAAGGAGTCCCTTGTCAAATACTGTAGTAGTAACAAACATACATGAAACGTCACCTTTCCGGTAGACAGTAATAAAAAATATATATTAGTTATTCATAACAATACCGTAAATCATTTTGTGAAAGTAATGGTTAAAATCAATTGAAGGATATTTTTGTAAAAGTGAGTTTCCTTTGTGTTTTATTTTCAAATATAAAATAGGATGTCTATGCCTAGATGAAGTTTATTAGAGCGTGTGGCAAAGGAGGTAATGAGGATAGTTCTACTGCTTAGAAAAAAAGCTTTTCTCCTACTTTGTGGTTGGCGAAGTTTTGTCAAAAATCCCCGGTCTTTACTACAAGATTCTCTCAGTTAAGGCAAACTCTCGGACTTTGGGTTTGATGTCATATCCGGTTTGGATGAGAGAGGCAATTAAAGATGAAAACGATTCTTCAGGCGAGTAAACGACCTCTTCAAACTCAGCGTAGGCCTATTGGTAACCACCCGGCCGCAGCATACTGAAAGGCGCATCAAACAACTGTTATCTGAAGATTAGGACGGGATATTTTCTGGTCTAATAATTTAGAAAACCTTATGCTCCATCAGGCTTTACACTCATTATTTAATATTAATGAGTATGTTGAAATTATTAATCGCTATTAATCTATATAATCGTTTTTACTCCATCACACCTGCCTTTAAAGCAGTACATTTAATTATTTGATTCTTTATTTTTATTGAAAAAAATTTAGTCAAGACTGCAAGTTTCAGTTATAACTCGTATTTTATTAATGTCTAACCAACGGCGCAAAACAGCAACGGTTCGCGATACCTCGGAGTCTTGCGGGTTTAGCCTATCTAAGAAATGGAAACTGGCAATAGAGTTAAGTGTTAAAAATTAAGTAATTATTCGTTCAATAATATTTATACAAGAAAAGAGCCTACAGACGTGGGATCACCAATTCCAACGGAAATTGTTTTGGTGATACTAGTTCGAAAAATATAGGTTTCTGCACGATTTTGCCAGTGGGCAACGAAAATGTGTATTTATACGTTATTATTATCAAATCAAAAAATGTGTAAACTGTATCGTATTAAATGAGATCAGATAAACCAACAAAATCTAAAAGACATATTAATTTAAGAAAAAAATTATTTAAAAAAAAAAGCAATTCGAATTTATTTTAAGCTCCCTTTAAAAAAAAAAAATCAAATAATTACGGTTTTTAGTTGAGATGAAAAAAAAGTTAATGGCACGAGAGGGATTCGAACCCACGACCTTCGGCTAGATACGCCGCTGCTCTACCACCTGTCCTATCGTGACTTCGATCCTCTCGGTCATCACGGTATGGCAAAAGGAGGGAAAACTCGTAAGGTGAGGTTGAGATGGGGAGTTGATGTCCGAGAGGATCGAAGTCACGATAGCTCAGGTGGTAGAGCAGCGGCGTATCTAGCCGAAGGTCGTGGGTTCGAATCCCTCTCGTACCATTAACTTTTTTTAATTTCAACTAAAAACCGTAATTAATTGTGTTATATTAATTGGTCGAACGGACCACGAAAATAGTGAATTAAAAAAATCAAAGTTATGTTCATTTTACTTTTTACATAGATATCTAATATAATTTAGTACAATCCTCCAGATTAGTTTCTTCAATATATTCCGGACTTGATAACATTTTGCAACCAAGTATAGTCAAATAAGTTTCAGTAAAAGCTAAAATCTTCAAGGATACACTCGCAAAAAATACTATTTTTGTATTTCAAGAACTGGTTTGTAAAAATAAAATTTCGTCTTTGAAAGAAAAGCGTATCTGTGATGAAATCCAATATGGAAAAATTTGAAATATTATTTGGAGGGCGAATGTTTTCTGGAATGAATGGTGGTCTATTTGAACCTATTCCATTGAAAATAATGCGTAAACAAAGAGGGAAAAAAAGAATAAAGATTATGTAACTTTGTTAAATATTAATACAAAGCCAGGAACACATTTTTTCCTAAGTTACGTAAAAACTCTTTATTAAATTAACAATTAAAAAATTAATTTAAAATAATAAAACTTCAATTATTAAACAAAATTATTTGTTTATTAGATAAAATGCCGTCAGCTGTCATTATCTCCAACTCGTCTTCTTTTAACGTTAAAATTTGGCTCTCCAGTATGAGGCCCTAGGGATTTTACTTTTTTTTTTAAAATGAATGTTCTCGGTTTGAATCGTTTTCAGATGATACATGTTACATATACAGAAATACATGTTATGACCTAACCTACGTTTGGCGGGGCAGGGGGTACTGAACAATCCGCTGAGGACCCGTCATCATTTACGCTAATAAATACTTATTTGGAGATCGCGATATGCGGTCTGGTGTGACGGGGGTTTTAGAAAAATATTTTCATTATCGTGCCAACTTTTCGATCTTTATTGAGATCATCCATCTTCAGGGCCTGGGATTTGTAAATATTGTTCAGATTTTACAAATACATGTAGGATGTGAAAAAGAAAAAAGGAAAAAAAAGACAGAAAGAAAGAAAAAGAAATCTTTTATTTCAGATCCAACATGTACTTGTAAAATCATCAGATTTTACAAATACATATAGCATGGCGAAAAGAAAAAAAGGCAAAAAAAAGAAAGAAAGGAGAAAAAAATCTATTTGTCTTTCTCACATCCTACAAGTATTTGTAAAATGTAAACAACGTTTATAAATCCCAGATCCTGAAGATGATCTCAATAAAGATCGAAACGTGGTACGATACAGAAAATGTTTTCCTAAAACCCGTGTCACATCAGATCGCATCTCACCATCTCCAATGATCATTAAACGCCACACATTTCTACGCTAATAAATACATTCACACTGATATAAACTATCCTACAAAACTACATTTGCAGCCGTCTTAACTTTTCATCTCAACTATCACCTTAGATAAAAAGAATAATCAATGATAATCATTAGTATGATCAATTATGACCACTAAACATATTTCATTTACTAAATATTTTACATCACTCCTCTCCACATAAAGATAATTTAACAAATATATTTGATTTTGTGATTAAGTTTTAAAGCTATAAATATTGCTTTTGGTATGAAAATCGACAAATAGATGGTATTAACAACGTGGCACGTTTATTTTTTATCTAATTTTTCTCCATAGCTCCAAAGCGTAATTTAATTCATATTACAACCAACCGCAATGGTTAATTGTTATTTGCTTAAAATAAGCTTCCGCGTGAAAGAATCAATACTTCTCAATACTTTTTTTAAACGACGAACCGAAAACCTTTTCCGATATTGATAGCCAAACTTCTTTTTATCGTTAAAATATTTATTACCACCAATGATCTGCATTACTGAAAAGAAACTTCGATATAATTGAATGTTGACTAAGGAAAAAAATAACACAATTGCCAAAATCAATACTTCTTAAATATCAAATTTATTGAACACGAAGAAATATTCGAAAATGTAAGAAGTTTAATCCGTCGTTTATTGTAAGTACCTATGTACTCCAAAGTTGAATGAAGTTGTATCCGAAACAAATCTAAATCATGCTAATAATTGCTAAAAAAAAAAGTCTTTGTATTATGTACTGTATGTTGAATTTTAAAGGATTTTTCTTTATAAAACAGTACTTACTTATTCTTTTATACTAAAAGTAAAACTGTTGATATTAAAAAGTTTAAAATAAATTAATCCAAATTTTCTTAGAGTTCATAATTGACCATTTTCCGTTCAATCGGAGATCGTGATATGTGGTCTGGTAAGATGTGGGTTTCAGAAAAACATTTTCTTTATCGTGCCAACGTTTCGATCTTTAGTGAGATCATCTTCAGGGCCTAGGTTTGCAAACATTGTTTAAATTGTACAAATACATGTAGGATGTGAAAAAATGAATTTATACAACGCTAGAAATTTTAGATTAAAAAAATAAATTTATACAATGATACAAAATTTCCCGGATTTTCTATAAAACTGCAAACTCGTTAGATTTACTGGTCTGATTGACCAAATTATGTGTGTAAAGTCTTGGTTGAAATGGAAAAGTTAGCGTCACGTCTAATCTTGTCTTATGGATTAAAAGTTTGTTTTCAATGCCTAATTTTCATCTTGAGTCAAGTAGTGTTTTTAATAATTTATAAAATCGATTTATTTGTCTTTTCAGTCTTTTCAATGGGATTCCAAGTCAGTCGTTTATCCACGAAAAGTCCAAGATAACCCACAAGGCCTATGCAGGATAGATATTTACGTAAGGTAAAATTTATACGCTTTTCCTTGGGTTTATTTTTCTTTTCCACTTCGTGAACCATACCGTTAAGTCATTCAGGTGTTGCAAGTGTTGACCCAATGTTGAAATATTAACTAAATGTCTTCAGTTTATATTGAAAATAGAAATGGGCCAAGTATGCTTCCCTGAGCAACACCCGCCCTAATGCGTATAAAAGGGGAGGATTCAGAATTGATACAATGCTAAAATTTTCTGGTATTGTATAAATTCATTTTTTTAATATAAAATTTTCTAGCATTGTATAAATTCAATTTTTTTAAATAAAATTTTCTTTAAAATTGCAAACTCGTTAGATTTAGTTGTCTAATTGACCAAATTACTTCTTTTAATTAATTATTCTTTGTGTGTAATGGAAAAATGGAAAAGTTAGCGTCGCGAGTGGGATTCGAACACACGACCTTCCGCTCGGTAGGCCGCTCCTCTAACACTTCAGCTATCGGGATTTCGATCCACTCGGACACCAACTCCACCAAATTGCAAAAAAAGGGAAAATTAGAAAGGTTGTAGGTTGGGATGGGGAATTGGCGTCCGAGTGGATTGAAGTCACGATAGCTCAAGTGGTTAAAGTAGCGGCGTTTTAAGCCGAACGTCGTGGGTTCGAATCCCGTTCGTCACACTATTTTTTTTTTTCATTTCAACCAGGCCCTTTCATACATTGAGTAATTGAAAGATACTTCAAACTCTTCATCCAGTGCGGTTTGGACGGTTGAACATATGGACGTAGTTCAAATGGCAAGCCTTATTTAAGAGAAACAAAATATGCATAAGTTTTTGAGCAAGTGGGTGTTTTTGTTTGTGTAGTGGAGCGCGCGCTTGTGTATATTTGTTAGAGATTTGGTACGTATGCATTGTTTTAAATAAAATATGGGATGGGAAGGCACAACAGGAGTCAACTTGATGTGATTGATTAGCCTGTCATTATTTTTGAGCTCTTCTTGAAGTTTTGATTTGCCGTGGTAGAATGAAAATGGCCCACTTACACACGTAGCTGTAATTTCAATCATAGACTCTATGAACAGGGCTCTGGAATATTTCCAGTTTGCGAATTTATTGGTGTGATTACACCGTTTGAGACCGACAGTCAATATGACCGTCTGTAATTAATTCCCAACCGAGGACAAAACTCGGATTAATGCCGCGGCCTTATCCGGCTGATGATTAGTTATGCGACATTGATCCCCCTGCATCGTACAAAGCCCAGGGGGAACTAAGATTCAACCGAATCGAGACCATATCTGCTAAGCGTATCGACAATTTTAACCATGTGCTCATGCATCAATCTACACTGACAGGCAAAATATTCACCCACTTGTAATATAACTTGATGTGTAAATATTTGTATATATTAATCAAATTTCAACGTTTTTTATAGTTTAATAATTGAGTCTTTGCCTAAAAAGTGAAAAATATAAAATCAATGTTGTTTTAGATTTTTAATTAACATTTCAATATCGCTTATTTTCCTCCTCTGGGCTTAATTACATCTCGAAGAGGGCATACTTTCTACCAGTCTGGAAATGTCTCTTCGCTGGAGCCCATTTTTCACGAAGAGTCCATCAAGATCATGGAGTTTATCAGGAAGTGAAGGACGTGCTCTTATTCGTCTTTTGAGGTTATCCCACAAATGTTCGATGGGGTTCAAGTCTGGAGAACGAGCTGGCCAGGCTAAGACCCTGATGATTTGCTGTTGTGAGTACGGCTGTACTATGCTAGCAAACATGTGGATAGGCATTATCGTGCAGTAGACTAGGATTGTCGCTGATTTCGTTCAGGATGGGGATTCGTTCCCGGACTCATAGTCACAGGATGACAATAGGATCTTTAACGTCCGTACCTAGGCTATCTAGAGCCCCTACCGGACATCCCGATTCTCAAAATGGGAGCTGACGCATCTCCGCCTGAGCGTTGATACAGAGGCTTCGCACCGCTAAGGGCTGTTACCACCTGGCTCCCAACTCGTCCGAATGGTTAACGTCGCATGCAAAGGGCTAGCGAGTCGAAATACATCGGCCCGCACGCCCTCATACTCCCTAGTTAGAGAAAGCGAACTCTATCTCTCTAAGTGTAGAGGCTTCCCTAGCGTAGAAACTTCCGGGAACGCCCCGACAACGGTTTCGGATTTAAATGAGATTGCTACCCACCCCTTAGGTGAGCACTGCCTACGATCATAAGGTATCATATCGTGCTTAGCCCCTACACCTGTCATGTGCATTCGAGGGACGCCATAGGTCAAGCCTAGGTGGTCCGATCCTTCGCTTCCCCAAGGGTACCCCGCCGGTCATACGCACAACTGTGCAAAGCACGCACGATTTTAGAGCACCGCCGATTCACTATCCGCACCTAGCGCTCACCCACGCATTCAAGGGGCTGCCCTCAACGATTACGTGCTGTCGCCAGGCTAACGCCCCCGTGAAGCCGGGTTAGGTGCGCTGGTCATGCTCGAGCTCACGAAGGTCACAGATAGAAGACAGCCTCTTCCTAAGTTCCCGCGAGGAGAGTCACCACGAACCACCACGAATCCAACCTCAGTTGTGACTGGGCCGAATTTGTCATCCAAGATGGGCAACGCATGATGTTCCAAAATTTCATCCACATAGCGAGTGTCCCTTCACGAACAACCAACTCGATGAGATTCTCCATTGAAATTCCCGCCCCCAGCATCACTGAGCTACGTTCAAAAATTTGACGCTTGGAAAAATTATAGACATCTTATCTTTCATTTTGCCTTCTCCAAACTCTTTCACTCCCATCTGAAGATCGTAGAACAAATCTACACTCATCCGTAAAAAGTACAGTAGTAGACCAGTTGAGCAATTCTTGAGCAAATGCGCGCCGTGAACCTCTGTGTTCTGGTCAATTCTGCTCTTCTTACGAGGCTAAAAGCTTGCTGACTTAATCTTCTTAAGTGCGTTTAGAAGTTTGAATAGCTCAAAGTTTCTGGAGCTAATGAATCGCTTCAACAACCGCAAGGTCGTTTCGCAAAATTCTGAAATTTTAAAAAACATCCTGTGGTTCTGTCATCCTAGGGCGTCCCGAGCTTTCTATGGTAGGAGCCAGTTTCTCGACAACGTCTTGAAGTGTTTCATAGCGATCTCCGATGACAATACCCCATACCTGATGGAACATCCATCATCACACCACGCGTCACATCCTCAGCACTAAGCGGAATTTTAAGTTTAAAAATTAAAATTAGGAAAACAAAGATGAAAATTAAAAAGTTTATCGCTTCAGAATTCAAATGGGACTGAATAACCATGATAAAATTCCGTAAAAAATAATCATGGAAAAATTGTTTATCCTTGTTTTGGATTAAGTGCTAAAACATAGCGTTAACAAATATTTATTGATAAAACAATATGATAAATTAAGGGCAGAATTTAATTTTATCGAGAAAATAAAACAATTCCATTGAGTGAAATTTTTTGCTGCCAATATATATAGTGTATGATTTTTCATATTTAAAATAGGTAGAATCTCTAAAAGTAAATGAAATTAAAATAATAGTTAAAGCAGTCAATAAAAAAATACAGCTGGGATTTCTTGTTTGAAATAAGTGTGTAAAATTAAGTTGGTTCTGAAGTTTTGTAAATATTTACTCAGATTTTCATCTGTTGGTCCTTCAAACTCCGAGGTATAAAAGCCGATAGTCGAAAATGTTTAAAGTGTCGACTCCCCCGGTTTGATTTGTAGCGACAATTGAATCACCACAGTCTTTGTCGAAAGGTGGGCCAGAACGATCTGAGAAATTCTTCCCTCTGCTAAGTGGCGAACATCACAACTATATTAAATTCCGAAACAAGACCAACATCCCACAACCCACTGAGCGATAAGCGTTATAATCCCACTGGAGTGTTCAAGCTGAAATTATTTTCCGACTTATAAATTTCAATAAAATCCGTTTGTGAATATTAAATAGTCGATGGGTGATTAGAAAATCAGTATCTGTCATCTTCAGAATTGAACGTTACTGTTTAGTTAAGCCGCTGGATTATCAAGAGCAACAAAATACTAATTAAATTAATCCAGCGTTCCCACTCGACAGTAACAATTAGCTTTGCAGATTACGATATTCTTTATGGATTCATCAAATTAATTCGATGTTTTATACATTTCACAAACTTTTTACAGCTTGTTGTCAGGTTGACATGACTCTAAACGACAAAAAATAGTGTCGAGATTAGTGACAGTTAATAGATAATTATTCAGAAATCGTGAGATACGGTCTGGTGTGACGTAGGTTAGATAAAAACTTATTTTTATCGTGCCAACGTTTCGATCTTTTATTGAGATCATCTTCAGGGCCTGGGATTTACAAACATAGTTTACATTTAGAAAATACATATAGGATGTGGAAAAGTGAATTTATACAATGCCAAATATATATTATATTCTATCAAAGTATTGCTATTCGCTCAAAGTGATTGTCGTCTGTGTAATTGTGCCATTCGTGCGTGTCGTGTTGAGAGTGCCAGTGAGATTTTGCTGTTTAGTGTTTATATATGTTGAATTTTGACCAGGTGGGGAAGGAAGTGGGTATTGAAGAGACAATTTTCTATAAGTCGTCGGCTTCTTTGAGGTGAAAAGAACCGACAAAGGTTGTTTATAAATCCCAGGCCGTGAAGATGATCTCAATAAAAGATCGAAACGTTGGCACGAAGAAGAAAATGTTTTTCATGTTTCTTGTTGTTCATGTTCAATGTTTTTCTCCTACATCACACCAGACCGCAACTCATGATATCTGAATAACAAAATATAATGTATTTATTTTTTATCTTTTCTATGATCTAGAAAATGAGGATGCTTGAATTCTGGATTTAGCAGTGGCTTTTACGTCATGCTTTATAAACTTCAAATTTGGGCGTCGGTGGCCGCGAGGTTTCGTCTTTGACCCGGCGCTCATCACTGTAAGGTCAAGGTCCCGGGTTCGAATCCAGCGGCCCTGCATTCGAACCCGACATACTTACAAATGGGCTTTTTTCAAAAACACCGGCACCCTGAGGGTTTATATGACCTCTGCTGTTGCGAACCCTCGTTAAAAAAAAATTTAATTTAATTTAAAAAAAAAAAAACTTAAAATGCTTACCACTCCTTATTTTCTTATCCTTCCTAACAGACTGCTACTTTAGAATAAGATGCGGTAACGAGGTCTCACTGTTAGAAAAATACAAGCCGGCGTCCAATGTTCTTGGTCCTATTCTTTATATCACCTACACTTCTTACTAACCTGTACACCCAATATTAACTATGCGGACGATACCACAATTTTCTCCTCTAACTCGTACCCTATCCAAGCTACGGCCGTCATCCAAGAACTTGGAAGCTTATCGAGTGGTGGAGAAAGTGGACGACTAAATTAAATGAATAAAAATATACTATGTGATAAAAAATTGCCCTCCATTGTACATCACCAGCATAGAGAGATAACGACTTCCAATTAAGTCAGATACTTAGGATAATACCTAGACAGCGGACTGACGTAGAATCTCTACATATGAACAATACACTGGTGAAAAAAGTGAATGACAAGATTGAATGAAGAAAAAAGTACTCGGTGTAAGTTCACGTTGAAAAAAATTCATATTCCTCACAGTAAATCACCAACAAAGAGATAGCGACTTCCGTTCAAGTCGCATACTTATCACAAAGCAGACTGAAGGTGGAATCTCTCGCAAGATTTGAAAAGGAACAACTTAACTGAAGATTTGGACAACTACGAAGATTTATAGGACTAAAATCCGACTTGACCGTAATCACTTTATAATATAGGTGACTCTAACCTTCTTATTTCAATCAAAATCCATCTGAAAAATCATCGAAACTATTTACTACATCACTAATTTCAATATCCACAACGACCTCGGTATTTCTTCTGTTAACGAACTGATTCGTTCCTGGTTTTGAAAGTTTTACATTAACCTCTCAATCCATCTCAACATTACTGATCGAGCTTTCAGTATCCATTCCCATCTCGAGACAAATCTTGGGGGATTAAAGCCGGATATGGCCTATTGGCTATACACGGTAGTAATAAGACCCAAAATAACCTATGGATCGTTATATTTCGGTTATAATAAGACCGAAATAACGGATGGACCGAAGCTCAACAAACACCAGCTGCTCAAACATTAGGCAGCACACAAAGACTAGCAAAACCTTTGTATCACAAGGGCATCAAAGCCTACAAGTGCACTAGAATCTCTGCTAAACCTACCTCAATTGATAATATTTATACAAGGAGAAGGTAGGAAAAGCTCTTTTAGGATCCTAAAACGATTTAATTAGATAGGAACTAAACAATTTGGGCATAGAACTATGATTAACACTGAAATCAGACACCCATTCTTGGAGATGACCCGGAAACATTCTTCACAACATCTTATAAAGTCTGAACGGGCTGTAAAGGAGAGGATGTGCACAGGAAAGCATCAGGTCCAATGATGTGCTATACAGATGGTTCTAAAACAAATGAAGTAACCGGAACGAACATTTTCTATACAAGCCCAAAACATGAACAAACTAATGAGGGATATACACTTTCAAGCTGAAACACATTAATGTTTGTACTAAGGAAAATCTTAAAAGAGGTTACTCTAGCAAAAAATCCTGATAAGGTCTGACAGCCAAGCAGCCATTAAAGCATTAGCATGTAAAAGAATCTCATGAAAATTAGTCGGTCTAATCCTAAATCTACAAAACCTGGGGAAACATAACAACATGATCTTTGGTGCCAGGACAGAGGGGAATTTTGAGTAACGAGAAAACAGACAGCCTGTCCACAGGAGGATCCGCAAGACCGTATAAAGGCCCCGAATCTATACTTGGGATAATAAAAACAAATCTGGAAATCTTCCATCGCAGAATGGATCTAAAGAAAAGAAGAAGTGGATAAACTCTAGCGGTGCTAGATATAATAAACTTATGATGAACAACCCTCGCCCAGACTGGTAAAATCACTGCTGCAATTGGAGAGGGCTAAACTCAGAGCAATGGTAGGACCAATAACCCCTGCCATCTAACAAAATATCTACTCATGGGTACATACAACGATCATGCCATCTGCGGATTATGTAATGAGGAGGAGGAAACAACCACTCATATCATCTGCGAATGAGAAGCAACAGCTCAATGGAGATTTAGCCTAACTTACGGGAAAAATTTAGGGAATCTAGTTGCAGCAGCGACAGTCAATGACCTGGTCAAGGAGAAGGATTGAGTCTATTGCACTGAAATAAGGAGGGAGAGGGAAGGTACAATAAGCCGGAAGGCTGCACTGCCACCATACCACACCTATCCCGAGAACCCGCCACGGCGCCTTAATTGACTATGGCCTTACACCAGATGAGTGCCAGCATTTTTATTGACATGTGACTTCCGGATGCAGCTCTTGCATTAGTAAAATTATAGTTGTTTAGAAAAATCTCCTAAAAACAATGTTTTGAACATTCATCCAGTTAATACCAAGTCCTCTTCTACATAAGTAATCTTGTGGCGTTTGTTGTAAAGGGAAAAAACGGAAGCCCCTTTCCGAATTTTAGCCCTTTAGTAATTTCAACGTTAATCTAATATTTAGAGAAAAAAGTCGTCATCTACGTTGAGGAGAAAGAAAAAGGCGGAGGTAGGAAGTGGGATTGGAAGGGGACGATAAGGAAATGAAGTGGCTACGAGGTAATAATAAAGTTGCCCACTTCGATTCCATACTCGCCCTCCTTCCTCCCTTATTTCAAACCATCAACTTTGTAAACCATTAACGATTCTATAACTTTCCCACCTGCTCATTCGTTCCACTTCTCCGTCTTTAAATAACTCATCATAATTAATATAATTATAATTCATCAACTTTTTTCATCCTTTCTATTCAGAGAAAATATATATGCTTGTGTAAGCGGACGACGTCGCGGAGGCCGAATTATCTCCCAATACTCGCTTTCTTTTTCATATGCGACAAGAGATAAGTCGGCGTAAGCGCGTCGCTACCTATTTTTGTGTACGGGAAGGTAAGGTTCCAGAATACAATAAATCAGAGACAGTATTCAGAGACATTTATTGAACAAAACTCCTTCTCTTCACGATACTCTAATTGCTGATATTAATTTATCTATTAGTCAGCCACAACTCTATATCTGGGATGAGTCTATTGACAATGGGACTTACCCCACACGATACTCGCCACGATCCAGGTCCACAGTATCTCTTGTCTCGACCTCTGACTTGTCACGATGGGTCGAAACGGGTGGTCCTCGCTGGCTCTGGTTGGCTGTGTCTCCTTGCTGTATCCCAGACGGAGTGTGACTGCTTCTGTCCCGATCCTGGGATCTGATTCCGACTGACTGGGGGTGAGCCTCTTATCCTTGACTGTCTTTTGGTTTTCCAGTCATCCCTTTTTATATCGGGTCTCTCCCGGAGTAGGGGTGAAAAGGAAACTCCAAAAGTCGGGGGGAGTTCTCGGGCTGGGCCGACAAAGACGGCGGTATTGTACAGATTTGACGTACTCCCAATTTACGATAAACCTCTTTTCTTACTTAAATGGCTACCTGGGTAGCCATTGTCCAGCCAGATATGCCTGATGTGTCCCGTTCTTCCCGACAGGGTCTGCTTCGTATTTCGACATTCTTACCTAGCTGGCTACGTGCGTAACCATTTCCTAGCTAGATTTGCCAGATGTATCACGTCGTGTCGGTCTGGGTCTGCCTCTTCAAAGGACCCCTTTGTCGGTTTTCCTTGTTTACCTAGTTGGTTCTTAATTTACAGTTTAACTAAGACGGGGCCGGCTTACACTTGTATTTTGTTTTAACTGGAATATCTAAGAACACACAGGGCAATACCATAGATCAAATGGTGGAATAACGAGTTGGATAGTTGAGTCATAGCTCTGACAATCAATTTGTTAATAAGGATGGTATTAAGGCGTCATTGAGCAGGATAATATGAGCCAGTAGGCAAAACTACTAATCATCATTGTAGAAGAAAATTTTCTAAAGATGGAGAAATAGTTGAGGGTAGAAAGGGGGTGAATAGTCATGAAGATAATGGCATTCCTAACTTATTACATCCATACTGAGCTTTTCATACAAGAGAGAAAGGGAACGAGTGGAATCAATCTTATTAACGATTTGTCCAGGCGCAAAGGTCTAGGGTGAAAAATGGAAACTGTAAAGACTTATTTGAGATGGTGAGATGCGGTCTAGTGTGACGTAGGTTAGAGAAAAACATTTTTTTCGTCGTGCCAACGTTTCGATCTTTATTGAGATCATCAAAGTGTTTGTGCGCCAGATCGGATCTCACGATATCCAAATAATTATTAACTAACGGTCAGTAAACACCACACGTTGTAAAGAGGTTTGGAGAGCCACTAGGTCTTTGTGGGCTTTGATTGTTGAGAGAAAAACTATATTTTAACGTGGTCACCCAAGTGCTAAGTACACGAAGAGGAGTTAAATGTGCTAAATCGATATGAAAGGCAGTCAGGAAAGAGGTAGGTATGGCGCCTAAAAACAAGGAGAGGAGGAATTCTGAGCTTCGTCCTGGCAATAATACACTTCGCTTAGACACGTATGTCCGGTGGCGCTCCAGCACTTTGCAAGAGTTGACGGCGAGAAATTCCTACTTCAGATTACCCCCGCATCGGCGAGGAAGGGAAATAAAAGTTGGGCCTCCCCGGGCATCCCAGACGCTGACGAGGACGTTCCGTACCTCTTGAACTTCCTTGGGTACACAGGAGTCGGAGAAAAATATTCTCAGTACCGAAATGCAAGTTTTAGAAAAACAAGGAGTGCAATAAAAAAATCAAGTTTTCGTACCATTATTTAATATAATGTAGGGTGTCTGGTGAGAAATGTCAGAAATTTCAGGAGATGTTTCTTCTCACTATATCAATTTAAAAAAATCTTATATAATTTCCCGTCAAAATGTCAACGGTAAAGAAGTAATTTCAGATCTTGGGTTTTTATTATTTTTCAACTAGGTCCACTAAATCACGTATAAACTGAAAACTGGTTTGTGCCACCCAAAAGAACCTTAAATTTGCTGCAACGAAGCCCAATTACACTGCAGAATTAATAAAAAAAATTGGACACGAAAAATTCAAAAATGTTGAAATTTGGAATTTTTTGAAAATGTTGGATTGGTAACTGTTAACAACTATAAACTCCTGGAAGTTTGCAAATTCCCTTAAAAATTCTCCATTCGATTAACCTGGACCTACATTTTGGGATTGCACTTCTGGAAGGCTCAAAAGTTTTGCCTTAAAAAAAACTAGTGTCGATGAAGGGAGGCACGCTCAATTTTTCAAGGAAATTCTTTATTGTTCAATTCAATCTGTTTGCTTTATGTTATCAGCTGACCACGTCCTCAGGTTGGTGATTTAAATTATGTCTTTGTTTACTAATGCACATCTTGCTGATATGAGGTTACTGGAATGGCAATGCTGCTGCTTCAAGGAGAGAATATCAAGAATTAAAAAAAAAACAAAAAAACTAGAAATTACTTCTTTACCGTTGCCATTTGGATAGGGGTTTGTAGGAGGTTTTTTGAGTAGAAACACCTCCTAAAATTTTCACCCTATATTAGTAAATTTCATGGTGGTAATCTATAAAATAATGCTAAAAAAACGGAAAATGAAATATATATATATATATATCGATGGGCTGATATATTTTTTAAATCATTTTGCATCGATGGGACGTAAAGGAAAAATAAAGATACCATTTCGTGGAAATATGATGACTGTCTGGACTAGTAGAACAGATTTCACTGCGTCGCAAAAATAAAGAGTGGTCTTGCGGTTTTCATAGAGGAAAACGACTCCATTTCTATTCACTAATGGTGGTCGCTTTTCTCTAATAGCTGCATTTAGTCGGCCCAGATGGAATTGACCGTTCTATACTTAGGAGTCGTTCATGGTATAAAATCATACTCTGCAAACTCTTACGAAAGCTGCGCGCAATTTTTCACTATATGCCACTTCGAATGGTTAAAACAAAATAATAAATTAAAATATTTTTAAACTAGCATTTTCGATCGTCAGTAAATCCAAAATACAACGTTATTAACATATTATTTGCTATTTATTTTGAGTTATTACGAAATAAACTGATCCATAGTAGTTTTGAGTTTAGACAACCTTGTATTTTCTTCAAGTGAAAGGGGTTAAAAGAAGGGGTTGAAAAAAAGGACTTATGCACAAACACTCCTCCCTTTTTACTCCATTGCCCGAGGCAAAAACAAGCGCCAACCCCACCATCTCTTAATAGGGGAAATTCTGGCTTTGAAAGTCGGGCTTTTTTGTGTAAATATTAAATGCAAACATTTCAAAGGAACTTAGAACGCCTCATGGAGAGACGTTCGAAATATTCTTTTAGCTTAAGGATTTTTTTTAATCGATAGCTACATATTACGACCATCTATGTATGTATTTTATCTCGTCATCCTTTTATTTTTTTTTTACATTGTTAGAATATTTTTTAAATGAAAAATAGACCAATACTAGCCGCGGTCGGAATAATGCCGACTCCTTTCAACCTTTAACCTTTAGAAAATTGGTTACGTAAACAAACCCTGGCAGCTGAAAGGAACTGAAAATAGTTAAAAGATAGGAACTGGTAGAAATACTTGTAATTTGATCGTTCCAGATCTTTTCTTGTTTCAAGTTGCTCTTGCATTTAGCTGATGGCAATAAATTCAAAATAAAACTTCTTGTACTGTACACCTCGAGTGCTTTAGTCTGATTTTGTCAGTCGTGGCCCTTATAAAAGTTTGTAAACTTCTGCGTTGTAATCGTAAAAAAAATGAAATATTGAGAAATAAGTGAGGAAAAAAGAATTCTAAACAAAAGTGGTCTTTGCAATCTTCACGGCTCACAGTTAAACAGTTTCGCAAAGCCTACATGTAATGCGTGTTTAGCATAATTGTTGAGCCGTGGAAGTACGAACTGATTTGGAGTTTCTACTTTTTTAAAGTCAATAATCTTCGTTACTAGATGCATAAATACTCCTATGGCTTTACTGGGGAAGGGTGATATAATAAAAGAACATACGAAAGAGAGAAAAGAGAGAGAAAGAAAAAAAAGAAAGTTATAGGCAGAAAAGAAAGAAAGAAAAAAACTCTCTATCTATTTATCTATCAATCTTTCTCTCTCTCCTCTTTAGCTAGCTATTTATCCATGTATCTTTTATCTCTCCTCTCATTTCTTGAGAAAAACACTACTGACTAAAGTATCAATCATAAAAGTTCAGCATTACAAAAGGTTTTGTATTAACGATAAATATTGATATACAAATAATTTTAGATTTTGAACTGAATTTCTTGTCTTTCTAAAAGTAAATTTTTAATACAGCACGTAAGGCATTTATAAAGTTCATAAATTTTAAGTTAAAGTCATAGGGTTAGATTGTGAGGGAAAGTGTTTATAAAGGGAGTAAAGCATGGGCTCGAGGACGCTGCCTTGTGATACACCCGCTAAGATAGTATAAATAGGATACTGATATTGGCCAGATATTTAGAGTTAGTTTACTCAAAGGCTTGGGACAAATATCTAAGAACACACAGGGCAACACATTAGGTCAACGAAGGTGGAAGAGGCGAGTTGGATAGTTGATTCTAAGCTAGAGAGAGAGAGAAAGTGAGAAGCAGACAGTGAGAAAAAAAGAGAGAGGGAAAAGAAAGTTATAGGCTGAAAAAAAAAATAAAACAATCTCTACCTATCAATCAATCTTTCTTTCTCCCCTCTTTCCTCTGTCTATCTGTTTCTTTATCTCTCGCTCTCATTTCTTGACAAAGCTATTTTACTCCTCTTTGAAATTACTCTGTTCTTGATTCCATACGTGACAACTAATTATTTTGCTGGCAATAAATTTTGTCGGCCAAGATAGTTGTTTAAATTTCAGAACTTACTTAAAGCGAGGGGACCACTCGCAAGTATTCCTGTTTTTAATCTCGTCGTTTATACGGTTGTCCTCCTGTGGACCCAGGTGCTTAAAACTTTGCAGTGTCCGATATGCGCGTTTATCTCCACTCCTTTTCCTACTTCCTTTCGTCCTTTTCATAAACTTTGTTTTATTCAAACTGATACCCAAGCCCAAATTGTTCAACGGCGAGTAAAGTTTTTCTTATTATTCTACCGGAGTTCATCCCCTGGACCGGGTCTTTTATTTCGAGGGACAATTTAAATAGAATGGGTGACATGAAGCTTCTCAGATAAGACGTTTCCAAACCTTACCTGCAATGCTCGTTCCTTTTTCCGTGATTCTTCGGTGTCTCTTACCTGAAGACATGTAAATCCTTGTCAACCTCGGATTGACTTTATAGAACTTCCATATAGCTGCAATTACGGTACAACTTTCTAATCCTCCGGCATAGTTTTTTGCGTCCAGATGTCCCATGTCAATTTGTATACCGTCAATTCATGTAACTTCATGACACAATTCCCTTTAATTCTTCGTTGTCGTACTTCATCACTAATTTCTACGTTCCTTGGAAGTGCAGGCTCACAGTGTTCTTAGTACCATTTTTTTACTGATTGTAATTACTTTACAGGTTAAAACATTAATTTATTTTTAAATCTCAAGTCATTGCTATTGTTTCATGTTTTAAGTTTTAACTGTTTGACCACTTTTCTTCGACTTGGTCTTGATGAAAAAACAAATTCGGTTCTTACGTTGACAATTTATTTTACGTTTTAGTGGACTACTGACCAACTTTTCTTTCAAATAATTATTCCTTTTATGTGAGGTCTTGGTTGTGGTAAAAAAGTCAGTGACACGAACAGGATTCGAACCTTCGACTAAATACGACGCTACTCTAGCACCTGAACTATCGTGGCTTCGATTCTCTCGAACATATTTCTTGACAATGTTGGGGTTGAGTCGGTCATCAAATTAATTTGAAATCATCTGTGAAAAACAATAATACCGTTGACTGTAGTCTCGGCCAGCATGAGAAATATTGAAATAGAGATCAGGGATGAAGCCATGATGAAAAAAAACCACTTCTTTTTCTGCTGTGGAGCTCTGGCTGAAGACATTGAAAAACTGAACAATCAATTCGGACATGTGGTCCAAATTAAAGGAGCCGGATTGGACCACATTTCTGTATTGACTGTGAAGGTTTTTTAAATAGTTTTTCTATGTCCTCAGCCAGGCGTTAAATACAACCGAAAGCTCGACAGTAGAAAAAGAAGTGTTTTTTTCACCATGGCTTCATCCCTGATCTCTTTATTTCAAAAACAATGTCAATTTGTAGACATATTTAAGGTTGGTTTACCCTGATGATGATCTTAAAATAGGCCAGAAATAGTAACAAATGAATTTGCTTTTTCATCAAATCGATCCAGAGATTGTTTTATTTTGTTAGTATTCACATAAAAAATGTATTCATTTAAAAATTAATCGTAAAACGTAATGGAATAGTGTCAATTTTCCTTAAGTTTCCCTCCATTTTCTGAAGATTAATTTAGCATGCTTCAGCAGTTTGATCATGACTGGGCACCGTTCTTGTTCTCTCATTCCCCTTTCCCTCTGGCATAGGTTTGAAATCCGTTTTATATCATTTGTTTCTTTTATTCTTTTGTTTTTCAACCACCGTCATGTTGTGTAACCAACATATTCGTAGAACTGTACAAAAGCTTTGGAATATTTTGATCATCGGGTTTAACAGAACAATCACAACGAATTGTGAGGGTTAAAACCCCATATTGTTTATAATGAAACAATCTTATTTTTATTGTTAAAATGAACGAGTTTTTAAAAATTTAGGTTTGTCCCCTTTATTATAAAGTGCAATCTAAGTTAAATTAACAAAGTTCCTCGGGTCCCTTGGCTTCAGATTAACATTATAAACAATTATAACATTTATTTTGTGTGTTTGTTTTAGAAAAAAAAACCCTGCCCGCCTATAAAACATACAGCTATTCTGCACTTCTACCAGCAGTTTATCTTCTAACCGTGACTTGGAATTAATGAAACACAAAACATGTTTATAGTCGTCGTGTTGTACAAGAATCGGCCGTAACCTGAGTTTATATCCACCTCCAACGATATTTTCTCATTTATTTCCTTACATCCATCCTATCTTATCACCCAACTATAAAAAGGTGAAAATAAGATGGCAGCCTTTTCCCTAAATGAAAAAGAGAAAAACTAATATTTCTTTTTCCTTGGTATTTCAATTGTTTTAAGTTACTGTTCAAAATTTGAGAACGTTTTTGGACAGTTAAGATACAAAACTGATAAGTTTAATATCGTTTTAATATTATATGATCTTACTTCTTTTAAGTTTATTTGGAAATCGTGAGATCCGGTCTGGTGTGATGACTCTCGACACGACACGCAAGAATGGTAGTACACAGAAGACAAACACTTTGAGCACTGAAGATGATCTCAATAAAGATCGAAACGTTGGCACGATAAAGAAAATGTTTTTCTGATACCTACATCACACCAGACGACATCTCACGATTTCTAAATAAATATTGATTAACGGTCACTAATTACCCCACATTTATTTTAACGTCCATTAATTCATTTTTAACATCAAATAATATATAATAATAATAAATATATTTTCAAATAATAATATATTTTCCAAAACGATTGATTTTTATTGAATAGAAGTATAAATTGTTTATTGTATATTGTATATTTCAAAAGACCACAAATTTAAAATCAATCATTTCAAAATTTATTGCATGATTATCGTTTTAATTAATAAAAATTCATTTTATTAACTATAGCCTTTTCCCAAAGTGAAAAAGGAAAAATTACTATTTCTATTTCTTCGTATTTCAAGTGGTTTAAGTTTCACATTAAGGGCCGCGGCAGCCCAGAGATTAGCGTGAGAGACTCTCGACTCGTAGAGCCCGCGGTCGTGGGTTCAATTCCCACAGTCGCCTCTGGCCTTTTTTTCACGCTACCCTCCCCCCCCCAAAAAAAAAACACAAATACGCATAACATTGTCATAAAACCATTTAAACAAAAGTTTCACAATTTTCGATTCAAAATCTAAGAACATTTTGTACAGATAAGATACAAATCTGATGAGTTATATGCTAACGCTTTAATTTTATTCGATCTTATTTACTTTGAAGTTCATACATTCGTTTTTATCATCAAATAAAATATAATAGAAAAAGTGTTTTCCAAAACGTCTGACTTCTTTTTTCAATAGAAGTATAAATATTTCAAAATAGAACAAATTTAAAATCAACCTTTTGAATCGAAAATCATTGCTTGATTATCATTTCAATTAATAAAAATTCCTGAGTATTTATTCTTAAAACAAAAACGTTTATTCGAGCCCTAGTGGTGGTATGGCATTGTCAACAAGGTTGGCATTCCGAGGTAGATGTGTCAACCTTCTGAAGGGGGGGTCTTCACTTTATACCGGACCCTTCCAAAGGCTTTTCCCTTAAAGAATTCTCTTGTTTTGAGCAATCATTTGTCCTAAGGGCTAAGCCTCGGCCAATCTCCCCGAGATTTGTACAACCCCGTTGAATCATGGGGAGAAATGCAAATTGGGAAGAGGATCGGAGCCAATCCCGGGGTTCATGTCCTTACTCGCTTAACCCTATTCTCGGCCTCTTTTCCCTTCTGTTTTGAACACGGCTTAAGGCTCGTAGTTAATCAGAAATTCAGGCCGACGTTTTGTTCATTATACACTATTTACACTTGCTGGAAAGGCATAATGTAAAAACGAAGTACCAACATTAACATAAGACATTTCTAAGCGCTTATCTCTGTGAACAATGAAACAAGGCAAGCGTATTAAAACCAACAGGTCTGTTTATTCAGATCTCTGCTTCAATTCTTCATTCTACCCTACACTTTCTTATTTAAACCCTACTCATTAATATTTAATAAATCCAACAAAATTTTTAAAAAAAAGTACAATTTATTTCAACAAATTAAACTAAACCCAACATTCAAAAATAACAATACAAAAATATACAAATTTTTAAACAACCGATTTTTTGTAATTATGTTTTGCTTTCTTTATTATTATTCTTTTTTACATCATACTCAATCTTTATACACTTTTTTATTTTCCAGACCTTAAAAAGAATACTGCACAGGACTTAACTTTTGTCTGCTCCTCCCCCTATTTTTATTTTTATTTTTTTTTTTTATTGGTAAAAAATCTCGAAATACGTAAATTTTTAATTTTTGCCGAGTTACACGAAAAAATGCATATGGTTAGAAACTTAACTATTTTAAATGTCAAGATACCCATAAATATATTTTTTCTGAATACAAAATGCAAACTTTTTTAATTTGGAAAACAACCGTTATGAAGTTTTTGAAAAAAACATTTTTTTCCACGGACATTTGATTTTTTGAATACAAAATTGTACAATGATGTTATATTTTGCACAGTTGGATCAAAACTTTTTGGCCAACTCAATTTGATAAGATTTGAAAAAAAAAGTCAAAAACACTTCTGGATTTTGTCATATTTTAAGAAATATTCTGAAAGCAAAATAGAGCTCCAATTTCTTAACAAAGAAAAAACTCAAATTTGACTTCATTGTCGTAATTATGGCGCTATAAAACACTGAAAACCGATTTTCAGGGAAAACTAATATTTTGACTGATAATTTCGACATCTTTCCTGACTGACTTCCTAGTGCAATCTTTAACATGATTTTTCTCAAAACCTAGTAAACATATCATGGTTGATAATCCGTTTTAAATAAAGTGTCAAGTGCATTTTATAACTCAAACATTAAAATCCTATTATTATTTTAATTTAAAAAACGAGGTTAATTTCTGAAAAAGCTCTTGCTTAATTTAGCAATTTTAGCAAAATCAACTGCCTCATAGAATTTTAGCCTTTAAATTGGATTTACGCGATTAGGCCGAAGGTTAGTTTTACACAATTGCTGGGCCTTTATTGGAGGAAAGGAAAAAAATAATTCTCCATTTTATGTATTTACTTATAGAAATCTTTTATATATTTTTATGCTACATATGTCGTTCAAAAGTTAAGTTTTTCTTCTTCAAATTGTATGTTTGACGTTAAAATCCTTTCAACTATTTTTTAATTATAGCCGTTTCAAACAGAAATTCCGGTAACGACTGTTAAAGAAGGGACATAAATAAAATAAACAAATTTAAATTCAAACAAAAATTTATACTTAGGACTCTTTAAAGATGGAACTTCCTATTAGTTTCACAAAAATTATGACCTAGTTTACTTGATATATATTTCGTTTTAGATATTTTTTGGTAAATGTTCAATTCGATAGCTTTTACTATATTTTTATTGCAATGTACATTTAAAAAAATGCTATAAAACGATGTATTTACATAATCGATTTGAACATGTAGAACGGCGAAATAACAATATCAAAAAAACGGAAAAATTTTAAAAATTTATTTTGGCGAAACCAGGACCTATTGACAGGAAGTGGGGGAGGAAACGCGTCCCATGTTTTAGAGTTTAGAATAGCCGAAAAAAATTTAATCCAAATCCGTTCCATACTAAACGCCCGACGAATTTCCAATAGTTCTTGTGCAAAATCTAGAACCTATAGCTTTTTGACCGAATCGAAACCAGTACCGGGTTGGCCGGTGTCATAATTTATTCCTGAACAACCAAGAAAATGGAAGTCCGAGCGAACTCGACTCAGGTTGTATAAATTATTAGCGACGATCTGTTCGTTTACTTTGCAAAATTGGCTCTGGTACGCTGCTTTGATTTCCCGTCCATTATTGAATGCAATGACCAATTGAAAGAAAACTAAGCCTGCCATTATTGGCCGATACAATCAGTCCGTTTTTATGTCGAAAATTTTTAACTTTTTTTTTAAATAGTGTTCTTTTCAAGCAATTCACTGAAATCTGTGAAACCGTATTTTAAATTGTAAATAATCAATTTAATTCACTTCGGATAATCACAACGGTGAAAATCTGGAGCCTGGTGGACTTAAAAAAGTATTGAAAGTCCTGCAGGTTTACTGATCAGGCCGTGACGATCTTTAGGCACAATGTGTAAAATCCTTTGAGAGTACACATCTCTGTCCGTTTTGCATTAAAAGTCCTAATGTTTATAAATATTTGTTTGTAAAATAACTTTTGAATAGTTAATGATAATTGTTTTATCTTAGCCTAGTTGTTTCATAAAAGTACAAATATATTATTAAAAATTGATTATTGAAGTTTACTTTTAATTTATAATTTAAACTGACTTTAAATGAGAGATTGATTAAGCGTTTGATCTTTCCTATATGACTTTCTTCATAATTACTAGCTCGCTAAAGTGCCCAAATAGAAATTCCTCAACCCACCTTCTCTGAGATCAATAAGAATATGATATGGGCCTCTTTCCGAATAATTTCTCGACTTTGGGTCGAGACGGTGCACTATTTCTGACATATTTTCCAAAAACGCCAGTCGAAATTATTAATCGAGGTAAACGTTTTCACCGTGTCGTAAATACGCTATTTCCCGTCATGTCCTTTCGACCTTCGATTTAGTCAAAACACGTCTCGTAAATTTTTTTTTTTTTTTTTTTTTTTGACAGTTACCGACAGTAAACCGGAAAGAAACCCGGTCTCATGTGGCAGTGAGCGGCCCCGACTCGTAACATGCTTGGAGTTATATTTTGTTCTATTGGATTGCAACGTGCGTGCTCTTCTGCCAAAGGAAAATCGATATATCGACTGATCGAATAAACAAGCGGAAAAACAACTCCGATTAACTGGTAAATGGCCCAACAAAGAAAACTGCATGACTTAAAAATACACACACATTACTTAACTGAGGGAACAGACACGGTACTGCATAAACTTGAAAGTTCCCTTCAATACACTTTTCTTTCTTCTTTTTGCATTAACCTATTTTGATAATCAGTTAATTGTAAAAATTGGTATTTTTGAATTTGCATTTAATTCGTGTTTTGCGAGATACGTTTTTGGTTTGTTTGTGCTTCGTCGCCGTCCTCGGAGCATCCTGAAAATTCCGCTTCCAAGTTTGCTAGACTGCAAGATTCTTGAGCCTTATTTTTGGCCTCCTCTTCTCATAATTTGTCAAAACAAGCATATTTACATAAATAAAACTATTATTTTAGAAAAGAAAGAGCGGAGTTCAGCGTACCTTTACAACTCCCATTTTTCTTCAAATGTTTTTATTTAAACACTGAAGAAACCAAATCGTCTAAAAATAATGTTCCTAGTCCAGTCTAGACATTTAATTTTCTAATTCTCCTGGGTGAATTTTATGGAAAGTGCTATTTGAAAAAAAAAACATAATTCACCAATTAGTATTAGATATTATTGTACTATACAAGCTTTTTTTTTTAAATTTACTTGATCATAGCTCATGTTCGATTGCGTGAAAATTGTTCTTGGAGAAGCAAATATTAGATCTTTTCTTGGATTTTGTTTTTTTGTATAAAAGAGAGTTGTTTTAGTTTATTTTTAATAGATATTTATTTTTGAGTTTACTTTCGGTGTATATTTATGTTAAATGTATTTATTAGCGTGAATCTTTATTTTAGGGTAGGTAATAGAATATTGAAAGCCTAATAGAGCCCCAATTAGATTAATTATATAATATTTATAAACAAGAGAATAATTATTAGAACATCATCATCCTACTTAAGTGAATGGTATGTAAAAAAAATTATTTAAGAATAGGTTAGGACAGTATTTCCCGACCTTTTCTCTGCCAAGTCCCACTTAGACTTTTTCAAATCATTTCTACCCCACCTCTATAAAATTAAAACGCTCAATTAATAAATTTAAAAATTTACTACAAAATAATTAATAAAACAGTAAGTTTTTTTTTTTTAAACGTTGGAAGGAATATGAAAGTTAATGAATTACGGGTAGTGTTTGGTGACCGTTAATTATGAAATCGTGTCCGTCTGATGTTATGTTGGTTTAGAAAAAAATATTTATAAACCCGAGATCCTGAAGATGATCTCGATAAAGATCGAAGCGTTGGTACGATAAAGAAAACGTTTTTCTAAACCTGCATCACACCAGACAGCACCACACGATCTATAAATAATAGTTGATAAATTATTTGATCTGGAACTCACCTTGCGATGCTTTTCAATGAAAATAACTTTAATCGCCAATAAAAAGAGGCAGCGATCAAACTTGATAAGATCGCATCAGTAAAAAACAATTTTTTTTTCAAATAGCGGTCCTTGGTGGACGTTGGAACACGACACCTGAAATTCAAGTCCAAAGAACTTTTAAAAAGAGCATCTGGTAGATTCAATTTACGCCTCGTCACAAAAGGTACTTTCGCATTAGATGCATCGTTGAAAAATGTTTGCCGAATATTAATTAATAAGTTAAAGTAAAAAATAATAAATTTAAGTAAAATTCATACATGTGGTAAAACGTTATTTTCTCCAGAAGAGAAAAAACATGTTTTTGTTTAAATTTTCAAATTAAAGTAAACCAGTTTTCTTCATGTAAATTATAAACTTAGTAAAACTATTTTCAGAATGTATTTCATCGTTTATTTATTCGTCATCATATATCAATCATTTTTTCAAAAATCATCAAAAAAATCAAATCTCATTTATTTTCCTTCAGCTGATAAGTAATCGTACTAATCCGGAATAGCCAAATAATAATTAAACAACTATATTCCATGATTTCTCAATTAAATGACGAATGAGCCAATAGTTACTAAAAATTTAAACTAGTTATTTTCAAAACTGTCCCCCTTAAAATTCAAATTTCCCCGCTGTGGGGCGTAGGCACCGCGGTGGGAAACAGGAGCTTAAATTAGCTAGCCGATAATCTTCGAATTAATTGGTATTAACTTTATTTTCTATTTATTCTCAGTTTCAAATTAGAATAAAAAATCTAAGTTTGTAGTCCTCCGGGCCGGATTATCTAAGCGACTCAGATTATCTGTAATTAACCAAATAGTTTTCACTTAAAAGTCCATATCACCAGATGACAATACAATCAAAGTTTGTTGAAAAAAAATAAAATAACTAATTACGTTAAGTTTATTAATTAAATGTTCAAAGAACCTTAAAGTTTCTTTAATTTTATAAGGGCCAAAGCTCCCATCAAACTTTCATCAAATAAAACCCAATTAACTTACTTAAAACTCACTTTTTTTTATTTTATAATAATAAAGAAATAAAGAGCTTTGACTGAATGTTCTCAGTTGGAGTTATTTTTGATTCTTTTCCTCATCACTCTGTTGGAAGTGTAATCAGGGGAGACCAAACAAGCACGTCGTCACAAAGTTGCACTTATTCCGGCAGATGTAATCCGTCGAGAAATTTTTTTACACCTACTTCATTTCTACGTCAGTACAGCTACAAACGTTTCGAAAAGAGATCCCAAACCCGCCGCCTTTTACAGCTGGTGTATATCAATGTAAACCATAAAAGCCCGGTTGATTTTGAGATTGGTTTTGGTATTTATACCTCACTCACTCACTCAAATCTTTTAATCTTTCAAGCTTTTACAGACATACGCTTCATCTAAAGATTTAAAAATTCAACGTGGAGACTTTTTCTTTTCACGAATTGTTTAAGAAAGAAACACTAGATTGATTATAGTAAGTAGTTATGTAATTAAAAGCTTGATTCAAATTTATTTAATTGTAATAAAAAAAAGGATTGCTATTTTAAAACTTTATGTTTTGAACATAATTTTTCACTTTGTTTTTTTTAAATAATTAGACATTTCAGTTTTGTTCTATCATATTTTACCCTTGCTTAGGATGGCATGAGAATATTTATATTACGTACAAAAAATATGTTAAAAAACAATATATTAGACCTAAACAAAGAGTGAAAATAAGTAGATCAGGATATTGGGCGATCAGCAGCGTAAAAAATACCGACAAATTATAAAGTAGCTTTAACATAATTTATAATTTTTAAGGACTAAAATTTCTTTTAAACTAAAATAGAAGCAATAATGATCTTTCTTTCTTTCGCTATCATGCGATGGGCGTAATTCAAAAAACATGAATCGTTTAATTTATAGTCCAGAATCAATTTTTAATAATATTCCGTTGCAAATAATATAAAAATTTTAAAAATATTAGAAAATTGGTGTAAAACAGAGAATATTTGGCTTCTTTGTTAAAGTGTGTATCGGTGCCTTGAGGGGCGACGTGATAATGAAATTGTGAAGAACTTTACCGTATGTCAATGCCAAAGTGAGAAAGCTGCTTGGACTTGCTATAGCAGACTTTACGCCGGTCCGATGAACAAGGGGCAAGCCACCGTTTCAAAACCGTAAACATTAATTAATAACGGGAATCAGTGCAATTTAACAATTTAAAATGTTCAGAGGGGTTTATCGATTAAAAAAAAAAGAAGCGAGATACGCCCGACTCAACAGAGAGAGAAGGAGATAGCAAAGAGGCTTTTTCTAATACCATATACTAGAGATTTATAAATAAACGTCAGATACGCTTTGGACGACCTGCGAAATCAAAACGCATTCTCGTTAAAGAGCCTTTAACCGTGGCTCAGTTGACCTAGATCGATTGTTTCTTTTGGCACGTAAATGTCCAGAACCGGTTCGAAAAGTCAATAATCAAAACGTTCGCGTAGAATGCATATATCAAGTCTGAGAGGGCGTATTTTTACGACGGTCCACTTCAACTTTGAAATCCGATTTAATCTTTTTGCAAATTATGATTTTGCTTATTTAGTTAATAAATTATTAACTATGAACTTACAATATATTAAGGTTTCGCGTCAATCTGAAGAAGTTTAAACAATTGTTTTAATAAAGGTTTCAAATTGTTCTATAAAGGTGTGAACCCTAGGGTTGACTGGCACAAAGAATTTAAATATTTAAAAAAATCTTTATACAGGGTTTTTTATGTAGTGTATGTAAAATTTTAATCGAACTGAGAAGTAAACTAATAAAAAAAGGCGTGGAAGTAATTTTGACTGACCTTTCTCTTTTTCATACTAGCGGATCCAGGAGAATTTAGGCACAAGCACTCGCGGTGTTAATCTCGGCACCATGCTCCCTGCTGAGCTCCTTTGGCTTTTTGTTGGTCCACCTGTTTGCTGATTTGTCCTGTGTCCTGGAGTTTCCGGGCGTGGATCCACTCGCGGCCAAAGACTCACGGCACACTGGCGACCGGATAAACTTGAAGGGCGCAAGCCCGACACCCAACCCCTCCCCGTTACACCACCCCAATTATAATATCGGATTACCGAGGAGGAAATTTATCCTCTTTTTTTTACAACCAGTAGTTCTATTGAAATTTGAAGTATGTAGTGAATAAAATATGTCGGGTTCAGTTCTGGAGGCCGACGTGCCAAGTCGAAAATGTCCAAATCAACTTTGGACAATTTTAACCGAATCGGCCCATTAGTTGACATTTAACGATCAAATATTAAACTCGAAAGAAAATAGTATGTTATAAAAAACGAAACAAAAAAATTTTAACGATTAAAATTTCAAAAATTACCCTTTTTAAATAAATGTTATTTAACACACTACTCAGGCGATTAGTGTCATTAATTGAAAATTTTAATATTATTCCAGACCATCAGTTTTGTATTCCACAGATTTCCCTGGACAACTCAACAACTGCATCGTGTTTCTGACAAATCCCTTGAAGAAAGACAGCATTCCTTGTGTGTCTTTCTTGATTTAGAACTTGTTTTCGAAACGTACTATCTCATACTGATGTCTTATCTTCTTATTTTGTCGAATCCGTCAGGGAACTGAATTCTCCCCTTATATACGCATTAGGGCGGGTGTTCCTCAGGGAAGCATACTTGGCCCATTTCTATTTTCAATATAAACTGAAGACATTTAGTTAATATTTCAACATTGGGTCAACACTTGCAACACCTGAATGACTTAACGGTATGGTTCACGAAATGGAAAAGAAAAATAAATCCAAGGAAAAGCGTATAAATTTTACCTTACGTAAATATCTATCCTGCATAGGCCTTGTGGGTTATCTTGGACTTTTCGTGGATAAACGACTGACTTGGAATCCCATTGAAAAGACTGAAAAGACAAATAAATCGATTTTATAAATTATTAAAAACACTACTTGACTCAAGATGAAAATTAGGCATTGAAAACAAACTTTTAATCTATAAGACAAGATTAGACGTGACGCTAACTTTTCCATTTCAACCAAGACTTTACACACAAAGAATAATTAATTAAAACAAATAATTCAGTCAATCAGACCACTAAATCTAACGAGTTTGCAGTTGTATAAAAAAATTGAATTTACACAATGGTAGAAAGTTTTATATTAAGAAATGAATTTATACAATGCCAGAAAATTTTAAATTAAAAAATTCTAGCATTGTATAAATTCATTTTTTCACATCCTACACGTATTTGTATTTCTTTTTAATAATTTAAAATTTTGTAGCATTGAATAAATTCATTTTTTAATTTAAAATTTCTACCATTATATAAATTCATTTTTTCACATCCTACATGTATTTGTACAATTTAAACAATGTTTATACCGGGGCGTCGGTGGCCGCAAGGTTTCGTCTTTGACACGGTGCTCATCACTGTAAGGTAAAGGTCCCGAGTTCGGATCCAACATCCCTGCATTCGAACCCTAAGTACTTACAAATGAGGTTTTTTCAAAAACACGGTGTATGACCTCTGCTGTTAAAAAAAAATCCCAGGCCCTGAAGATGATCTCAACAAAGATCGAAACGTTGGTATAATAAGGAAAACGTTTTTCTGATACCTACATCTCACCAGATCGCATCTCACGATCTCCAAATGAAAGGAAAATATGGATTAATTTATTTAAAATTTTTTACATATCAACAGTTTTACTTCTAGGATAAAAAAATAAGTAAGTACTGTTTTATAAAGAAAAAACCTTTAAAATTCAATATCCAGTACATAATACAAAGAAATCTTTTTAGCAATTATTAGCATGATTTAGATTTGTTTCGGATACAATTTCATTTAACTTTGGAGTACATAGGTACTTCTTACAATATGCTATCGTGAAATCGATCCACTCGGACACCAACTGTTTTTTGTTTTTTTTTCATTTCAACCAGGACCTTACATACATTGAATAATTGAAAAATACTTCAAGCGGTTTCATTATAATACTACACACGTCTAAAAATAAATTTAAATTCGGAAAAAACGCCAAGTCAAAATAAAGTTTCCATCCAATCTCCTCTCGGAGGAAGGGTTACTTCGTTTTTCAATCCTTCAAAACAGAGCCGCGGTGCAAAATTTGAAGAATTTCCATCGGTCGACCATTTCGTTTGAGTTTTTCTGCGAGTTGGCCCAATTGGTGAACATCTGCCAGTGATAGGTCTGGGTAATAAGTGGATGAATAAGGTAGAGTCCCGGAATAATTTTTCCAATGCCGCTTCTGACAAGGATATCCGGGATTGATGTGTAAAGGAATTCGTCGATTTTTTTTTCATTATTAACTACATTTTTTTTTCTAGGGTAAGTGTTCACGAAGAAATCGAGGCGGATAAATCCTTTTGAACTTTAATCAAAAATAACTTAGTAAATTAAGCGAGACTCTATCCCTGGTTGTCAATTAATATATTTAAAAGCTTATTAGCTATGATCATATTCAATGTAACTAATTAATATAATGCAGAAAAGCTTAACATTTACAAAAGTAAAGTCACTTAAATTAATTAAAAATATATTAAGACAACAATTTTTGTAATTTAATTAAACAAGATTTTTATAACAAAATTATAAACTCAAGTCAAAAAGGAGAATCATTGTCAAATACTTCGAGAAAGAAAACTGTCATATAATTCAAATAAACGTACATTTATATACAACAATTTTTAAACCTAATCAATAAACAAATAACTACACGCCATAAAAAAAAAACTTTTAATCTTAAATATTATTTTTCAATTTTTTTGTTTTAGATGAAAAAAAAGTCCGTGTCACGAGCGGGATTGGAACCCACGATCTTCGGCTAGATACGCCGCTGCTCTACCACTCGAGCTATCGTGAACCACTCGGACACTAACTTTCCCTTGAAAAATGGCAAAAAGAAGGAAAAATTCAAAAGGTGGGGTTGTGATGGGACGTTAGAGTCCGAGTCCGAGTGATATTACAGTATTTAAATTATTTAAAAGTTAGACAATTTTGTATTGTTCTAGCAACAATAAAACAATCATTATGGTCAACTTTTTGCATCCTTCTAAAAAAAATAGTAACACGTCAACAATTTCACGGTTCTAACAATAACCAGTGATTCCTAAACATTAGCTGATTATGAATAGTTTTAACTGCAATTAATGGGGCGTCGATAGCCGGAGGTTTAGGCGTTGACTGTAAGGTAAAGGTCCTGGGTTCGAATCCAGTTCGAAAAAAACTGCAATTAATGACTCCTAAATGTCAACTGATTTTGTATAGGGCTGCAACACTGAATGATTCCTAAAGCCAGCTTATTTTATGGACTTCTGACAATAATTAATTATTTAACGTAAGCTGATTTTGTATTGTTCCAACAACAATCAATGATGCTTAATCTTAAGCAGATTTCGAAAGTAATGGCAGTCAATTATTCCTAACTTTCAGCTGATTTTGTTTTAATCTAACAACAACATTCAATACGTCCTAAATGTCCAAAAGACAAAACATGAACATAATTATTACACATTATTTCCTTCAATTAAGAAACTAGTTTGTTCTCTTTTACATATTCTAAAAAATCGAACCTTTTGTAAGATTTATAGATATAATCGAAAAGCATAGTCTACTTTATTTTTATCCAACAAAAATAAATCGCTTTCTACAAAAGGTCTTTTTTACACGTTTTGTAGAATATATAAAAGAGAAAAAACTAGTTCCTTAATTGGCACAAATAATGTGTAAATAAAATGTTCATCTCTTTTCTTTTGGATATTTAGCAAGCATTGATTTATCACATGGTAGAAAGGACAGCACAGAAAACCACAATCAACCTCATTAGGGAGAAACCTCCAACAGGAATAAAACTGAAATGGAGGGATAGCAACAAACTGTGGAAAAATCATCCATCACTCATGGCTCCTAGGGATGACATGAACAGAATGTTTGAATTCAATCAAAAATTCCGAATACATCTGAGCACCAAAAAAGAATGGGAAAGAAAAGAAATCAACTCCTTTACAAACACCATCCTTTGGTACACAGATGGGTCGAAAACACAGGAGGGTACAGGAGCAGGAGTATTTGGACCAGGCACCAAATACTCGGAACCAATGGGAAAACACACCAGTATCTTCCAAGCTGAGATTCATGCAATAGAAAGATGTGTCCAATTTAATCTAAATAAAGGATACAAAAACAAGAACATAGCCATCATGTCAGATAGCCAGGCAGCCATCAAAGCACTAAGCTCCAACATCATTAGTTCAAGAATGGTGCTGAACTGCAAAACTAAACATATTAGGTGCGCAGAACAAAGTAAGCCTCTGCTGGGTCCCAGGACACATGGGAGTAGAAGGCAATGAGAAAGCGGACACCCTCGCAAGAGAAGGAGCAGCCACACCGCTAACAGGACCCGAACCCTTCTGTGGAATAGGAATCCATACTATTAATGATTATCTCAGACAGAGGGACAAAAAGAAATAAGGGAACTCTGGAATTCACTTATTGGACATAAACAATCCAAGAATTTTCTAACCAATTTTGGAAAGAAAGAAATCACGGAATGCATCAAAGGAAGCAGGAATAGACTGAGAATCCTAACAGGAAAAGAAAATCGGAGTAAACCAAGATGGCACATGCAGATTCTGCAAAGAAGCGGAAGTAACACCAACACATCTATTAACAAACTGCGGAACAACGTTAGCCCGCAGGAGGAAGTGCTTTGTGATGTACAATGTGACCATAGAAGGGCTTCAACCAATAAAACCGGGCCTACTAATCAAGTTCCTTGACGAACTAGGACTCACCGATGTGCTTTAAGCAGAGAACGGGGGATACAATAGCTCTTGAAGGGCGCAGTATACACACCCTGAAAACTTTCAATCAATCAATCAAGCATTGATTGCTGTTGAACAATACAAAATTAATTATTTAATTTATTTTAATTGAACCCCACTCAGTGAAAACTATATTTAATAATCCCAATACCAAAACCCCCACAAATTCCCCAGTGCCCCATCCCCTTAGACCAATAAGCCTCCTTCCGATTTTAATCCAAACCTTTGAACGTTTCTTCCTTAAAAGACTAATATTCGACTTTGAAAACTTAAGTGCAATTTGAATTTCGACCTTTCCATTCCACAGTCACAAAAGTGGACACGATTTCCTCGGCTATAGAAAACAAACAACACTGGTCATTTCTGTTTGATGATTTCTGTTGATTTCTCGCCCATTTGAGCGAGTATGGCAGCCCGGTCTATTTTATAAGTTAAAACGTACCGTCCCTCATTCCTACTATGTTATCTTGATATCCATCTTGATTGTTTAAAGTGAGACTCGCCACCAATCACCCATCACGCCCATCAAAGCCGGAGTTCCGCAAGCATGTAACCTAGGCCAGTACACCATCTGCACTGATAACTTATCCACACGTTCAAACGTACAACCTACGTGGACGACATGCAATCCTATCAATAAATTCTAATCCTAGCCTAGGTCCAAAAGGTATCCAACACCTGAACCTCATTACCGACTGGTCAATCTGTGGCGGATCAGGTTAAATAAACAAAAACCCAGCGAGTTACGTTTACGCTCAAAGGTAAAACCTGTCCATCAGTGCACATTTACAACAAGACAATACCACCGTCGAACCAAGTCCGCTACCATGGGTTTTACTTAGTAAACTTGCTTGGAACTCACGTACAAGATTAAAACGGCAAGAACTTAACAAAAGGCATGGACCAAAATCAACACTAAGCATACATGAACTAACTGCTTACAAAACACTCATCAGACCTTTTTGGACCTACGAACTCGAGCTGTGGTGCCCGGCCAAATCATCCAATATCCAAAGAATTCAATCTTTACAATCTAATGTTCTCCACGGTATTCAATACTACCTTCTATGTCACCAATCAAATGATCCCTAAAGATCTTAAAATCCTTTTCGTGAAAGGTCTTACCCAAATCAATTTCCACCCTAAACTATCCCTCCACCCTGACTCACTAGGCCTAACTCTTTCCTCAACGACTCACCCTTACAATCCTCCGCGCCGTTTAAAACGACGACGACCTCGTGACCTTCTATCCAATCTGCACAATTAAACTTAACCAATTTAATAAAAGAGAGTTCCAGCACCGGTTGGTTCTCGCCCCACTGCCTTCTGGTCTGACAGGCCTGCCAGATTTGTTTGTAACTAAACTATTTGCCCAATTAAATTCACAAGTGTTCGTGGTTCGCTTAACTAATTAATATTTTTCATTAATTAAGGTTTATAGTTGTGATAAAATGGCAAAAAGGAGGGAAAATTCAAAAGGTGGGGTTTAGATGGGACGTTGGTGGCCGAGGGGATCGAGGTCACGATAGCTCAAGTGGTAGAGCAGCGACGTATCAACCCGAATATCGTGGGTTCGAATCCCGCTCGTGACACGGACTTTTTTATCTGAACTAAAAATTTTAATTATTTGCTCAACGTATGTTTGTAAGGATAGCTATAAATAAAATAAATTCAATTTTAGTTTAAAGATTATACTTAGAAATTTTTTATTGTATATTTTATTTATTGTAATAGGCTTGGAATAGACTAGTCAACTGAACTCCATCGATCACAAGTAAATAATTAAAAAACGGTTACGTCAAGAACTAGTTCTGAGTCAGTTCATCAATCAACAATCTTATTAAATAACTTTAATGCAATTTACAGAGTAAAAGGTAGAAAAGAACCTCAGTATATTACTCTAAACACCTCGCTACTAACCCCAGCTTCACTGGAGAGGAAATTGACGAACTCTTCTCCCAAATGTAATCATTTAATGACAGTCCCAACTTAGCTAAAACAACCCTTTGTCATTGCGCGTTGTACATTTACATTTTAAGCCTCCACTGCATCTTTAATTTTCCTAGGTAAAAAAAGCAATTATTTCGACCAACTTAGAGATTGAAGGGGATCGTCGACTATGAAAAAGACGTCGTGATATTCTCTAGTTGTAAATAGTTATGGGAATGTTTACACTTTCTGGAATAGTGGTCAATTTCATCGATGTATGTTTAATGGGCCGTGCGGAGGTTTTTAAGGGGGAAGAGGAGATCGCTTAGAGTTTACCACTATCGCTTCGCAATCGACCCTGAAGCCATCCTTTAATAGGGAATGAAAAAACTCTATTAAATTTTCAAGAAGTAATTAATAAAAAACGTGTTTTCTTTAAATACCAAACATTTTATGTTTTTCTGGGATAAAGATGAATCTGTTGGAGTGTGTTGATTATAAAATCTATCGATTAGGTTAGTTCTCAAATATATTCTAACCTCTTGTACGCCTGCATGCCGTCTCTCCTTTCCTCTCCTCTTCTAAATATATTTAAAACTTTTTAATGCTTTAATTCTTCCAAATAAAGCTTACAGTATAGCAGAAATTTTTAAAATTTCTAGAAAAAATCTGCATAAGTTACGTGTTACTATAATTATATGCATTTCCTACATTTTTAATCTACACTATGATACTAGAATTTAGGATGAATACTATAATTTGTCCATTTTAAAAAACTGATAATTTGTTAAAATACAAAATTTTGTCTATTTTCCATGAAGTAATGACAATACAAAAACCATTGCACATATTTCATATTGTTTCTCATTTTAAAGTTTTAAAAAAACTACTTTTACACGTTCTCAAACTGCATTTAATTTTTTTAAATTTAAGATCTTGTTTGATTGAAAAAGATAGCGCCACGAGAAATTTAAGATCTTGTTTGATTGAAAAAGATAGCGCCACGAGCGAGATTCGAACCCACGATATAATAACAGTTCAAGTGGTTAGAGCAGTGGCGTGCGTCGTGGATTAAATTTAAAAAAATAATTTTTCCAAAATTACCCAATGTTATAAAAACACGTAAACCTACACATATTTTTAAGAAGTTTCTAAAAAAATTTCTCTCCTTACATTACGTTCAATCATTTTCTGTACAACATCAAAAATATTTAAAAATATATGTAGACAGTAAAAATGTATATTTGTATTACACGTGGTTTGTATTTTGAATTATACAAATTTTATTTATGTGTAAGCTCTTTAAAAAATGTCTGTGAGAACTAATTTTGAGAGCTTTTATAGGGAAAATGTTTAATTCTCAATTCAATTTTCGCTAAGGTTTATTCATCGACTTATCTTCGTGTACATATCTATCCATTTTCTAATCGGCTAATCTTTCTATATATCCACTGTATCTCCATATCTATCGATTAATTGTAACGTTATGAAACTTTTTAAAAAAACAAACGTCACTTACTTTCACGGTGGGGCGATTATGCTAAACCATCGTGATTGGTAGCCCTTGCAAAACTGATGACTCTGCCCCGTGAAATAGATAGCGTAGATCACACTCCCGTGCACGCACATACTTTGCATGTTTGTCTTATCATACTATTTCTAATTTATTGTTTTGATATTCTTTAATAAACAACATTTACTACTGCTACATTTAAAAAAAAATTAATGTAGCGTGCTTCGTTCTTCTTTCTTGTTGGGTTCGAAAATCGAAAACAAGGTCCCAATGGTTTTTTTACGATCGGACCTGACTACAATGATTTCTTTTATTGATCAGGCACCTTTTATATTTTATTCAAACCCAAATAAA
The DNA here is from genome assembly GCA_039619505.1 of Cimex hemipterus. NCBI lineage: Eukaryota > Metazoa > Arthropoda > Insecta > Hemiptera > Cimicidae > Cimex > Cimex hemipterus. The sequence goes on along the minus strand of CM077114.1, from coordinate 1,357,589 downwards.
TATGACACCGAATGTTTGTTGAATTTGAATTTTTAATTATAATTTATTTCACACAAATTTACAATATATTTTATTAATTATTGTTTTTAGTTTAAAGAATCTTTTTATCATAGATCAGGCTTATCTCAAATCTACAAATCTTAATTTTAAAATGGAATTTAATTCTTGTTTTATAGTTTTATAAAGAAACGTAAAGAAATTGTTATTATTAATATTATTATTAAAATTTTGACCACCAAATGATAAATAGAATTAAACTTTGAACCCAATTTTTTTAATAAATATTATTTCTTCTGTTTTTCTTTGTAAAAATATATTTCATTTTAAAAACGAAATGACAATTATTATTTTTGGCTTTGAAGTCAAAGTAATAAAAATTTAACTCACATGAATAGTGTGCGCTCCCAATTTTTTTCTTTTTTTTACCAAAATAGCTGTTTACCCACAGAAACCGGAAAGGGAATTGGATTAGCACTTAAAAAATATAGCCCTTTCTTGGGCCCTACTCCTTACACTGTTTGAGTGTGTGCAGGGGCATGGCGGTTCATTTAAATCTGAATGTGACATATATATATATATATATATATATATATATATATATATATATATATACGTTTAATTAACGGTGAATTAAATAATATTGTATAAATTTTAATACGTTTATTTATAATCTGATATGTATATATTCAAAAATACACATAGAATATAATCCATCTGTGGCTTGAATTTGTCTAATTAGAGAGAAAAGCTTAATTTTCGACTTGAACAATCCTCGTTACTTACCGGACTTTATCAAAGTAAATTAACTTCAGTGGAATTCAGTGTGTAAAGAGAGCTAACGCAAATAAACCGCTTTATAACAGTGTCTAATACACATTTGAAGTTGATTGAAATGATAATCCTGAATAAACTTCTAATGTCTAAATTAGAGGTTTGTTGCCGTAAACAAAAAAAATCATTTACTGCCAGTTCAGTTTAGTTTATTCCTATTCCTTCCATATTTAAAGATACGTGGATTTGACTAAGTTTCTTCCAAAAATTTGATCAAAGTTGTGTAATATTATGTTGTAGCGAGTGTTGAGGTGTTGTTGGAAACTGTTAGATTATTGTTTCATCCCCTACCTTCTCTGAGGTGGGTCCTCATGAATTCTTGCCTTCTTTCCTCCCCCACGTATAAATTATATAAACTGGAAGAACAACTTTTATTAATATATAAGAGATCTTTCGAGGGTGGAGAATAGAATAAAAGAGTGGACTGAAACGTTGTCGAGACAAGTTTGAAAATAGTTAGCGAATATTTGTGCTTAGAACAAAACATAACATTTGGATTGTGTGTAATTTTGTAAAGCCTTTCCATTTGTTTAATCGATTTTCTGTAATTTGGTCTGCTTATCCTATATGGGTTGATATGTTACAATCAGGAAATCTAAGATCTACTCACACTACAGACAATATGAAAAAAATCTGGCTTTTTAATAAGACAGAATATCCTGAATCCCTTCGATTATTTTTTTTACCATTTACAACAAAAGTGCCGTCCTTTCAAAAAATGTGTCATAGAAAAAACACAGAGATTGCATTACGACTGATTAATTTTCTTTTATTATTTTAAATAATAAAACTAAATTGATCAAAACTTTCAACGTGTGTGTTATTGACTGGACCGTATTCTTTAAACACGGTCCGTCTAATCTCGATTTTTGTGTCGATTAGATAAATTTCGTTATTTCTCTATTTTTTGGGTGGCCAGGATCGTTTGTCGTTTCTTTCTTACATCTTTCCCTATACACGAAAAGTACCGTCCTTTGGAGAAGTGTGTCAGTGATGGGAAAGGACCAGTCAGGTTGTAAATTCGTAAAGGTTGTAAGCAGAGGGAAACAAAGCGCCGAGTTCTACCATATCTTATAGTTTCAACTTATTCAACAGTCTTGTTTTTTTATGCTATATGTTATATGTGTTATGTTTTATTATATGTTATGTGTTATACGTTATATGCTAAATGTTATATGCTATATGTTATATGTTATAAGTTATATGTTATAATGCCGAACACCACCCATCAATATAATTTCCTGTATTGTTTAAATATTCAGCAAATAGCAGAGGACTTAAATGTGCCGTTAGCCCATCTGTTCCATATCTGATCATTTTTGTCTCGGAATGAAAACTCCTTTAAAAACATAAGACAATTTAACAAAATAAAAAGTTTTCAATTAATCCGGTCCGCCTATTCTCGTTTTATGTGTCGGTGCCTCAGTATCGTATTTTTAAAATTATGTCATTGATTGGAAAACGTTAGATTGCGGTCTCGTCAGGATTATAGTCATGTGGTGGCAAGACTGCTTCATATACTTCATAATTTTTTGCCTTGCTAACAAAAAATTTTCTAAAATGACAGTTCTATTTTTAACGTACACAAAATGAATTTCAAAATAAAATTTTATATTTAGTTGGTTGTCGACCCTAATATTATTAAAACACTGTTTTGGGTGGTGCTGTAGTTTGTTGTATCGTTTCTTTTTTGACTTTTAAATTGCAAAGCACCGGAATGAAATTTACCAAAGATAACCGAAGTCAGATTGCTCGTTTCTGGGTTATAAGCGGGAATAGGCATGGCATCTTAATTTTGAATTCCGGTTGATCAAATCGGTTTATTTTGCTTTCAATACTTAATATCATTCAGTCTAAGCTTAAATTCAGTCAATAGCCCTGACATAAAGACCAAGCTCAATCTAAAACGGCGTGAGTTTGTAACATTCCTCTTTGGCTTAAACCTCTGGCAAATCCAGAGGATCTCACCCGGATTTGAACAAACACCAAGTCTTCTCGGATTGCGCCTTACCGTGGCGTTTAACTCCCTAAATGTGGTGACATTCGCAGTAACCCATTTAATCATTGACTTAACAATCAAAACCGTTTCAAATTGAAAAGTCGTACGTGTTAGAATTATCACAACGAGAAAGACGACGTTCGAGTCGAAATAGATAAATTAGTTATGAATATAGTTTTCTGATTGTACTGCTGTGGAATATTTATTGTCCGCCAACATCGCAATTACTAATTACTGGAAATTTTCAGGCATCACTGGGCAACGTTTTACCATCTTTGACGACCCATCTGAAAGTATTTGATAGGTTTTAAGTCGGGGCTACTCCAAGCATTATTAAATTAAAGCCATTTGCAGAGGGGGCCGCGGTAGCCGAGTGGTTAAGGCGTCAGACTTTCGGCTAGTAGACCGCGCGGTCGTGGGTTCGATCCCCACCGTCGCCTCTGGAATTTTTCTGACGCCTAAGGGGACCGGTGGCCGCAATTAAAAGAAATTGACACGGAACTCGTCAATGGAAGAGGCTGGACCGGATCTCAGTGACCCTGAACCTGGTCCCAACCCCCTTCAAAAATGAGTTTCTTCTATGGACGAACCCTGGTACAACGGGGGCTCAAGTTCACTTTGTGTTGTGAGCCCTCCCCCAAAAATGGAGCTAGGGTATAATACAATAAGCTGTACAGCTGCAGCGCTCAGGAGGGAACTTCTCCAGTCCTTGGTATCCATCCATCCACCACCAAAGCCATTTGCAAGTAGTCACCAATGATCGTAGTTGTGTGGGACTTCAAATTGTCCTGCGTAAAAATAAAATCGTCGCCAATTAGCGGCATATAAGGAAAAACTTCTTCTGACAACACACCTTCAATATATCGCGGAGTTAGGGAAGCCCTGATGAAGATCAAGATTGTGCTACCAAATCACAACACCACCTCCATAGCTTCACCGGAATGAATATGTTGCGAGGATAAATCGCTCTTTGGTTTCTTCTTCATATCCTCTCTCAGCTGCAGGAAGGGATCATCAAACAAAGCCTTGACTCATCTGAAAATAAGATTTTAGCCCAATCGATGTGATTTTTTTCAAAACTTCTTTCTTCGTCTTTCAGTGCATAAATTTACGTTAACATTTCCAACTTTTTGAGAAGTTGCTTTATCTCAAGACTTGATACAGAGTACAACAGAAAAAAACGAACATAATTCTGAGACACGATGGCGACCTGATCCATTCCTTCTTAAGTAATCTCCAGTATCTTGGCAGCGATAAAAGACTTCGGACAGTTGTTCTGGGAATGTTAACTATTCTGGTCATATACGCTTAACTTTTTCTGTCTTCCAACGATGCTATGATTCATTCCAATTTTATTTCACTTAAACCCATCAATCAAACAAATATGAAACTTAAAAATGTTACAGTTTAAAACAATCAAACTACCTGACGTTAGAAAAAACTTTCATAAAAAAAAACCAACAAAAAAGAGATTGACTATCCAAAAATTTATTTACATAATCCAATTGTGAACACAAATGGAAAATTTTATCTCTGTTTGATTTACCTTTAATACTTTAAAACGGACCAATTATTGTTGTAAGATAATCAATGGGGATTTGTCTGAGAGATAATTAAAAATCTTAAGTGTGGCGAATTTTTTTGCTTTCCCGTGTAGTTTAGAACATAGTTTTATTTCGTCGCTTCCAAATAATCTTAGTGTTACAATAAATTTGTTTGCTTTTATCTGGCATTTAGAGAAAAACTTGACAACTTATAGAAATTAGATATTAAATCAGAGTCAAGAATTAACGTAGATAACAATCAAATCTCGATATGTTTTGGGCAAGGTCAGTTTTTGTTCCGTTGTTACAATATGTAATTAAATTAGAACATTAGTATAATTAAGGTGAAGTATTAGTCCTCTCGAATTACTCCACCGTCGACGATGAGGGGCCCCGGGGCGACCGGTTAAATACTAATACGATTAGAAACTTCTGTTTTGCTCCCGCGCAAGTCTTACTTATAATGACATCTGGGACTAAATAGATGTCAAACCCATGCCAAAATCAATATTCTCTCACTTTAGAAAACGTTTCTGACGCCGTTCAGTTAACGTTTTAAAAAACCTCTAGAAGGTCTGGAAAAAAAAGAGAGGTAGATATACAGGAGAGAGAGAGAGAGAGAGAGAGAGAGAGAGAGAGAGAGAAATAGAGAGAGAGAAATAGAGAGAGAGAAAAATAGAGAGAGAGAGAAAAATAGAGAGAGAGAGAGAAATAGAGAGAGAGGGAGAGAGAGA
>CM077114.1:1336511-1352081 GCA_039619505.1 Cimex hemipterus | reverse complement strand
AGAGAGAGAGAAAAAAAATAGAGAGAGAGAAACAGAGAGAGAGAGAGAGAGAAATAGAGAGAGAGAGCTAAGAAAGAAAATAAAGGTGGAGTAATTTGCAAATACGGCGCATTGCTCTGTTAAACACGACCAAACCGTTATGCGGGTTTTAATCTATTACGGCGCCTTGCCAAGAAGAAATTTGACCCTTTTGATTTTATTCTTCCGTGAAGAGTCAAACCAAAACTATTTTCTTCAGTTTTAAATTTTCTTAGCTTGAATTCAAAATATAGCAAGATATCCTGGACAAGCAGGTAACGCATTTTTTGTCGCGCCATCGTGATTTTTTTCTTTATCGGATGTAACACATACCCATTAGCAAAATTCAGCAGCTTCATGGTCCCAAAATTGGTACGTTATTGCCTTGTGAAGAGCATCACAGACGATTTTTCTTCCATCAGGGAATATCTCTGGCAGGCAATCACATTCTTTGGCTTTCCTTTTGACGGTTTTGGATGGGTCATTCCATCTAAGTCAGGTTCGGTTGTATTTTCTTACTTTAGTTTATACTTTTCGACGATTTCTTTATTCGGTCTATTTTAATTTCTCTAGCCAGGACGCGTATTTCTTCACATGAGATTGTTTTAAAAACCGACTTCTTAAGAACTGGGTCATAGATAAGAAAATATCAATAAAAAGGAAAAATACTATAAATTAATCCATCCATCTTTAACAGTTTCAAATACATTTTTTAAAATTTTGTCTATTTACCTGGCCCACCTTTTCTAGCTTTATGCTTCGATAATATAAATAACGTAATCTTTGTTTTTTGTTTTGTTTTGGATTTTTTTTTTTTTTTTTTTTTTTTGGGGGGGGGGGTTGTCAGCTCTTGTGCTAATTTTTTAATTCACCTTTTTTAACTAAAACCATTTTAACAAAGGTGTTAGAATAGATCACAAAAATTGAGTCAGATTGTTGGCTAGACAAAGTTAAAAGCAAGAAGAGCCAAGTCACTCACTGCTTTAATATCTAATCATTTTTTAATTCCAAATAATCTTTCTTTATTATTTCTTACCCTTTTCGTCAAAAGCACCATCGTTTCGCGGGTGTTTCGTCGATCAGAAAGGTTGTTCAGATTACAGACCGATGTCGTCTATATCTAGAGTCTGTGTAACTGCACTCAGGCTAGAAAAAAAGTGCAATAAAAACCTAGATGCCATACCCCTGAGAAAAACTTTATACTTGAATAAAAAACGAAAATTAACCAGAAAAGCCATTAGAGATTGGACATTACAGAGAAAAGTTTAAATTTTAAAGGGGAAAATCCCTACGACTCCAAATGGAAAGGAAATCGAAAGGCCATTAGTTTAGTCATTCCAAAAGCAGCTTGCAAAAGCTGTCGCTATTGTGGTCAGGTTTAGTCGCACCAAAAGGAAAATGCGTTTCCTGAATTAAAATTTGACTCATCTATGCTTTTCCTATGTTAAAACAGATTTGAGAAACCAATTTGTTATTTGGTTTATGTTTTCTTTTTATGAAAGCCCTACTGTATCTGTTCTCATGTTTACCATTATACTTAGTTGGTACTGGTTAAAAGCTCTAATTTTCACACAGAGTACAGAGTTGAGCTTACATCACTTCTCGCAGTCGACCAACAATTCCAGTTCTTGTAATTTACAATATTTACAATAAATTACCGCAGCATCGAGAATCACCGACCTAATGTGTAAGAGTAAAGTGTTGGCAGTCTCCCAACGGAATCGGTTTCCAAAACCCAACCCATCTTAAATTCATTATTTTTTATTTACATACCACTCACTCAGTTAAGGTTGTGAAGTAATCGACTTTCTCGATCACCCTTTATACCTAATTGAGGGTCAAATGGCCTTCTCACGGTTTACACTCACGCTATTAAGTACATTCAATCTCAACATTCAATGGGGGGGGGATGTCGTTACTGTAGAAAATAGAAAACCCTTTTTCTTGCAAAATCCCAGATACTGCCGTGTTCAAACACGATTCTCATAACGGGTCGCATTCTTACACGCTCTCTATACGGAACCAAGTAAATGTACCCATCAACTAGGTGGGACACATCGTACAATTATAGTTATATTGGTTTTAAATGTGTTTATTACTTTTCTAATTTCAATTTTAATCAAAAAACAATTAAAATCATTAACAATTAACTCGGACATCAACCCCCCAACTCAACCTCACCTTACGAGTTTTCCCTCCTTTTGCCATATTTCAAGTTGATGTCCGAGTGGATCGAGGTCACGATAGCTCAGGTGGTAGATCAGCGGCGTATCTAGCCGAAGATCGTGGGTTTGAATCACTCTCGTGCCATCAACTTTTTTTCATCTCAACCAAAAACCGTAATTAATAGACCACGAAAATAGTGAATTAATTATTAGTAGTATGGGATATTAAATACGTTTCAAACAATTTCATTATAACACTATTTTTCCAACCTTCTGATATCTGTGTTAATTAAAAGAGCATCAACACCGACGTCTTATTCGGGATTTCGCAATTGCACGTGGGGGAAAAAAACCAAAGGAGACGGTAAATAATAAATCTTGAAATGTGTATACCTCTGTGGAATTCAAGTCGCTCCCGTTCAGAATTTTTTATTCAACAAGGAAAGGAAGTTGCCGTTCTGCTACTAATGCAGTTTCTCTGTCCGGTTACTCTCGCTTGACACGGCCGCCCTATCTACCTTTTTACGGCAAATGGCTTATTAAAAAAATCTAAAACTGTAAAAATCCTCTTGATGATTCAAATCTAACTGCTTTTTCGCACTAAAAGACGAAAAAATACTAATCATGATTAAGAAACAAAAATAATAATGAACGCTATATTTTTAGAATAGAATTGAAGCTATCAAGAAAGTTCGGAACCATAAATGAAATTTTAATCGCTCTGACATAGGCTTATTATTCAATTACTCGACTACTCAAAAATTGTAAATATAATCTTAGTATTTCGTTTTTTCACTATCAGGACAGAAAAATAATTCCAAAAATAGTTGGTTTTTTTTTTAGATTTTATAATTAAGTAGTTAAAGCACTTTTCGAATAGGCACTTGATGACTTACTAGCCGTTTACACTGGCGGGTTTATACGTTTTGCGTCATATTCAGTGAGGAACTGGATGTCTTGTACACGGTTGAAGGTTGTCGCCAGGCTCGCGGTTATCAACAATATCATAAATTCCTTCAATTAATTAATCTTTACGGAAGGTATTGGTTGAGATAAAAAAGTAAGTGTCACGAGCGGGATTCGAACACACGACCTTACATACACGCGGATTTTTTTTTTTTAAGTGGGAAAATTCGAAAGGTTGGGTTGAAATGGGAAGTGGTGTCCGAGCGGATCGAAGTCACGACAGCTCAAGTAGTAGAGCACCGGCGTATTTAACCGAAGGTCGTGGGTTCAAATCCTACTCGTGACACTTTTTTTTATCTCAGCCAATACCTTACATAAAGATTAATTAATTGAAAAAAGTTATTTGTTCAATCGAACCATAAAATCATAATGAATTTAATGCCATAAATGCACAATCAAACAGAAACACAAAACACACAAAATTTCAGCAATAAGTTCATCCATAGAAAGACATCAGTTCATCTTTAAGCATGATCCAAAGGCTGAAATAATTCCACACAATAGCAAAAATAATAACAGAAAATGAAAAAAGGCCACAAAATAACAGAAAAAACAAACAAAAATTATTAAGAAACAATATGAAATGATGCGGATAGATAAATGTCATGACCAACAATATACGAACCAATTACTTCACTATGCCATAGTCCTTGTAATTTTCAGTTTTTGGGCCCGATGTTTCTTCTGTAGTCCTAGCCTGTAGAAAAGCCCGGAAGGAAAAATCTTGCTGGGTAATGGCTAGCACATACTAGCTTCAACAATTACTAGAGCGTTTTCATAATCGCATGGGGGTGAGCGATACTGTGGAAGCCAATATCCTTGCTGATAGCCAATGCCGATCAATTACTGACTTTAATTATTTTAAGTGTCCGTACAAGTTAGAGTTTTGATGGACCTATGATGATGATGGATTCTAGAAGTGTGGGTTCTTGTTCATCAAGGATTGTAAGCTCCTTGCTAATTGAACCTTCCTAGTTCCTTAGTTCAGTGTAATCGTCTCGATCCATCTAAGCAGTATTAGGTCATGTCTCCATTGAGCGTATACTTCCCGCTCTGGTGATATGGTTAAGGGTGTTTGTGGCTGTTTCTTCCCCCTTGCATAAACTACAAATGGGGTCATCGTTGAATACGTGTTGTGCAGATATTTTCTCAGATGCCAGTGTCCAGTACCTAGTCCTTCACCCAAGTTTAGATATTTCTAACTGTTGTTGATTGATTGATTGATTGATTGAAGGTTTTCAGGGTGTGTATACTGCGCCCTTCAAGTAGGCCCTGTTTTATTGATTGTAGCTCTTCTATGGTCACATTGTACATCCCAAAACACTTCCTCCTGCGGGCTAATGTTGCTCCGCAGTTTGTTAATAGATGTGTTGGTGTTTCTTCTGCTTCTTTGCAGAATCTGCATGTGCCATCTTGGTTTACTCCCATTTTCTTTAAATGTCCATTTAGTCTGCAGTGTCCTGTTGGGAATCCTGTTAGGATTCGCAGTCTATTCCTGCTTCTTCTAACTGTTGTAGTTAGTTTGCCAGTCTTGGGTGTTGGAGAGAGTTGTTTTAACATAAACTTACTAAATCAAGCACTTTTAGAGTTCATCCATTTCTCTTTCGTTTTTTATGAATCTATGAGGGAAGATACTGTGTTTAAAAACATAAAACAGTACAGATGTTTGTTTTTAATTAACTAATTATTGCTAAAATAGCATGTCTGAAAATAAAGATTATTTATTTTTATTTGTTTATTTATTTTAAACTAACAAATATGTGCAGATAATAGTAATAAATTTAGTTTTATGAACATAATAAAATAATACCATCAATAATAATAATAATAATGTACTAAATATTTGGGTCAAAATTTAAAATTTACTTTCAGATCAAATATGTTTGGTAATTTACCAAGGCCCTGAAGATGCCCCGAATAAAGGTCGAAACGCCGCAAAAAATATGTGTTTTTCTAAACTGTCTCATTATTGGCCGCTACTCACGACTTCAACAAATTAGTTAAAAGGATTTGTAACGGTTCAAAACAAATAGTAATCATAAGGCGCAATGTCTGGAATTAAGAAGGGCGCGAGTCAATATTTCTCAATGATGTAAATTTAGCGTACCTTTTATTCATAGCTATTATAGTCTGGTTTTGTACAGACGTCCTGTTGGCAACAGCAGGTTTTTTTTATTTGTAAGTTTAAATGGTCATAATGAAGATCAATATTGGTTACGGCGTAAACTAAACTTGGAGCCCAACAGATTTGATAGTGGCTGACTTACTTAACTTTGTTCATAACTATATTATTTTTTGTCAACTCCAGTGATTGATCAACTAAGGATTCTTAGGAAAATATGATCAGATAGATGAACGATTCACTAATTATCTTTCGTTGAGTTTATCGAGATCTTGCTATATTTATGTGCGTACGTACTTTTGAAGGTATCCAAGTCATTGTGATTGATCAACAAATGGACAGATTGATGAACTATCCACCTAATTTCTTTCGTAGGGTGCATTACGGTTTTCAAGCTGAGCATTTTAAAGGAGCCCAAGTCACTGTGATTGATCAACTGAGAACGATTAGGAGGAAACGGCTTTCTGAGCGATCTTTCTCATATCATTCTTTCATTGAGTTCTTAAGGAACTTTTACCATGTAGTTTTGAATAAACCTGTGTCTCTATCTCTGTAAATGTATTTAATAATAATATTTAATAACTATATTTATTAGTAATCCAAAGTTATTTTACACGATAAATGAAATAAAAATAGAGACAACGATCCGAACATACTTTGCAGTTCGTTTGAAATCCTCCAGAGCGGGTCGTTTCCAACTATTGACATTTGCATGTTCGATCCATCGATTCCAACTCGAACCTGTGCGATACACCAAGCGACCGTTGGGATTGGAATTTGGAAGTGTTGTTACTCGATTCAATTGAATACAACAGTCGTTTTGTGAATATGCGTTAAAATTCAATAATCTGCGAAGTTTTTAGTCTTTTTCGCATACGTTTTGTTACCTTTTATATTTACACGATGGACGAAAAAGAGGGATATGATGGAAAGGAGCCTGACGACTGCGATAGCCCGTCGGATCGGTGGTCTTTCGCGTCAAATTGTGATAAATTCATGTCTATCAAATTCAAAAGGTAAATCTTCCTTTTTAACCCGCCTCAAATAGGTATTAAAAACCAAAAAATCATTGCCATTTTTGTTAAAAGTTTGTTTGTGTTGTTGACGCAAACATTCCAACTTTTGAATACAACCCCACATTCAATGAAAACGACCCATCAAAAGATCCCAACGCTTTAATGTAATTGTTGCTTCTTATATTTTTATATACATGTACATTGTGCTTACTGTTATACATTCTTTAAAGTATCCTTTATATAAATAAACCGATATTTTTATAAAACTGAAACCACAAAATACATTTTCCAATGGTAACTGATTTTACGATAATATGTCTTTGTTTAATATTATTTTTATAACCCTTACCAATTTCTTACATGTTTACACGGTTTTTTTAGCTAGAGAAATTGGTTTTTGAATAAATATCTCATAAAAAAAAGGCTCAGTGAGGCTCAAACAAAATATTTTATAATTGGCATGTTGTGGAAAGATTTCAACTCCCCACAATTCAAAAATCAGAATTTAATTTTTTTTTAACTATGGTCAATTTCTTATATCTATCTAATATGTTTAGTTTATTGACAGAATAAATTATGTTGTGAGGAAAAATTTCAAAACTTATAATAATAATAATAATAATAATATAATAATAATAATAATGCTTTATTAAACATAAAAAAGGAAAAAAAAGATAGATTTCCAAGCATTTAAGGCCATGGATCTTGGATCCATCTGCCAGAGGTCGTTGATTACACAATCAGAAACCAATGAAAATAATATAAAATAAAATATAAATACACAATAAAATAAAATAAACGTTATAGCTTACGCAATACAAAGAAAACAAAAACTGACAAAATGCAAAAGAGAACAGAAAAACAGGATATAATAGAAATCAAAAATTAAACTCATTAATTAATTCATATCTGTACTTCCATGCATGCCTATTTTTTTTAACTATGGTCAATTTCTTATATCTATCTAATATGTGTAGTTTATTGACAGAATAAATTATGTTGTGAGGAAAAATTTCAAAACTTATATTGTCAAACAAGACTCAGTGTGAGTCAAATACAGCATTTGATGGTTGGAATGTTGGCAAAACAGGTATCGGCTCACCTACAACTAAAAAATCAGTGTTGGTACAAATCATTCATGCTGGTGAAAAGCAACCACAAAAAAGTGAAAATACTGCATAATATTAGCCACAGCTTTGTAGTTAGTTCATTTTAAAAATATTAGACAATGTTTAATGTTGCTTTAGCCTTGGCCAGCTTTTTACTTATTTACTTAGTTTATTGGCAGGAGAAATTAGTGTTTGAACAAAGATCTCAGTCATAGCCATAAAAAAAAGGCTCAGTGAGTGAAACAATTTATGCTTGGAAAAGATTTCAAATCAGCTACAACTAAAAATTCAGTGTTCCAATTCGTTCCCCAGATTCCCACAATATCACCACATAAAAAGTTCAACACACTAAGTAATATTAGCCATAGCTTTGTAGTTAGTCAATAATTTTACAAGAGCATGTTTGTGATTAATATTTTTTAACCTTAGCCAACTTTTTATATCTGTCTTGTTGCTTAGTTCAATGATTTCAGAGACATATCACTAAAAAAAGACTCAGTGAGACTCAAATAAAACATTGGTGAAAAAATTTTACCTCAGCTATAACTCAAAAAATATTGACACAAATTTGCTGACCGACCTTCCTTCAGACTACTTTGTTTTGTACAATCGAGAACTGAAAACTGAAGCAGAAATTCTTTTTCAATTGAAATCTAAATCCATTATACCTTCAAGTACAGTGTTTCCATTAGTTATTACATAATAAATTGACAAGTTAAACTTGTATTGTTTTGTGGATTTTAAAAAATAAATAACATTTAAAACAAAACAAAAAAATACTCATTTGGCCATTCAGATCATTTTGGTGTGACTATTCTCACAGTTGGTCTGTCAGATGTGCTTTGTCTTTTGCAGTGGTGCATCTTACGAAATAAGTTACAAGGCCAAAATAGCTAGAAACAATCATTCTTCAATAAAAAATTAAACAAATTAAAAAAGCAAATCTTAGCTAAATTATAAACCAATCCACTTATAATCAAATTTAAAAATGTACTTGGATAAATATGGGCTTTTACATTGTTTACTGTTTTCTTTGTCTATAACTATTTCATAAAGTAAAAACATAAAAGTTGATATTTTTGTACAAAATTAAGTATGGCATTGTTTAATCACGTATAAAATTGCTTTCTTTACTTTTTTTTCTAATAGTTGGAATTTTTTTGTTTTATTTTGTTTTGTTTTAGCCGTTTGGGGCGGAGGAGACTTGGTGAAAATCCGCTGAATTCGAATAGAGGATTGAAATCCAATATTAGGAGTTGGCAAATTAATGCACCCATTCAATCTATTGAAAATTATCAAACTCCTTCACTGACACATCCTCAGAGTCAGCTTAAACAAGATAATGTCCTAGACAATTCGTACCAAATGCTTGGTATCCAAAGCAATAAACCAAAAGACGACGTTTGTTCAATTTCTGAAAGGCTGGCTGATCAGAAAAAATCCAGTTTGCAAAAGTATCTTACAGGAGCTTCACCTTTCAGATCACTGGATAACTTACAGCTTAATTCAGAATCAGATCATCTCAGTAAGAATAACGATAAATATTTTCCTACAAAAAATGATATGGACATTTCTTACATTAACAATTCTTTCACTAGCTTGAATAAAAACGTTCCAATGAATTCCAGTGTAAAACATGAAGCGACGAATAATTCTTCATCTTCAGATCTTGGTAACGACTCATTTGTCACCGCACACATTAACGTTAGCCAACCTGTGGACACCCAAGAAAAACCGAGCGGATTTGATTGTTTTGCTATAAAAACACCAGGGAAGCAGTTGGCCTCTTTCAAAATAATGAATTCACCTATAGATCCATTGGCAGGGATATTTCCTGATGATGTAGATAGTGTAAAAGCAGATGAGACGCCTCAGAGACAGACTGAAAATGGAGACTTAAATGGCCAAAAATTATCATCTCTTACTATAAGTAATGTTAAAGAGCAGGAATTATGTACAAAAAATAAAGGTATGGAAGGGTATAGATCTAATTCTTTTAAGGAAATTCCAAATCAGGTGAATCAAATTACCCAAATCAAAACGGACTCTTGCACTGATGAAAAGAAGCCTGTTCTTAACGGTGATTATGTTTTTAAAAGGCCTAATTCTCTTTTTAATGAATGTATGTCAAAAATCCCAACTGAGCAGAAACAGGAGAATTGTTTTAAATCAAATCCAAGTATATTTCAACAAGAAAGAAAAATGCCTATTTATGGTCAATCTGCTTCAGATATGTCCAATAAAGACAGTTTAACAGTTCAACCGAATACAGAGATTGATTTTAAGATTCAATCAGTTTCAAGAGAACTCTTCACAGATAATCAAAGCAAAACAGAAAGAAACGGTCCTAAGATGTTAGAACGGCCTAACAGTCATTATGACAGTTCAAATCCAAACCTTGCAAAACCGCAGTATTGTTATCAAAATTCAACAAACGGGAGCAACCACGCTTCATTTCCAGAAGCCATTACACCTCACAAGCTGGATTTTCCTTATCAAAGGTTTAATTCTACCCCCAAAACAGTGGTGTCAACGAACATGAACAATACAAATGAAGCGACTGTTGTTTATCAAAGTCAAGAAGTACAAAAACCTGCAATTCAGCAAACAAGTACCCCTTATCATGCCATGCTTTCCCAAATTAATAAACCAAAAAAGGAAACAAAAGAAGCTATTTACATCAATAACATACCTTACAGGGTTCTGACATTATTAGGAAAAGGAGGCTCCAGCAAAGTGTACCAGGTATGGTTTTTATTTACAATAATAATGTTAAACACATTTTTTAAATATATTTTTTAATTTTTAGGTATTAGGACCAAACAGTAATTTACTTGCTATAAAGTGTGTTAACTTGGCTACAGCTGAAGAATTCATAGCTAAAGGATATTTAAATGAAATCGAGCTGCTTTCAAAACTTCAAGGATGCCCCAGTGTGATTCGGATGTTCGATCAGTAAGTGTTTAATTAAAACTATTCCTGAACGGCATGGTTGAATTTTAATTGAAATTTTAGCGAGTTCGTTCAAGAGTCCAAAATGCTCTACGTCGTGATGGAAATAGGCGACATTGATTTTTCAAAGCTTATAAAAAATATTAACGAAACCAAAAAAGTATCGATGCCTATGATATTTTACTATTGGACTGAAATATTGCACGCCGTCAAAGCAATTCACGAACAAGGTAAATTTATCCAACCTTTTTCTTCAATTTTTTGTATAATAAATAATTGTAAACTTTTTACGTATTTATTTCAATTTTTTTAAGGAATTATTCACTCGGATTTAAAACCTGCGAATTTCTTACTCGTGAATGGTAGATTGAAACTAATTGATTTTGGAATTGCTTCGTCCCTCCAAGGAGATATGACTAGTGTTTTAAAAGATGTCACTACGGGAACTTTTAACTACATTAGCCCAGAAGCCATAACGACATCTGGCGAAGGGGCAGGTTATAAGGTAACTATTACATTAATTAGTGTTAAATTTTGTGATTTTACACCTGTGCTTACAGTCAAGAATGAGAATTAAGATAATACAGTATGGCCTTAATTATCCAGAGATAATCTAGGTGTTTTTTTCCAACTCAATATTAGACATGTCATGTTATCCAGTGGTTGGCCTATAGGTTATTTGGACACACCTATCACTGAAGGCAGTAATTAATTATCTGGGGATATTATGTTATAAGTTATTTATTATTTATGCTTTTATGTTCGATGAAAATTTTTAAAAATGTAAAAAAAAAAATTATAATAAAAGTTCCTTAATTATGTTACATTATAATGCATAGATCAAAATTTGATATAAAGTAAAAAATGTCTTCTTTTTTCTTCACGATATTGTGGTTTGCTCGCCTATCCCAGACTCAACGGGTTTGTGAGAGGTGATCGTTAGTCGATAATTATTCAGAAATCGTGAGACCGTCGTCTGGTGTGATGTACATTTCAGAAAAACATTTTCTTTGTCGTGCCAACGTTATGATCTTTATTGAGATCATCTTCAGGGGCTGGGATTTACAAACAATGTCTTTTCTGTACTGATCGCATCTCACGATTTCTAAATAAATAACTTTAAAAAAATACAAAACCAAACACAACTCAAGCCTCTTTGGAAAGATTGGTTAGGCATGGAAAGAATGCAAACGCCTAAGGAAAAAGTGAGAAGGAACTTTAGAAAATGCTCAAATACTTTCTAAGGTTGGAAGGTTAATTGGATCCCTGCATAGTGAAGGTTCTACTGTATATAAATTTGTAATAAAGATTATCATTAAGTCAATTCAGCACAGCTATACAATGTTACGCTTGATTTTGGGTCATAGCCCGCTTATGTGTTCAATATTTTAAAAAAGTTTTCTCGATCTTAATTGAAGGTGTCAATCCTTTGCAGCATAAACATTACTCTCGTTATCCGTGGTTGGTCCCCCCTGGTTAAGCACACCACAGAAGAGAATGAACAAGATAGTAGAATAGAAGAAAAACAAAATGGAGAATTGAAGGGAATTAAATAAAGTTGACCCTTGACAATTCAAAACCCAGGAGACCACAAAAATAATTGACATATCAAAAGGTTCGAATTATCAACAAAAAAAAGTTAGTAAAAGTTGACATGCATTTTTATAAGTTTGGTTTCAATTTGGCCTGATGTCCTTTGTCTAGATGTTTTTCAAAAGTGTTTCAATTTCCAAATTCGTGATAAAACACTGATTGCCAAACTAGATTAAGTTCAAAGAAACTTTTTAGTCCATAAGAAAGTAAACAATAAATGAGTTTTGCATAAAAAAAAGTTCAGTGTACAGAGGTAGTAGTTCAATTTCTATTTATACAATACTCTTTATTCCCCAGATATGAAAAATATTTCATTTTACCTAGTGTATCAGAACGCATAGAATTCAAGTCAATAAAGTGACTGAGGAGTTAGTATTATCAAGAAATTCGAATTATCAAGTTTTGTATTAACAAGTCAACTGTAGCTTAAAGCTGGGGGGGGGCCGCGGTAGCCGAGTGGAGGTGTCAGACTCTCGACTAGTAGACCCCGCAGTCGTGGGTTCGATCCCCACTGTCGACCTCTGGAATTTTTCTGACACCTAAGGGGACCGGTGGCCGCATTTAAAAGAAATTGACACGGAACTCGTCAATGGAAGGGGCGGGACTGCACTCAGCTACCCTGAATCTGGCCCCAACCCCCTTCAAAAATGAGTTTCTTCGATGGTAGAACACTGGTACAACGGGGGCTCAAGTTCACTTTGTGTTGTGAGCCCTCCCCCAAAAATTGAGCCAGGGTATATAGTACAATAAGCCGTACAGCTGCAGTGCTCAGGAGGGAACTCCTCCAGTCCCTGGCGACCATCCATCCATTGTAGTTTAAAGCTTAAAGCTAGAAAAAACAAAATCATAGAATATGATCGATTTGTGGAACAAAGCAATCTGTGGCCTCATAACTGCTAACCTCAAGCAATAGACTCTCCGACAAAATTTCCAACAGTTGAAAAATCGCAGTCTTCTATTCTTTCTTTAAGAAAGCTCAGTGTTCAAACTTCACTGAATCAACACCATCTGTGAAATTTAGTGGAATTTAATTTATTTTATAAATTTCATCTTGTTTAGGTCCCTAATAATTTTATTTCATTTGTTTCGATGTCGTGCAGATGCATACCTGTTGATGTATGTACGTATTGTTTTCCTGGACAATGGAAGTTATGTATGACGCCATACATTGTATTTTTCTTATTTAAAAAAAAAACTTGAAATATTTGTGTATAAGTGATATTTGGTTCATATCTTCTTGTTCTTTAATATCCTCTTCCTTCTTTAAAGAAATCTATTAAATTGTATATGGTTATATTATTCTTTCTTTCAGATAACTTACAAATCGGACATTTGGTCTCTTGGATGCATTTTATACAATTTGCTGTACGGGCGGACTCCATTTTCACATTTAACACAAGTTTGGGCTAAACTTCAAGCGATCGCGGATCCAAACATAAAGATCTCATATCCGAAACTGCCCGCCGAACCGCCGCTAACTTTAATGTTGTCTCTTCGACTCTGCCTTTTGAAAGATCCAAAGGCGAGGCCCACTGCAAGCGATCTCTTGCAAATATCCGAATATTCTCCATTTTCTGAAAAATCCCTTGGGAAATACATCCGCCAATCGATGTCCGAACATCTAATGCAGGTAATCTATCACACTTTACTTGTATTTTATATTTGAATCACAACTGATTTATTGGAATCTGTATTTTTGTCCTTTCGTTAGGTGTTGCCCAATCTGAGCAAGACTATATCGGAAATGGTCCGTTTAATCGAAGAAGACAGAACATAACATTATTTTTATGCGGTTCTCTATATAAAAAAAAATTGTAAATATACCTTGTAAAACTTTTATTCAAAATTTTAAGGACTGGAAATAGTTCATTAAACTAAACAAATATCTAGGTTTATTATTCACAGTAATAAACTGATAGCCAGGCTTATTATCCACTAGTTATAAGCTGATCAATTAAATGTGTAGATATATTTATAAACAAATACTTTTATATATATATACTTTTATATGAGATTCTTGTTAATCAAAAGATTAATTTTATTTTACTTTAATTTGTAGGAATTTATTTTCATATGGAATATGTTATTTTTGTTTTCTCCTCTCCAAAACAAAAAATAATTTAATATAAATAAATTCTCAACTGTGATAGTTTTTGTACATTTGAGTTTTATGTAAAAGGGATATTTTTAAAAAGAATGCTTAACAAAAAAAAATTATATTGCTGTTATTTACAAAAGATATTTTTTAATATTACACTAGCCTTGAAATAATATTAATACAAACATATTTACAAATAACAATTCAATTTTAATTTATACCCATTTGGCGGTTTTAAAAATGATTTCTGCAAATGGGACAAGTTGATTTGTTGCTTGTTGTGAACCATTTGTACTGGAGAAAAAAAAATAATGGATTATTGAAACTGAAAAATTGTTTTTAAATTTGATAAGAGTACATACCAAGCAGAACGAATGGAATTTCTTTTTGCACGTCTGGCAGCTTAGCTTTGGAAGCTGTTGGGTGGTGTTGTGTAAAATCGAAAAACAAATATAACATTCCTCGATGCCGTCGAATTTTTTATCCAAATTACTTTTCCATAACATCAGCCCATCCCAAATTGAACCATTCTGCAAATAAAAATGTATATTAAACTTTTGCATTCGTTTTGATTTGTTTATTGGATACCTGATGAGTGAGAAATATTGAAAGTTGCATTATGAATTTGGTCTGGCTGGAGGCAGTAAGGCCCTTTGGAATATCCACTTTTGGAGGACTTAAAGGATGGTTTGATGCCAATTTTATGACGAGTTCCATAGCAGACTCTTCAACAGTATATACGGCGACAACTTCTTTCGCAGATGGGAAAATCTGAACCTATAAATTTAAATTCAACTATTTAAATACAATGGCTTTTCTGACAGAATAATTGTTAATAAATTTCTTAAAACATTATATTTAGTGGTTTGACCAAGTTACTTCTTTCAATTAATTAATCTTTATGTAAGGTATTGGTTGAGATAAAAAAAGTCAGTGTTACGAGTGAGATTCGAACCAACGACCTTCAGCGCTAAATACGCTGCTACTCTACCTCTTGAGCTATGGTGATTTTGATCCACTCAGACACCTACTCTCAACATACAACTTTTCCAATTTAACCTTTTTGCCATCCTTCAGTGGATCAGAATCTCGATACCTCAAGTGGCTTGGACGTCTTGGAGTCTTGGATTCAAATCCCGGTCGTGACACTTTTTTCATTTCAACCAAAACGTTTTAAAAAAAAAGACTTCTTAAAACAGTTTATAGTAACTTTGAGGACATATCGAATATTTAGGAATACAAAGATTGGATAGCCAGAAAGGAGCATTGATGATGGTTCGGAGCATTTTATATTAGACAAAGGTGTAAGATTTTATCTCAACTTTAAGTTGTTACTCAAAATTAATGATTCACTTTTTTTTTACTCAGCTAAAAATTCATATATACTAAGAAAACTAAAACAAATATTATTGCAATAGATCAAATAAATTTTGAGATAATGGCAGAATCTAAAGACAGAATTTTAAACGTAGGTAAGAAAAAACTATTGGGTTGTCCGGAAAATAATGCAGGATTTTAAGTTTTCATTAAA
>CM077114.1:1314772-1336111 GCA_039619505.1 Cimex hemipterus | reverse complement strand
TTTTGATTAAAGAACATTGCTTTAAAGTAACTAGTTTCTTTTTTTTTTGTTTAATACCAAAATCCTGCATTATTTTCCGGACAACCCAATACATATTTTTACATGGTAGACAGTTGACATTGGATAATTCATTAGGTGTTAATGGTTTTGACATTAGGTTGTGTCTAGGTTTATTTAAAACTGGATTATCCATGTTATGTGTGGTGGATAGGCAAATCAGTATATTTTTTCATTATCGCAAATAGCCCAGGAGCCATCTTCTTCAAATAGAATGAACAAATTGATGAGAAAGTTTCTATCTGTTGCTGCCTAAAGAGATTTGTCCCTCTGAAGTCGTTCAGCTCGATAAGTTTAAATACTGTCAGATACAATACGTTGATATTACCTTTAAATTTTCAAAAGCTTTTTGTTGCTCTTTAACAGCTTTCATTTCCTCGCTGCATAATATCGGCGAAACATACATCGTCGTAAGTTTATCGATAAACGATAAGAATTTCGGCTCTGCCTCAGCGCTCCACTGTCTGACGACAGCTGGCAAAGTACGGAGGAGCTCGCAGTAAAGCCAGCAGCAAAAGTTGCTGAGGGTTTCACTCGTACAGCAATCTATAAAAGCAAGAATACACATTTTTTGTGTTTTGTATGAAATCTAAAAGAAAGGTTATAGATATTCTTGCCATTATCACTCTTTCATTTCACAATGATAAGTAGTGGATTTAAGAATGTAACGGCTGTTTCAGACAAAAAAAAAGCACTTTTTAATATTAAACTACAACATTTTTTCCACAGAATTAAACCCATAGGACTCAGGTTTCACAGTGCTACAAATATATTTTTTTAAAGTTGGGAATCGAGGGTTCTAGTTTTAGAAGTTCTAGTTCTAGAAGTATAGTAAATCTAAAACATAGGAAAAACTAGTCGTTCATCTGAAAAACAGCTGCCATCCTCTTGATGTTTACTGCACAAGACACGTGTGCATCATGCCAAATTTCTTTTGGGTGTGGTGGACGCATAGTCTGCACCTTCCCGTTTGTACTTTTTCAACTATCCCACCACAATACAATTCCATTTGAAATTCGGATAAAAGTTACACTGGCTACAGTCGTGCAAAAAGTTTCCAACTGGGAGTGATTTTTTTATTTATTCTGTGAAAATCACGTAATTTATTTTTCTGAGTATGAATTGTGTCAGTTTATTTAATTACCAATTTTGTAAATGAAATTTAATTAATTTATGTTTTAATGAATTGTTATCAATATTAATATCTCTAATTAAATATATTAATAATGAAATTTAATTAATTTATATTTTAAATATTACTAAAAGGAAATTTAAATTTAAAAGAAAGGAAAAATTATTGTAGAAAATTAAAAAGAATTTTATTCAACTATATACAAGAATTGTACGATCATTCCTCAGGTTGCCTATTTCATTTACTGAGTGATGGAGGGGATGCAACTCATGTCGTAATTTTTACGACTTTGGCAAAAATTAAAAAATAATAAATTATTATTATTAAAGTAGATCAGAACTTTATGCAATAAATTTTGCAGCGGGCAACAAAGTGACCAAATGTATGATGCATTAACACGCAAATCAAAAAGTAAAGACTCCTGAAAACTTAGTACACATATAAAATAATATCTATCAAGTAGAAGTGGAGTTAAACAAAAACGGGAAAAAACAGTAATTTGTCTGAAAAATGGTCGCTATCCCCTTAAGACCCTTATACCACTGCATATTTTCAGACTTATAACAGTGCCTCAACTGACAGAATAGTATACAATCAAGTAAAAACAGAAACAGATGTATCGAGAATGTATCATTTTAGTCTTATCTTTATTTATTTCAAAATATGGTTAAATACTCACCAAACGTTAATGCAGGTGGAGTTGTGAATAACTCTTGCTTTTTGCTAAAATTGATGTTGAGTAAAACTGACTCTGGCATTAATCTAACAATACTTTCCATAAAATGTCCAAACAATTCTTTCTCTCTGAAGAAGAAAAACGCCTTGTAATTATATAAACAATTTTTTTTTTAATAAATAATAAATATAATTTACCTTATCCAAAGTGTATAGACATAACGTGTTTGAGAATCTCCTCCTTGGCATAGTTTTAAAACTAAGGACCACATAAGAAGATATCCCCATGTGTAAGTGAAGCTGTCTGAACAAGGGGATACTGAACAGCTCACCGTAAAGCTAAAAGAATGTCTCAGTAAATGTTTACATAGTTGGAATCTTTTTTTTACAAATACCTGTAATCCTGAAAAAGAGTCGTGACAACGCTGTGTGTTTCTGTGAGCTTTATGAGTAACTTTTGACAGGAGAGTTTGTTTAACGTTCTTTCATCGTATGAACTGTCAAGTTTAACAAGTGTAGGAATTATGCTGTAATGTAATAAACATATTACATATTAAATAGTTTTTTTTTATATATACAAATAATCCATACTTTGCTATAATACAATAACAAGTGATCTGAACAGGAATATAAGGTGAAGTAATACAGTCAGCTCCGTATTGAAGCCACGTAATTACGTTATTCTCATCCGTCCAAAATTTCTCACAAGGGATCCTGTGCGTATCCGAGTGGCAAATGAAGCATATCATTTTACTCAATGCCGTGAGATATTTAAGACTTACATGATCGAAATTTGAATTCAGTGTTTTTTCTAAAAAACAAAAAAATATAGAAACGTTCATAATTGATATGACGAGATTTAAAATATTAGCATTACCGCTAAAGTGTTTCCAGATTTTTCCTATGTATCCGTATGAATCACTGGCAAAAATTTCTTGCCATTCGTCTAACACTTTTTCATTCTTTGCCTCGACCAAATGAATTACAAATTCTCGGTGCAAATCACATACTGCGGTGACATAACGCACAAACTAACAAAGTATAAATTTAATTTTTTTTTTTTAATAATAATAATGTTTAAAGAATTATTTACCTCTTTACTATATTCATGAGTCTGTGAGGTGTTTATACTTTCAATCCAGGTGGCTAAAGAGATCAAAATGAAATCCCAAGTTTCAGCCCTGTCGTTAACGACTTGAGGAGCGTGTTTGATTATGACACATAAAAACCAAACGATCTCAGAATAAAGGCACAACTGGCTTCCATCAAGTTCACTTAATTGCCTAAAGATTTGAATTTTGTAAATACAACAAATAATACAAATTTTACCAAACATACTTTTTAAGAAAATTATTTTTGTATGTCGTAATAACAAGTTCAAGCCCTGAAGCTATTTCTTTCGAGTCGATCTGATTGCATTCAACTCGTTTTCTAAGCAAATACAAACTATAAGATGTGAGGTCATCCAAACTTGTCTTTTCAATCTCTTCCTCTGTACACTTTAAAAAAAATACATAAACTATCAACCAACTAGTAAAATATACAATAAAGCTTCTTTTTTAAATATAGACTTACAGATATTTCCAAAAACTCTTCCTTTACAAACTTGAGCGTCCGACTCCAAAGAGATCCTCCATTTTTACACCTGGTACCAAAAGGAATTGTTCAGTGTATTAAAGGTGATCAAAAGAGAAAATGAATTAACAACTAACCGTTCTTCGCACAATTCTATCAACGATTTTTGTTGTTCTTCCTGCAGCCTTTGGACCAATTCTTTTAATCCGGGTTTTAATTCAATAAAATGAATGTGTGCTTGATGACACTGCTTAGTCTGTTTGAACAGAAAACATTTTGTAAACAATGTGTAGAGATTAGTGACCGTTAACGGATAATTATTCAAATATCGTGAGATGCGGTCTGTAAACAATTTTGCCCCCTTAAATTTAGTGAAAAAGATATTTCATATCAGAGACAAATTAATACAATACCACTATTTTTTTTTTTTTTTTTTTTTTTTTTTTTTTTTAATATAGTCATAGCGCTTTTAACCTTTCATTTATTCTGTATTTTGTCTGTTTGTCTGTTCAAGCTTTTCCAAATGCATCAAAAATTGCCAAATTATCAGAGGATGAGCCTTCCAAACAAAACTTGAATAAATTAATGTAAAAAGCACTGTGAATCTCGTTAAAGAACAAAACAATACCGGCATTTTTATTCCTTAATGTTTTACGAATGGATAAAGAGAGCTTGACTGACAAAATAATCTTCGGACTACTTTCTGACATTTTTTTAATTTTATATTTATCCACGTTGACTTTTTAGAAGGATCAATTTGAAACTATTGTGATGACCAACGTCAGGATTATGGGGTGGAGACTGGGGTAGATGTAAACTTACATGTGCATAGGAAAAAAATCAACTTCTATATTAAGAAATTAATAGCTACAGGAGTGGAGGGCTTACGGGAAACAGACTCCTCAAACATTACATTCATTCCTATTATATACCCCGGCGGGAGTCTAGGAGAAAATTAGCAATGGTGGGAGTAAGGGTGTTGGTAATGGCTTATCTTGTGAGTCGGTACAAGGAGGAAAGCTTTTGAAATAAAATATTTATGAATAATTGGAATAAGGGATATTACACTATACTCATAATCAGAAAGTACATATGAGGTTTGAAAGACAATATCATCGTTGTAATTTGGTTGTTCAGGATCATTTTGTTCCACCTATCCTCCCTCACCAGGTTGGTCTGTCAGACTGTTTCATCATTTGGAATCTTCAGTGTTGGGTTCTCAATTTTTCTTTCCTTTAGACATTTTCCGAGACAAACCCAACAAAGAAGATGGGAATTTGTTTTACAGATAACACAGTAAAAAGATTAGTGATGTAGGTGGTGAATATGCTAGGTGAAATGGCCAGACCATGTCTCGAAAGCCGAATAAATGAAACGTTCCATTATATATGACAGGAAGAGCATTTAGGGCTGGCGTAGGTACTAGTTGTTTGTATATTTCATTTCAATCTCAATCGATGCTTATGACTGAAAATGACATGGGTGAAATACCGAAACATGCCAGACAACCATGCAAGGATAGACAGACCAAAATGAACTGTAATGACCGGCCCACAGACCACACGGAGAAATTTAACACTACCCTTATCAAAGGAAGAAAAGTTTTCTTTTAACAAGACAATTGTTAGTTACAGCAATTGTTAAACAAAATTCCTGACAAACAAAAACATACTACAATGAATAAGATCGAGATTCTACAGTTCTGTCCTAGCTCCTTTAAACTACTTCTATCAATACAAGTCTAGAAGTGAAATATGAAGTAGATTTTTTTAAATTAATATCTAGACATTAGCTTCTGGATAACAAAACAAGTACATTTATTACATTGTTTGTTAAACTGAACAAATTGTTAAAGAATATTTTACATAACATCAAATAATTTGTGTATTGTTCTAGTTAATCATCAGAATATGGAGATTGATTGTAGTTCTGACTTCATGGTCAACTTCAAGGGAATCAAATACAATTCCAACCAATAGGACAAACCATTGGCATATTGTAACGACTCAGCTTTTTTTATTTATCCCCCCCCCCCTAGTAAAGCCTTAGCATTTGGCTTGGGATATTACATTATAAAGCAAAAAACATCCCAATGCAATAGTATGATGATGATGATGATGATATTTCAGGGTGTTTTTATACTGCGCCCTTTAAGAGCTATGGTAGCCCCGTTCTCTGCCTAAAGCAGTGAGTCCTATTTCATCAAGAAATTTGATTAATAGGCCCGGCTTCAGTGGTGGAAGCTCTTCTTTGGTCACATTTTACATCCCAAAACACTTCCTCCTGCGAGCTAATGTTGCTCCGCAGTTTGTTAGTAGATGCGTTGGTGTGTAAGGATATAAGAATCTGCATGTGCCATCTTGGATTATTCCAATTTCTTTATTAAAGGTGCTCCTACGACCGTAAAGCTAACCGCCGGAGACATGATAAACTATACCAAAAGAGACATGCACACAAAGTGGCAAATTTGGTATGAGAGGGGCACAGCAGGGAAATTCTACCGCTCATTATTCCCAACGTTACAAAAGAAGCCGTGGTTTCAAGAAATAGAGAGAGGAAAAGGTTTCTTCTCAACACTTACAAGACTCCGAACTGGCCATGGCATCTGCGGCTCATACTTACACAGGATTAGCTGTAGAACAACGCCAAACTGCGCAACCTGTGATGTAGTAGAGGGTCTTGACCATATACTACTACAATGCACCGAATATGAGGCACAGCGAGAAGAACTTTTGAAAGAATTGTATGCGCTGGGGCAAGTGAAAAGGCCACTGAACTTAAACTCGCTGCTGGCAGAAGGTGACACGGAGGTTTATGACGCCTTGTTCAAATACCTCAAGAATTGTGATATTAATGTTTAAGTCAGTTATGCTATCATTTATATATTTATTCCTATTTATTTTTTGTTTATTCTATTTATTCATCTAGTCATTCCATTACATAGATAGTCACTTTGATTGTTTGTCACTGGTACCTGAATCTGGCTGAATATCCCATATAAAGCCAATAAAAAAAAAATTTCTTTAGATGCCCATTTAATCTACAGTGTCCTGTTAGGATTCGCAGTCTATTCCTGCCTCCTTTGGCACATTCTGTAATTTATTTCTTTCCAAAATTGGTTAGAAGATTGGATTGTCTGGGTCCAATAAGCGAATTCCAATGTTCCCTTATTTTCTTTTCGTCCTTCTGTCTGGGATATTCATTGATAGTGTGGGTTCCTATGCCACAGAAGGGTTCGGGTCCTGTCAGCAGTGTAGCCGCCCCTTTCCTTGCAAGGGTGTCCGCTTTCTCATTGCCATCTTCTCCCATATTGCAATAGTAATTATCACTCATTTGAGAAATGTTACTTCGTTTTCATATTTTGAAATAACTTTTCTGTTTTTTGTAACTACTTCTCCTACAGGCCTTGGCAGAGATTTTTTTTTTTTATTTAGTCAGGAGATTGAAAAAGAGAAATTCTAGCTTATTACCTAGCCTCAACCGATTGTTTTGGCTGTGGATCTGAAAGTGAAACTCGTAAGAATCCAGGATATTGTTTTACAAATTGTTTTAATGTATGCATGGCAGCCTCATTATCACAGGCTTTGGTTGATAAAACATGTCAATCTTTGTCATATTTTCAAATGATTTTGTGTCATATTTGCCAAGGTTTTTAGCCATTTAGCCACGGTTCCATATGTGAACAGAGGTTGAATTGTTTTACTCATGGGATTATGGGGTGACTCATGTTTTGTTTTTTATTTCCAAAGAGCCCAGGAAAAAGTTGAAAATACCTGCACATCGGTGGTGAATTGTTCTATGTAAAAATGCATACCAGGGGGCCATGAATAATTTCTTTTACTATATGCTCTTCCCTTGTATAAATTTTAGTTGGAGATATTAGTTTACATTGAATGTGTTATATATGTGAAAAATCTTCACTCTAATTAACATATTTTAAGTAAATAATAAAAACAACTTACATTGACAAAGTTATCAATTATTGTGTTGCATAGACGTAGTCCGTGGCACATGTCTACCAAGTGTTGAACCAATTCACTGTACTGCTCGCTGTTCAGCTGGATGTGTAAATGCTCAAATACTTGTTCGTCGTCTGTATTTTCTTCTCCGTACTGGGCGTCCATCAAAATTGTCAGATATTTGAGACAATAGAGCAGCGACCAGATGTATGACAGGAAGTTAACTTTGCAAAAAGGATCCCATTTTCCTTTTTCGATGTACAGACTGTTTTTCAAATTTTTCTCGTCGTACGGCAATAACCCGTCTATAAACTCTACGGTGAAACTAATGTTTTCGACTTCGGATTGCCACTTTTCTGTTGACTCGGTAAGTATAGTTGTCAAAAACAATTTGCATATATTAGCCCCTTTTAAATTCATGACTTCTTTATCACCCTGGACAACTGCGTTTAAAAGCATAAATGATGTTTTTACAGCACCGTTTACATCGACTTCTTCTTCATTATTCCTATAAAAAAAATTTACATAGCCAAGACATACTTCATAATTGATATTAATTCATTGAAAAAACTTACAATTCATTTAAATATTCTGCAACAATTTTAGCACAATTGTAAATATGGTCTGTAAATGGTTTTTCCATATTTGGTAAAGTAGAAAACAGCATGACACCAGTTAACCACACTTGGCCATTATTGTAATTCTTCGTTGTCACGATCACCCAGAACAACAATTCAAGGATATGAAGAATTTTCTCGCTGAACTGTTCCAGATTGTTTTTATTTCTTGAATTGAACAATGGATTCAAAATTGTATTGACATTTTCAAGAGAGATAGTTCCAGTCTTCAACATTTCTTTTAGTATATCAAATAATGACGATACTGTGTCATTGCCCAAAATGAACTCTAAAAATAATGAAGACTAATGATCAGTAATAAGAAGTTAAAGTCATTAAGTTAGAATTAATGTAGATGATACTTTATAAATAATATACTTTTTATGCTAGGCTGTGACAGCTTACCAACCTAGTAGGAACCAAAGGAATTTTTCCAAAAAACTTGGACGGTGTAGAAACTTGATTGAATCGTCACGATAAACAAGAAAAAAGATTGAGTTATTTATTAAAGCATACAATACAGACAGGTAAAGCGAGGGTTGCGATAAATTTAGACTTGTGTTAACCAGATGGTGTTTGTGACTATTGACGATAGGGCAAGGGGGCTACATGACGGCTCCAACGAATTGCAGGGTGCTGGCATGTATATTTGAACAGCAGGGGTCATGACTAAAAAAATTTTCCCTCTTTCACCCTTCTTTTGGGGATAAAAGGGAAAATTGAAAAACCAAACCATTCAGTAATCACAAAACCTAGTTGAGGGCAGAAATTAACCGAATCAAGTTGACTGATGAGAGAGTCCAGAGGCAAGGTAAGATGAGACCTGAAGAGTTCAGAACCAAGTAAAGAGTAGGAAGAGTTTATTAGAGTCAATTAATGAGGAGAGTCCTGAGGCCACGAAGTCTAGACCTGCATAAAAGGCAGAAAACATCAAATGGTCATCTAATGAGGGAGACCTGAGTAGTGGGCAAAGAAGAGCCCTGAGACCAGAGTTAGGTATAATCAATTTAGAATTAAAATTGTGAAACCTCCTACAAGGTCTCTGGCCTCTCCCTGATAGGTCAGGGGGAGTCACCCACCTTGGTGCATAAGCGACTCCTTGGTCGGGCTCTGGTCAGGCGCCATCGACTCCTTTGGTCATTTCGGCGCCCTTACGTTCCCTAATACTAGTCATTCACACACTCACTCATACAATAAATACTTACATACCACTATATACAAATCCAATCACACACATCTACCCTCTATCTAGAGTCCAGGTCAGAGGGTACTCGATAATCCGCCCCGACCCGGTTTAACGGAGCAGCGGTGGAGCTTTGAAATAATAAGCTGCACCGCTTCCAACATACTTCTATTCTACCAGAAACCAAATACAAATTGTAACCTATAATCTAAATACCCCTCTATATATAAAACCCATAATCCCGATGTTTCTAAGAAACCTAAAAAGTTTGTCCTTGAATTCGCAGCCATGCTCGAGCACTCTCGTATAACCAGGTGGTATTCCACTACGGTCCCTATACAGCACCAAGCTGCGACAACCCTCCAATACATGCGGCACGGTGAGCTTCTCTACTTGGCATGCCGGGCACCTAGGTCGACCAACCAACAGGTACAGAGTCACACATGTGTCGCCTATCCACAGGCGGGTCAGGACAATTCAATTAATCATTATTTAAATGTGTGGCTAATGTAAAATTAATCATTAATCACATTAAATTATTAATTTATTGATTAATTAAATTGTCGTTCAACAAAATTATTCACATAAAGATGGCACACCACACTTTTACTCATATAATTTTTGGCAACAAAAAAGTACAACATTCGCCATGTAAAGGCTAGATACATTCGTTAAATATCTAGGATCTGTATAATTAATCATGATTAAATTAAATTGTTTTTCTAGATCAACCCTTAATAGTCTGGTATTTTAATAACAATAATAATAATAATAAAACACTAAAGAATAATGTTTGGCGGAGAGTAAGGATTCTGATTTGATTTGTTTATAATCATAGAATAATACTTTATTTATCATACAATGCACGACTAAATATTATTCATATTACAACATGAGCCTTCTTCGGATTTTAAGCCATTCCTTGATCTTTTAACTGTGAATTTTGGCGTTAAATATTAATAATTTTCATTAGTTAAATCAATCTAAAATTTGACTAATGATTAACGATTAATTTAATCAATCTGAAATTTGATTAACGATGATTAGCAGTTAATCATTAAATGAGCTGCTGATGATTAAATTAATTGTTAATCATTAATCAAATTTGGGATTGGAATATGCCCAACTCTGCTCGAGACCAAGAGTAACCAGGACCATAATCCAGAGGCTAAGAACAGTAGACAGGAAATGGACGAATGTCAGCTTGGGTAAGTGCATTTTGTGAATAAGTTCATTCTTAGAGTTGTGGCTGACCTCTGTTTAATTGGTAATATAATTGTCGAAATGGTCAAGACAAACGTTACAAACAAATATGAATTTTATCTGCTGTTTTTTTTAAATATTTTTTTAACCTTACCTTCCTTCTACAAGGAAAGTAAACAACAAGTACACATATGCTAGATATTTAAAAATTGTTTTGTGCTTACCACCATTTTTGTTAGACATGAGGTAATATTCCAAAATCTGGGAATTTTCTTTTGTTATATTTCCAACATCACAAACTTCTGCTTTTACACAATCTGACTTAAGCCACCTGCTTAATCCTGGTTTTGTACTTAAATCATAAATAGCCATTTTAATCGCTTCATACAATGTTTCATCGGATCGACTCTAAAAACATTAAATGACATTATATTGCATTTTATTATAATTCCTTTATTAAAATAATTTCTACCTTCAATAATTCTGCTAGCACTGAAGATTTCTTCTCTTCTGTCCCAATAAAATCGATTGAGTTAAAAATAAAACCTACCAAATAAACTGTGGATATATTGTGATTCATAAGCCAGCCGGTTAATATGTCAGATATATCTTGACCGGCACTTTGAATTAGTATTTCCATTTGATCGTTAGGCAGAACTTTGGAAATATTCCAAAGATGTTCTATAGTTGTTAATTTGAAGTCGTTATTAGTTTCATCCAAAACCGAGTTGAAATATTTCTTTCCAAGCTTGTCAATCAGTAACGATACATTTCTCTTTATTTCTGTCTGATTTGAATCATTAAGAACTGTAGTCGTTTCAGCTTCTGGTCTCTTTGAAACTTCCTTGCTATCAACATCTGTTACAAATTGGACCTAAAATGTACAAATTCTTTTCAAATTGTCTCATTTCAAATAAAATCAACAAACCTTCATTTTCTTCTTTTTCTTTATGCACGGTTCATTCAATATAACAAACAAGTTGTACTGGCAGTTATAAACAAAGTTAAGAATCGTTTTATCATGAATGTTATTGTCGATGCTTTCCATGCACAATTTTGTTATTTCCCTCCAGAAATATTCTCCCAGCTCTTTATAATTTGGATTCATTGGTTCGTTTTTCTTCCAGTGTAGCAGTGTTTGAGTTAACGATGTATAAAGCGACGCTATTAGATGTCGGTACAACGGGTCAACCATGGTGGTGGCAACCGCTTTTAAAATCTAAGAGTAAAATACTTATTTTTATAAAATCCCAGTCTGAAGAAAATCAGTCTTCTTACATTTTCGGTTAAGGCAAGACAAAAGTCTAATTCTTCAATATGTTGCAGAATAATGTAACGAATACACTCGTTGAAAGATGTCGCGATAGCCTCACTTTCAGTATGACTTTGGGCAACACTCTGCTGCTTAAATCTATGCATTTAAGTAAAGTATTTTAGTAGTACAGCTTTTTTTTTTTCTTTTTATCAAATCACAAATGACTTACCCTGTTATAAAACTAGAGAAAATCTTGACATAAAATTCTTGTTTATTGTTTATTATTGAATCGGGAATGCGACTTAGAAGTGGAAGTACATTAGGGCAAATAAAAGATGCATTGCCTTGCCCTCCATGGCTAAAAATGTTCACTAACTTTGGCAGAAGAAATTTTTCCACGTTAATATGCTGCCAACAATCCTTAAAAAGAAAAATACTTTCAAATTAATAAATCCAAAAATTAAATAATAATCGTGTATTTTACTTGAAAATTGGTAATAATCTGCAAGGATGCTTCCCATGCAGCAGGTAAAACGACTGGGTCATAATCGTTGATATGTACGAGCGTACTGTTAATTGCCCTTTTTTGTTCACTTTCCAGAAAGTGCGGGGCGTGTTGACACATTGTAGACAACAAGGAGAACCAAGCAGCCCTAACCTGTAATATATTTCAAGTGAACCATTTTTCATTATTTATTTCATGGTTTGAAATTACCGATCCAGCCTTATATTTGGAAAACTTCCAAAAGTTAGCATTTGAAATAATTTTATCATTGATTTCTTTAATCGAATCAAATCGATCGCTGGGTATCTTTGTCAAGAAAAGAGCGTATCCATTCAAACAACAAACCACTATTCTTGCATATTTAGCTTCCATCTCTTCTAACTGTTTATTTCTGAAAACCAGATTCAATATATAATTTTTTTTAAATTAAATTACAATGAGTTTTTTATCAACTAACTCTGTTTTTCCATATATGATTGGAGCTTGTGATAAAAGATTTTCCGATATGTACTGCAAAATTTCATTTTGGCAGAATGTAATAACATCCACAATTTTATGTGGAGGAAATGCTTCCTATATAACAAAGAAAAATAGTTCATAGAATAAAACAAAGTTAAAGTTCAAAACGTACCTTGAATGCAAGAGATGCGGCCGATGCTGCAGGAGCGTGGGTGTCGTATTGTGATATGAACCATAATGGGGCGACCTGTTTTATAAACGGTGCCAAATTTCGGCCGACTTTAGAAACAATGGCCCTATGAGCGTGTTGAGCTGCTTCTCTTATTCTATGCTCTACATCGACAACCAAGCTGGAATATATGCGAACCCATGATGGAAGAACATTTGTGACAATGTCAGTTTCACTTGCCTTACACAATGCAATAAATTCTAGAAGAGCCTAAAATTTTTATAATAAACAGTAAATCATTCAGACATTACTCGAACGATTTCCAATTTCTTACCTTATGACGTGTAGTGGCATCCTTTTTGTTCATTTTTTTAAACACCATCTGAAAACTTGGATCCATACTGGGATCGATGACGTCAGGAAGGGTTCCCGCATATTTCAACGTTTGGTTCGTTTTAAAACTGGAAAAGCCGGGAGTTGCAGGTATGTTTGTAATGTGTTCAGCAGACCTCCCACTGCTAGAAGGCTAAAATAAACAAGAAATTTGAATCATGTTGGACTCTTCAATTTTTCTTCGGTTTGGTCTAACATCCCTTGGTCGTGCCGATGACTTCAAACAGGAAAAACTGGCAAACCCGGATGATCAAGGTCAGTAAGAAAATACACAAAAACAACCACCTTGTGTATAAATGGAAAAAATATTTAACTATTTATATATTTGATCATTAACGATCATCCTAGTCCGCCTCATTGTTTCTGTCAGATTTCAACGTTTCACCAGTACTTGTTCTGTGTGTAATTTTTTCAACGAATATATCAAATAGAGAAACGGCAATCAAACAGCAAGAATGAAGACCAGGCATACACATTTATCGGCCCACAGACCTCTACGAGATATCTCACAAAATACATCATTTTATTATATTTTTGAAGATTCTACAAGGTTTTTGTCTTTTATAACTACAAGCATAAGGCCTTTTAAAAAAACAGTTAACCATTTCACGTATCTGACTGTTTTGTTCAGTCAGGTGGATTTCAGCATTTCGCCAGTGGTTCACCATATGCTATTTCCTTGTATAAATTTTAGTTGGAGATATTAGCAATTGATAAATAAATTGATAAACAGATAAATTTTACACTGTTGGTTTAGGCGACATAAGTTCAATCTGAAAATGACAACACTCCTAGGCAAAGCATAACAACATAAATATTCAATTATTAATTAAAAATTTGCATATATACAATAGAATTATAATATATACAAAAACTAATCAGAACTCCATATATTTATAAAAAGTGATGATTTGACAGCAAAGCACCCAATTTTTTCTTGGAGGGTACTTAAAATAAATAAATTTAAATATAATTTAAAACAGAAATGCAATAATATATTGAAAAAAATACGATCTCATGGAATATTGAATTTTTCTCAAAAACATATTTTCACTCTACCTTCGTGTTATTCTTAGACCTCTGAGCCTGCTGCTTCTTGCCACCCATTCTTGAAAGGGAATCTAGCAATAATTGTGAAATATCTACTTTTTATATTGATGTTTAAAAAAATAATAATTTCAACGAGGGTCGACTAAAACCTCATGGTGATGGTTACATACTACAGGTCACATCATTTGTAGTAACCAGCAATAGAGGTGGAACTGTAAAGTTTTTCCCAACTAGAACAAAGAGGTCGTTAATGTGCTCTACAAAACATTCCAACATCGCTTCATGCACTGTTTCATAAAGAAAACAATTAAAATAAATAGTATTCGTACTAGTAGAATAATTAATAATATTAATACATAAGTAAGAATTAGTAGAAATATATTGAATGAATATTTAAAAAAAATATTTTGCATTGCATAAATTCACGTTCTTCCAATTCCTAAATGCATTTGTTAAATTTAAACAATGTTTGTAAATCCCAGGCTCTGAGGATGATCTCAATAAAGATCGAAACGTTGGCACGATAAAGAAAATATTTTTCTGAAACCTACATCACACCATACCGCATATCACGATATTTCTGAATAATAATACATAATTAATGCATGTGCTGTTCTGAATATTTTTAAGTCAGAAAACTTTTACAAATCTAAATTTTAATCATCTTTATAGCTTTTTGATTGAGAAAAAAAACAACAGTTAAATGGAAAAATATAACAAAAGAAGAAAAACCAGCGGAGACTGACAGCATTGCAATAGCTAAGAAAGAGCTATGGTACCTACAAAATTCATTCTTGAACAATACAGACCTGGCTATCATTCCACTGAAAATAATTGTTATTTTATTATAGAAATTAAAATTTTCCAGGAAAACTGTCAGCAATCAGACAATGGAAGTTTTAAGGGTTAAATTGGATTTTAAACTTCTTTACAGCGTTTTGATGATGAAATATGTCTTGATATAATGTATCTTAGAACTAACTTCTGAAGCATAAAATGACGGAATGAAAATAATTGAGTAAAACAAGTGATTTGTTATGCAAACTTCAAACATTAATGTAGTTCGGGAGATTTATATTAAACCTTTCCAAACATTAAGGCAATAAAATACTGTGAGATGTTTGTTTTAAAATTATCAGTTGCAATTCCAATCTAAATTTTATCGGAAATAGAAAAATAATTATTTCATTTATTTATGGATGTATACAACCTTGCGAACAAATTGAAATTTAGTGAAACAATAAAGAATAAATAAGAATATAAAAGAACATTTTCCTTTCTTAACATAGCTGATTTATGTTTTGAAGAATATCACAGTTTGTATATAGAAGATTATTTCTTTATAATAAAACAGTTACAGACAATAAAGTCATTTAATAAATTTATTTCATATCCTCTATTCGCTATATGCATAAAACATTCCGATTTGATAACTGTTCATACATTAAAAAATAAATCTAAAAAATAACAATCAAGTCTAAAAATTATCAAAATCAAAACTAATAGTTTTATTTATTCATAAATCTGCAAAATACACATCTATAAAATAATATCTGTAAATATATATCTGAAATATTTGCTAACTTTATATATATATAATAATTGTGATATTTTATATATTTTGTATAATATTTTTTTCGTTTAATATTTTTAATTCTATGTTTAACTTTTCCTTTGTTTTGCTAATTTCGTTTTACACAATATATGCATGGTCATATTTTATACGCTGTTCCATTTTACATTAAACATTTTTGTAAATTGGATTTATTCCATAAAATGTACATATTATTATTAGGATAAAAATTATTGAAGAATTTAAGAAGATTGTGGCATCTGATAACCAAACCGAGGGGGGGCAACAAATGACCACTATAGTTACGTCTATGCTCACTCGGTTCAACATTCAACCGGCTTGGGATGTTGATAGCGCTTAGAATCAAACATCCTCGCCTCGCGTAGTTGCATCCGACATCGCTTCCAATTGGGTCGTTTTCCTTAATCCTATTTCCGTTGGAAAAAAATTTGTTCCTTAATACAAAGCAACAGGTATATTTCCTATCAACTTTATTAGTCCGTGCAAGGCCAAACCGTTTCAGTTCGGAAAAAAAAGATGTCGACTGTCGGTCAGGTATTAGTTTTTTTTGTTTTATTAAATTCGATATTTGATCAATTATTACATGATCTACAACAACGACATTGGTTTAAATTAATTAAAAAGTGACAACAATTATATTGACACGTTAATTGTCATAAATTAAGTACTGACAGTAATTTGAGTTGAATGTTTCAATTATATTTCATTTTTGTAATAATAATGAAGTTTTATTACATCAAAGCAATTAATTTTTTTTTTCAATTTTACACAAAAAAAAATCATTAACTATCTGAATTGTAACAAAACTGACCTATTCATGTAAATGACGTATTTATTACCTAAAATAACAATTGTAATGTTTTTCTAATTAATGTAATTTAATGTTGATAACGCTCAAAAACTGACTTTCTCGCATCCAACTTCACTTCCAATTCAGACATTTTCATTAGCTTTTTGTTGAAAACTTTTGGCTTTAACACTGCAATTCATCCTTATACTATCTTAATCATAACAATACTGGTCTATTTGTATAAATTATGTTGCATTCATTGCCTAAAGTAATAATTGTAATGTTTTTCTAATTATATCATTTAATCTTTCTTTGATAGAGATACAAGGTTTATTAATAGACCAGAGGTTTTTAAATAATTATAAACCAACTTAATGAATAAAAGTACTTAATTTTTTCCAACTATAGTATAACTAAAGTTTTAAATAATATAATAGTGTTACTTGGCGTAAGAGCATTCTGGGATTCACCATGGCCGGTTTGGAATGTTGAAATGCTTAGAAACAGCCTTTCTCGCATCCAACATCACTTCCAATTCAGTCATTTTCATTAGTTCACTTTTTAACACTGCACAACAAAGCAACGGGTACAATTATTGTAACAATTCTAATTTCAATCAGTTTTGTCGAAAATCACCTAAATACACAAAATACGACTAAACCGAGGATGTATTAGGAAAAAAAATTATATTAGGACTGCTGATTGAAATTACAGATCCATATTTTCATTCAGCATATTTTGGAGTAGCAGAAGCATGTGAAGAAATGGCCTGAAAGAAGAATAAACGGTGGAATATGCCCTTTGGTTGATAAAAAGAGATATTCCTTATGGTCTTCTTAGCTTTCAAAATACTTCCTCTTTTTCCAATATTGTTATTGATCCTTGTTGGGATGCTAGGAATGACTGTTTCAAGACATGTTTTCAAAGAAACGCAAGATGTTAGAGACGTTTTAAACTCTACAACCAGCCCCTGTAAGAAAACTATTTAACTTTCAAGTCTGCAGAATAAACTATTCTAGAAGTGCTTGGTTCCATGGGATTTTATTCCAGGATAGAGGCATGTAAAAAAAAAATTGCATAAACCATAACAAAGTCGAATGGCAGAACTGCTAAACTTATGAAATCATCACAAACTTTGGATGCAAGTTAGACTCAGTGCAGCAGACATTGCCAGGAAGAAGGTGCAGGCTGAGATTACTACTCAAAGAAGAAAAGCCAAGGCCTCAACGATATAATAGACTTTTGCAAAGCTTTGGTTTCTCATAAAAAGTCATTTAAGTGTAACTCTAAATAATAAGATTGCACAATAGGCCAATATTGTTCGCAGTCTGCAAGGTGTAAAGAGGCCAACTCCTAGTGGCCTACATAAATATTTTACTTGTTGCATATCCCCACCAACAAATAAGTGCC
This sequence comes from Cimex hemipterus, assembly GCA_039619505.1. Classification (NCBI taxonomy): domain Eukaryota; kingdom Metazoa; phylum Arthropoda; class Insecta; order Hemiptera; family Cimicidae; genus Cimex; species Cimex hemipterus. Next base: position 1,318,085 of record CM077114.1, on the reverse strand, counting down.
TAGATAATTATTAATTTATTTCATTATTAAACTAAAAGTTTTACTAAATTAGAAACAGTGGATATTATTATCCACTGGTAGATATCTAGGAATTTGATCTGTTGGTCATTTGATATCTAAAAGATAAAATTTCTAATGCTAAGGTTGATAATAATTTTTTATGAAATTTTGATAATTTCATTTGAAAAAGCCTTTTTTTTTCTTAATAAATACTCCTTAAACATTGAAAGATTTAAATTTAATATATCACAGTACTATATCAAATTTTAAAATATTTTGTTTAAATTTTTCAAGTGATTTTCATAGGTCGAGTAAGTTTTTAGTTATTTATTGTACATTTTATAGACCATTAAATGCAGAGCTGCTGTCGCTTGGGCTCCCAAGCAACCACTTAGCATTGAAACTGTTGAAGTCGCGCCGCCGAAAGTAGGCGAAGTCAGGATTCAAATATATACCACCGCCATATGTCATACCGACGCTTATACCTTGGATGGACACGATCCAGAAGGATTATTTCCCTGCATCCTTGGGCATGAGGGGGCAGGTGTTGTCGAAAGCGTTGGAGACGGTGTGACATCCGTTCAGCCTGGTAATATACTTCTTTTTTTTTTTTTTTGTTAACTTTATAATTTTACATTTTATGAAGTATCTTTTCTCCTTTTTAGGTGATCATGTCATTCCACTTTACATCCCACAGTGCAAAGAATGTAAGTTTTGCAAATCTCAAAAAACAAACCTTTGCAGCAAAATCCGAACCACGCAGGTATTTGTAAAAAGTTTTAGTCGATTTTAAAAAAAATTAATTAATTTTTACATATATTAAGGGAAAAGGTTTAATGCCTGACAGTACTTCAAGATTTTCTTGTAATGGAAAACAGCTTTTCCATTTCATGGGTTGTTCCACATTCTCAGAGTACACTGTCGTCGCAGAAATATCAATTGCAAAGGTGAAAAACAAATAAATTTTTTTTTTACTGTTGGATTTTAGTGTAATTTTTTTTATAGGTTAATGAAAAAGCAGCGATGAATAAAGTCTGCCTGTTGGGTTGTGGAGTTTCCACTGGTTACGGTGCCGCTTTGAACACAGCTAAAGTGGAAAGTGGTTCAAACTGTGCGATCTGGGGTTTGGGAGCAGTCGGCCTTGCCGTAGCAATGGGATGTAAAGCTGCAGGCGCGTCTAGAATCATAGGTGTTGACACAAACCCAGATAAATTCGCTGCAGGTGAAAAACACTGTCAAATTTAACTAATTTATCATTATAATTATTTTAATTAAATATATTTATCTACCATTAATTTAGAACTATCTATAAATATATTTCATTTAAATTAATTTTATCTAAATAATCTAAGGTTTTGGTTGAGATGAAAAAGCTAGTGGCATGAGCAGGATTCGAATCAACGACCTTTGACTCAATAAGCCACTGCTCTTCCTGCTTGAGTTATTGTGACTTTGATCCACTCAGACATCAAATCCTCATCTCAACCTACCTTTCAAATTTTCACTCATAATGTCGTATTTTCATCAGAAGTCCGTGTGGATCGAAGTCTTGCTTGTGACCCTAACATCATCTCAACGAAGACCTTAAAAAAAAAGTATAATTAATTAAAATAATTAAAATGGGTTAATTATGACTACTAAACAAGGATATGATTATTTTTATTTATTTATTTTTTAGGCTTGAAATTAGGTTGTACAGAATGTATCAACCCCAAAGATTTTGATAAACCGATCCACGAGGTCCTTATTGACATGACTGACGGAGGTTTAGACTTTACATTTGAATGCGTCGGAAACGTCATGACGATGGTAGGTCAGATCAGTCTGCTACGTACTTTATATTAATTAATTAAGCTTTTTAGAGGAGCGCACTTGAAGCCTGTCATAAAGGATGGGGCACATCTGTAATTATCGGTGTCGCGGCAGCAGGGCAGGAAATTTCAACAAGACCTTTTCAACTTGTCACTGGCCGTACATGGAAGGGTTCTGCGTTCGGAGGTACTTAAAAATTTATTTGAAACAGAAAATAATTTGATAATAGAGAAAAAAATCTTTTTTTTCTTGTTTTAATAAAAATAGATTTTAAAAAATCTACTTACATTGCAATTTTATTGATATTTTAATGATTTTATATACTAGTTAGCAGATTTTTCTGTATAAAACAGATAAAATATGAACATAAATATTTTATTTAGGGTAAATAGGTATTTACTTTTTGTAAAATATGTAATATAAAAAGAGAAAATATTAAAAATAATAATCATAATAACAAGTAATTTCATTGTTTGTTGGGAACGGCTTGTTAGTTTAAATGTCCAAAATTAAAACATTTACAATCAGGGCGTAAAATGGATTTGTATATACTAAAGTATTCCACATCTACCGATTTTAATTGACCAAATTTAAAACTTTAAAATTTTATCTAGGGTTTAAATTAATTGCTTGGTCTTGAAGTTTTTCCTACAAGATGTCAGAGGTGTTCTTTAACTCTTTGAATCCAGTATTTTCAGGGTGAAAAAATTTGTATGTACATTTATTACATTCAGCAGGGCCAGTGTATTCTAGCCTAGGACCCTTGTGGTGATGAGTGATGATTGGCTATGTCAACTCGTAAACCATTCCAGAATTGCCCCTTTCCAGAATTTATAAGTAGCAGCACTTTCTTTCTTATTTTAATGCCAGATCCTCCCCCCCTTGGCCTTAGTGTTTTAATACATTTATACTCTAATTAACTGATCCCCCCCCCTCTGATTTGTATATAATGAATTATTACATGGTCTATTACAATCATCAGCATTGGTGTAAATTATTTAAAAAAATTATATCATTCACATCGACACGCCTTAATAGTCATAAGTTCAAATTTTGAGATTATTTTTTTAATTCTATTGCATTTTTGTAATAGTAATGAAGTTTTATTACATCAAAGAATTTATTTTTTCACATATTTTTTCAGTTTTGACAAATGTATCGAAATTTTAACAAAACTGACATACTCATATAAATAATGTTGTATTGGCCTCATGAACTTGCATGATAGTCAGAGTCAAAGGTGTACAAAGGTAGCGTGAAAAAAAGCCATGTTTATGAACCATTCTTTAAGGCTAGTACGCACAGGGATTTTTTTTTCCAAACCAGTCTTAATGGGATTCTTTACTTGATATCAGTACGAACATGAATTAAACTGAGTGGACAGCCATTCTCACTCCCCCCCCCCCATTTTTGTTAAAAAGTGGAAAACAGATTCAAAATTTCAGAAACCCATTCATTCTGCCAACCTTAATGTGTCAAGAAGTTCCTTGAAATCCCCCTC